>CM053749.1:3399487-3415424 GCA_028658305.1 Pachyuromys duprasi
ACTGATGATGTCACTGGAGGGCGCTGGATGCATCGTGGCGAGGAGTACCACATGTGGGTGACTATATAATGATGTAAAAAGGTGCCCGCTCCACCCCCAGGCAACGTGGTGTCTGTGTGCTGTGCCTGCCTGTCAGTGAGGTTTTCCTCCACTCCCTCCACTGCCAAAGGTCAGTCAAAAGTGCCATAGAAATAAATTTTTGCCAGACGGGGGTTCTGCCCAATTGGGGGGGTGGGTGACTCATATGAAAATTCCCCTTTGGGGATGGTGGGGTGGTCAGTGCTGAAATTGAAGTTGGGGGGTGGGCGGTGGTTGGGAGATTAAGGGTTCGGTGCTGAAGCATTTTAAAGGGGATTACATTGAAAATTTTATATGCATTTTGCATTTCCTTTTCAGTGTTCACATGCTGATTCTAAACATATCAATTTTGGCGTTATATAGGGAGATATAACTGAACTATCAGGGACTGAGCTGGTCTGCTTAGAAAAGCCTGCAAGGGGTAAGTGTTCACATCAGGGACTAATGGGGGTTTATACACTGTGTGTGTATATATAATATATATAGCCAAAAGCAGGCCCACAGTGCCCATTGAAGTACTGGTACGTGATCTGTTTATTTATAAATGTTCTTCATTTTATTTATAAAAGATATGTGCAGTGTGGGTAGGAATTAGTAATTCATATAGTCCGGCCCTCCAGCTCTCTGAGGGACCGTGATCCAGCCCCCACTTTAAAAAGTTTGAGAACCCCTGTTCTAACCAATTCCTCACCCTGCTCTAGATTCATTCCCAGCTCCATTTAACATGTGAAGAATCAGAAGCAGCAAATGGTTAAATCAAAGTTGGATAACTTAAAAAGCTATCTGCTGTTTATTTGGTTACATTAGTAAGAATTATCTTTTAGGTATGCAAAAGGAGCTGACAGGTTACATAAGGTTATCAGGCATGGGCAGGCAGGACAGATGGCCCCTCCTTCACCGCATCCCCATCTTGCCCATGGCCTCTTGAGGTTCAGAGGGCTTAGCTCAGGCCAGCTGTAAATAACACCGCAGGGCCACACCAAGGGGCTATGTCCCATGCGAAATGTTTGGTGTGAGTCAAGATGCCAAAGTGACCCAAAAGCACCTGAGCAGGGGACCCAGAGGGGGACCCTGGAAGCTTACAGTCGGGTGAAATGTCCAGGGACTCCTGCTCTGCTCCCCAGCTCTCGCACAGACTGCATACTCATCTGTCCCGCCGCACACAGCACGGTGCCATCCCATGGGGCTGTGAGAGAGGTGCGGAGACCGTGGAGAGGATGGTGGTCTTGCCGGCCAGTACAGGGAGAGAAGTCAGAGCCTGTGGCTCTGCTGACATCCAGCTTTGCAACCTCTTGCCATAACCATAATTATTTTTTTCCTTAAACTTTTTGTTTAACTTTTGAGACAGGGTCTTTTGTATCCCCGGTTGTCCCTAAACTTGGGTTGTATTGGCCCAGATAGGATGACTCTCCTTTAATCCCAGCACTCCAGAGGAGAGGTACATAGATCTCTGTGAGTGTAAGGCTAGCCTGGGCCAAACAGTGAGTTTCAGGACAGCCAGGGCTATGTAGAGAGATCCTATCTCAAGCCCACCCACTCACACCCCCAAAAGAAGAAGAATTATTAAGCACGAGGGGGGGTTTTATAGTAACAAAAGAAGCTGTTTAATTTATATAAACAAACAAACATGCAGAACAATCCTTTATTTGTATCCAATAACAGCTTCAAAATAGACAGTAAAAAAATGAACAGAAATAAAATGGAAAATAAATTAGCTATAATCAAAATTGGGTATTTTCCTGCACTTCTCCTAGTGACTCACAGAATAAACAACCAGAAAAAAATCCAGGGTTCGGCCTGTCTGGGAGCTCAAAGGTGAAGGTGCCTGAATTCATCCCTGAGCCCCACTCGGTGGAAGGAGAGTACCAGCCCCTGCCAGTTGTCTTCCAACCTGACCTCCACACTCGTAAGAAATAGTTTTTAAAGTAATCGTTGTTTTAAAAATAAAGAATACAGAAGTCTTGGTGAAGGGAAATTTTCTTCATTGACACGGCCAGTGGTCGTTGCCTGTGTTCCTGCAAATAGTGCATCACCTGTACACCGTTGTAAGCAACCCTGTTACACTCCCTGATTCACAAAAGCAACGCGAAAGAAGGAAGAGGGAGAACATAAGTGGAGGAAGAGCAAGAATGCAGAAGCCTTGGGTGGTGTGATGAGCCGCCTGCAGAAGCCTGCTGATGCCTCTGCAGAGAAGTGGAAGCCATATCTTGCATCGTAAAATAATTCTTGGTGAACTTCAAAGAAATGAAACCCTAGTGCATGTTCTCCGAGAGGGCTGTAGGCGGATCCTGTGTTGTGGTGGTTTAATGAGAATGGCCCCACAGGCTCTGGCACTGGCATGCTCAGTCCCCAACTGGTGAAGGAGGTGTGTCAGTGCAGGTGGACCCTGGGGCTTCAATGCCCACCCCACCCCCACCCTGCCTGTGTTTCAGGATGTAAACTCTCGGCTACTTCTCCAGCACCATGCCTCTCTGCCCCCCACTGTGATGGCCATAGACTCACCCTCTGAAACTTTGAGCAAGCCCCCAGTTAAGTGCCTTGTTTTATAAGTTGCTTTGGCCATGGTATCCCTTCACAGCAATAAGACAGTGGCCAAGATGAATAGAAGACAGCTTCTTGGACTTCTGGTTCAGAGCAGACTTGAAGTGTATAAAATGCACCCCAAAAGCAAAGTGCTCAGAGGGAATTTTGTAGCATTAAGTGAATATTTAAGCTCCAATATTTGGGCTTAGAAAATGAAGCCCAAAGAAAATAAGTGAGATGAAAATAAAAAACAGGAATCAATGAGCAGAGAAGGCAGGAAGTCAGCGCGGCCAAAGGATGTCTGTCTGCAGAGATTAAGCCACAGACAAGTCCCATAAAACTAGGAGAGAAAAGGAGACAGAAACCCACAAATGATCAGGACCGGAAAGGGAAATCCTCACACTAAAAAAAGCTTGTTCAACCAAGCTAATTATGAAGATTTCACGCTCATATATTTGTGAACTTGAAGAGAACAGCAAAATTCCTTACAAATCACAAGCAGATACAAAGACTGAACATCTGTGTGCTAAATTAAATGCAAATCTTCCTACAGGAGTACCCTGGTTGGGTTTATTAATAAGTTGTATCAAAACCTCCAAAGAAAAAGTAACGCCATTGATTTTACACAAACCCCTTCAGAGAATAGATTTCATTGTATGTGTTTTGTCTGCAGTTGTGTTTGCTCACTCCCTGTGTGCCCGGTGCCCCAAGAGATCAGAAGAGGGCACCAGATTCCCTGAAACTAGATTTTCAGATGGTTTGAACCACCATGAAGCTGCTGAGAACCGAACCCAGGTCCTCTGTAAGAACACTAAGCTGCAGTGCTGTCTTTCCAGCTCCTGAGAAGAGATTTTAAAGGAATACTTTTTAGTGTGTTTTAGGAAACCAAACCTGGCCAGACCACTGTAAGTGAGAAAAACTCTAAGACATTATCTCTCATGAACACAGGCACAAAAAATCCCTTCTTAGGTCACTAATTTTTAAGGAAGAAAAAAAAAAGTATTTTGTCTATTGTAAAGAAGGGTGGTACAACGCGCAAGCCTGTGGTTCCAGCACTCAGGGAGGCAGAGGCAGGTTCATCTCTGTGAGTTTGAGTCCAGCCTGGTCTACAAAGTGAGTCCAGGACAGCCAAGGGTACACAGAGAAACCCTGAAAAACCAAAACTAAAACCAAACCAAACAAAGAAGAGTGGTGCTGGCCCAGCATTTAGGGGACTGAGGCAAAGGACTGAGGGTACAATTCCAGGCTGGCTACACAGGGAGACTCTGTGGCAGAGAGGAAGGGAGAGAAGATCGGGAGGAGGGAGGGCGATGCAGGAGGAGGCTGCCTGCCGGCACACCCTCCCTACAAGATGTAGTCCTGGGTGGACGAATGGGAAGAACGCAGCTGGGAAGGCAGGGGCCCCTCCCACGGCCCCGTGGGCCCCCGCAGCCCCAGGTGGAGGAGGACATGGCTGCAGCTCTTCCGAAACACGTCGGCGAGGTGCTTCTTGAACCTCTCCCCTATGAACGCGTAGATGACAGGGTTCACGCAGCAGTGTGCGAGAGAGATGACCTCCGTGACGTGGGTGGCCAGGGCCAGCCTCTGCCTCACGGCGCAGCCTCCCAGGACGCGCATGTCGTGTAGGGACTCGAGGAAGAGCGCCACGTTGAAGGGGACCCAGAAGAGCAGGGCCGCGGCCACCACGGCCAGCACCAGCTTGATGGCCCTGGTCCGGTTGCGCGTCACGCAGCCCCGCAGCTGGCGCAGGATCCTGGCGTAGCAGAACAGAAGGACGGCGAAGGGCAGCAGGAGGCCCAGCACGTTCACCTCGAAGTGGGCGAAGAGCTTCCAGCGCAGGGACTCCTCCCTGAAGAACAGGAAGCACTGCAGGAGGCCGTCCTCGGGGGACACTCGGTAGAACACCAGCAGCGGGGCAGTGGCCGCCACGGCGACCAGCCACGCCGCCAGGCTCAGAGCTGCGCCCACCCCGGCCGTCCTCACCCTCACGGCGTGGACCGCGTGCACGATGGCCAGGTACCTGTCCACGCTCATGAGGGTGACGAAGAACATGCTGCTGAAAAAGCCGATGTAATAAAAGCCGGAGACCACCTTACACACGGCGGTCCCGAACACCCACTGGTCCAGCAGGTGGTGAGTCTGGAACGGGAAGGAGAACACGAAGAGCAGGTCGGAGACAGCCAGGTTCAGGAGGTAGACGTCTGTGATGCTCCGCAGTTTCTTGCAGGCCACCAGGACCAGCAGGACCAGGCTGTTTCCCAGGAGGCCCAGCACAAACAAGACGCAGTACAGGGCAGCCAGGGTCAGCTTGCCACGTCCGAGAATGAGCTCTGGGTCGCAGGGGGTGGTGAGGAGGTCGGGGTAGTAGTCGGTTATGGTGACATTGGGCTCCGGGGTGTAATCCATCGAGGCGGGAGGACCTGGTAAGAAAGGTACAGGGGAGATGCTGAGGAATGCGTTCACAGACTGACGCCCTGAAACAGGCCCACCCCTCCGCAGGGCCAACACCAGGGTGCATCTGTGAGGCAGCTTTACCACCGAGCTTTGCTCCCTAGACCGTGCTGCCTTCATACAGGGTCTTGCTAGATGGTTTAGGCTGTTCTAGGACTTGCTACATAGCCCAGGCTGGCCTTGAACTCATGATCCTCCTTGACCTCAGCCTCCCAGTGCAGGTATTACAGATCTGTACCATCTTGCTACTCTCTCTCTCTCTCTCTCTCTCTCTCTCTCTCTCTCTCTCTCTCTCTCTCTCTCTCTCTCTCTCTAATTAACTAGTTACTTTTTTGAGATAGGTTGCAGTATGTAGCCCTGGCTGTCCTGGAACTTACTATGTAGACCAGGCTGGCCTCTGCCTCCCAAGTGCTGTGATTAAAGGCGTGTGCCACTCTGTCTGGCAGCTTTTTCATTTTATGTATCCATGAAAAATATATAGGCTAGGTGTGGTGGTGCAAGTCTTTAATCCCAGCCCTTAGAAAGGCAGAGGAGAGTGGATCTCCAAGTTTGAGGCCAGCTTGATCTACAGAGTGATTTCCAGGACAGCCAGGATTATGCAAAGAAACCATGTCACAAACAAACAAATAAACAAACACAATGTGTATGTATATATAATATACGGTATTTGCATACTCATTCCTAAGTTGCACAAATGTCTTATTTTATATTTTGCTTTAGATGTATCCTATGATAGTCACGATTTAGTTCATGCATCCGTTGTTCTCATAACCCCCAGCACGATTTAAAACACAACAGAGAAAATAATCCTAATTACACTAAAAACAAAAGGCACAGTAAACCTAATGGGAGGCTACAATTCAGTCATATCAAAAACTAGGGCTGAAGGGATAGGATAGCTCAGTAGGTAAGGTGCTTGTAGAGCAGGCATGAAGACCTCAGTTCAACCCCCAAACCCACGTGTGGTGCTTGCAGTCCCCAGGCTGGGGAGCAGAGGCAGGCACGTCTCCATGTCTGGCCAGCCTGGCCTGCGTGCTGAGCAGAGCAAAGCCAAGGAGAGAGCACCTGTAGGACAGGACCAAGGCTGACCTCCGACACACATGTACGCATGTGTGTATATGCACATATTCAGACACAAACAGATCAAACAATATAAAACCAAATACTGGAGGGCCCGGAGACGCAGCTCTCTGTAGAACACATGCTCACCCTGCACAGAGAGCAGGGTTCCACTCCCAACATCCACATGCACAAATTCTAAAACTCTGCTGCAGGACAGACAAGGTGTGAGGGGAAGGGAGGTGTCTGTGTAGAAGGATGGACCCAGGAAACCTTGCCTCCCCTCATTTTCCACTCTTGTGGGAGCTTTCATCCCCTCCTGAGTCCTAGAGAGCTCCTGTCAGCCACCAAGAGCCATTGAGTGTGGTCTCAGGTTAAAAAAAAAAATCTTGAAAGTATCAGCCTTCTCTTGGCCTCTGCGAGGAGTGAAAGCGCCCGCCCTGCCCTGAGCCCCAGGATGCTTCTCAGCAGGTACCTGAAAGCCTTTCTTCTGAGTTTCAGAGCTGCTCACTCCTCCAGGGCATGCCTGCTGCTGCCTTCACTCCTCTTTCTCAGGGCCTCACCTATATGTCTTGCCTCAGCCAATCCAAAGGATGGAAATGGACAGTCAGATCTACCTCTGACTTAAACTCCAACCCCTGTGGTTTCTGAGACAGTCCCGCCCCTGCCTCCTGGGCGCTGGCCTTGCAGGCTCCGCTTGCTGTGCATGAGGTGCTTTACTGCTGTCAGTGGGTGCTGCCTGCCTTTTCACCTCAGATCTGGGGTCATCATCACTCCTCAGGATGGTGGTGTGAGAGGGAGTCTGTCCCTCTACTCTTGATTCCTTTTTGGTTTGGTTTGTTTTTTAAGCTAGGGTTTCTCTGTGTAGCCCTGATTGTCTTAGAACTCACTCTGTAGACCAGGCTGGCCTTGTACTCAGAGATCTACCTGCCTCTGCCTTCCGAGTGCTGGGGTTAAAGGCATGCACCACCACTGCCTGGCACAACTTTGATTCTTAATGTGTCTTTTACTGTTGTTTCTGTTGTTTGGAGGTGGTCTCTCACTGGCCTCTCAAACTCCCGAACTTGGCTAGGCAGGCTGACAAGTGAGTCCTAGGGACCCACTGACCTTGCCTCCCTGAGAACAAGGACTGCAGATGTGTACCGCTGTGTCTGGTTTTGTTTCTGAACATGGGTTCTGGGGACCAAATGCAGTCCCTTGCACTTATAAGGCAAGCATTCTATCATGTCTGTCTGCCTGTCTGTCTGTGGCCTCAGCACTTGGATGTGAATCTAATTCCCTTCTGACTAGTGAGCTTATCATTTAGAAGCATCTTCCAACACCTCAGTTCATACCATGTAATTCCCCTTACCAAGGGTGGGGAAAACCCCAGCCTTTAGAATAATACAGCATGCGATAAGAAAATGTCAGTGTCGAGCTGTGAACTCTGCATGCTCAGGTGCTGTCGATGCTTGTCATGATGGTGGAAACCAGAGTTCAGACTCATCAGTGATGAGCCTGGCCCCCTCCCTAGCCCCATAGGACCACTGACATATCTGCCCTCATCCTGTGTGTCCATCTCCTCCAGAAGCTGTGACACAGCAACGATGACTTAAAACAGTATTTGTTCTCCTACAGCCCTGGGGATAAGATGGCTACTATCTACCAGCATGTCCTTCCCCAGGAAGCTCAAAGGACAATCCTTCCTTGAGGTTTCCAGGTGCTACCTAGCGACCTTGGGCTTTTGGCCACATCCCCCATCTTGGTCTCCATCTCTCTACCTCCTTCTCAGTGTGTCTGTGGCCAGTCTCTCAGCTTCTCACCTGTAAACACTGTGACTGCGTTTGGAGACCACCCAGATAATCCACAGTAAACCCCACCTCATGTCAAGGCCATTGCCTGAATCATGCTTGTAAAGGACTTTTCCCCGATAATGTAACAAGGATTCCAGAGGCTGGGAATCTAGAATGGGGGGTTATTCAGTCTGACATTCTGGTTTGCAGACACATAGGTGGCAGCTTAAAAGAGAGGCCTTTCTGGGTGTGGGGGTACACACTTACGTTCCCAGAACTTGGGGAGTGGAAGCAGGGAGATTGGGAGTTTGAAGCCATCCTCAGATACACAGTAAGATCAAGGCCAGCCTGAGCTATATAAAACCATGTCTCACAAAAACAGAAAGGAAAGAAAAGAAACAGAAAGAGAGGAGAGAAAAAGAGGGGAAAGCGTCCTAGAGCATCTGTTGAAAACATCGGAAACGGATTTATTTGAGAGATGGTCTTACTTCGTGGCTCTGGCTGGCCTGGAGCTCCCTATGTAGACTAGGCTGGCCTAGAGCTCACAGAGATCTGCCTGCCTCTGCCCCCTGAATACTGGGATTAAAATGACCACACTATATTTGTATTCCTTTTGCTTACATGTGTCTGTACATATATACATATATGTCCAAGTGGCCTTGGAACAGAAAGGACTCCCTTGGAGTGGGTGCTACCGGCAACTCTGAGCCTCCAAACTTGCTCCTCTGCAAGAGTCCTGCACACTCTTAACTACTGAGCTGCCTCTCATTTTTAAAGGTGATTTCTATTTTTAAGAAATTGATCAGAAGGGTGACTTCATGGAGAGCTCCCAACATGAAAGGCCTCCCCGAGGCACAGTCTGTCACCCAGAAACTCAGTGACCTACAGTGCTGGACAGGCTCGGCCATCGGGTGGCCCAGCAGCTTCCCAGGGACCCGCCTTTCACTTTAAGTGAAGCAGATGCAAGAGAGCACATCGTCCCTCGTCTCTCCAAATGATGAGACTCAAAAGATTGTGCTAACCCTAAGTGTATACAGAAGAATGGCCATCTCAGACGCTGCTCACACAGTACAGCGGAGGAAGTGACCTCAGCTCTCCACTGTCTTTCTCCCCTCACACAAACTCTCTCATTCTGAGTGTTTAATTCCACAGAAATAGAATGATTCACTCCCGATAACACAGCATGTTGGGAAGAGGGCTAAGTAGGCCAAGGGCACACTGAGCAAGGGTGAGGACCTTGGTTTGAGTTTCCATAATCCACATAAAAGGTTGAGCACAGAACGTCACCTGAGATCCCAGCCTGTGGAGAAGACTGAGGGAAGGATCAGGGACTTCCGCAGCTCAGCATTCTGGCAGAACCAACAAACCCAGGTTTTGTGAAAGCCTCTTTCTCAAAGGGTGGAGGGAAACTGGCCTTCACATGTGTGTGCTCACATGTGCACACCCATGCATGCACACATAAATTCAAGGATATACGCACACATGCATGTGCATACTCGAGGGTGCACACAGTCACACAGCTATTTGGTAGTGGGGCCAGAGCCAGCCCTGAGGCTTTCTGAAGCACAGCCCTCTCGTTAACCTGCACTAAAACTTGTCATATGATAAAAGGCATGAAAAATCCTTTAGGATTATCTGTTCTGAAAGTCCTCGGAGTCAGAATGGAGTCGCTCATGCCAACCCTAAAAAAATACACAGAAGAGCTGGAGAGACAGCTCAATAGTTAAGAGCACTGGCTGCTCTCCCAAAGGACCTGGGTTCGATTCCCAGCACCCACATGGCAGTGCACAACTGTCTTTAATTCCAGTCCAGGAGATGTGACGCCCTCTTCTGGCCTTCTCCAGCACCAGGCATGAGTGTGGTGCAGGAAGGCAAGACACATGTTCATAAATAAATAAATAAATAAACGAACAAACAAACAAATAAATCTTTTAAAACAAAATACATTGGGACTATCTGGGGAAGAAGGATGGGCAGGAAAAGAATGAAGGAACGAGTGAGTGACCTGCGTGGGGGAAAGGTTCACACACACACACCCCGAAGCCACAGAACTTCTGCCCCAGGCTGGAGGAATGGCTCAGCAGTTAAGAGTGCTCCCTCTGGAATTGCAAGCACCAGGGTTTAGTTCCTGTCAGCTGCATAACAAGGTGAGGTTCGTGCAAAAGTTTGTAACCCCAACTCTAAGGGGAGTAAAGGGGACAGGAGTTCTGGGCTTGCTGGTGTGCAGCCCACCACAGAAATCACAAGTCCCAGGTTCTGGGAGAGACCCTGCTTCAGAGGAAGAGATGGAGAGATAGAAGACATCTACACCCTCTACTGACCTCTGCACAATCACTCAAATGAGCAAACACACACACACACACACACAGTCTTTTAAAGGGAGGTTTATTTTTATCTATACATTTGTGTGAGTAAATGTCACATATGTGCAGTGCCCATAGAAGCCAGAATGGGACATAGGGTCCCCCGGAGCTGGAGTTACAGATGTTGTGAGCCACCATGTGAGTGCTGGGAACTGAACCCGGGGCCTCCACAAGAGCCAGCCATCGTAATCTCTGACTTGTCTCTGTAGCCTTAAACCACAACAACAAACCATTGCCTAAGCCACAGCCCACATTAGGCCCCACAGCCTGGCACAGGAACCTCTGCTGTGGGTTGAGCCTCAGCCCAGCACCGTTGTTGGTGTTAATCCTTGGGGCCAGGGATTGCTGTTTCCAAGTGTCGTGTTTGACACTCATGCTTGTGCTTCAGACTTTCCCTCGCTTTAGCCTCAGTGTATGGTGTTGCCTATGGTTCGGGCTGCAGACTGTACAGCCTTCTCCAGTCAGTGCTCTCTTCCTTTGGAGTATGCCTCTCTGTTACATCACACACACACTCGCACACACACATGCACACCCCTTTCCAACTATACATCCAATAGCGCGTGCTTGCCAGAATTTGTGGACGGAAAAGCAGTTGGTTTGCTGCTGTGAACCATCTGACTCAGCCCCACATCCCACACCTGGGATTAAAACAAAAATCGTGTTTATATCCATAACACCAACCTATCAGAAAATTCTTTGCCATATAATTAGTTTAATTTCCCACATAAGTTATGGAAGAGATGCAGTAACAGCCTGGAAAACTGTCGACAGCATTGCCACTGAAGACACAAACAGGACAAGGGGGAAGCCATGGTTAACGGAAGGATGTTTACATTTCAGGTGTTTCCCAAGAGACTGACAATACACTGTATACAAGGAGAACTGGCTCCATCTCCGACCTTTGAGCCGGAGTACAGTGGACTGTCCTGGGACACCTGGTGCCCTCCTTCATGAGCCTGAATGGAAGCTGAGGGAGATCTTGACACTCACTCATTCTCAAGATTTGCCTTCTAACACTCTGTTTTGGTATTTCTGTCACATGATATCACACGCTGACAAAAGGCAGCCTAGGGGACTGACGTAGTCACTGTTCTACTGCTTTGAATAGACCCCATGACCACAGCAACTCTCATAAGGAAATCAGCTGAGGGCTTGCTTGCAGCTTCAGACGGTCAGACTACCATCATTGTGACAGAGAACACGGCAGGCATGCGCTGGAGAAAGCTGAGAGCTTTGCAAGAGAGGCTAGGCCCAGCATGACTTCTGAAACCTCAGAGCCTACCTCCAGTGGGCTCCTCCAACACCTCCTCCAGCAAGGCCTAATCCTTCCTAAACACTTCTGCCAGCTGGGGTCCAAGCATTCAAACATGTGAGCCTATGGGGGCCACTGTCATTCAAACCATCACAGGAACCAAGAGGGTTGCTTGGCTCACAGTCCAGCCATAGTGGTCACTGCTGGAAAGTCACAGTGCCAGGGCTTAAGGCAACTAGTCACATCACAGTCAAGAGCAGAGACAAACGGATTCACCTATGGTACCGGCTTGTGCTCAGCTAGCGTTCTTCTCTCCTCCTCAGCCAGGACTTCAAGCCCAGGGAGTGGTACCACCCACAGTGGGCTGCCTTTCCATATCAAGGCAATCAAGACACTTCCCCTCAGACAGCCCAGAGGTTGACCTGGTCAGGACAGGCCCTCACAGAGACTCTGTCCAGGTGATTCCAGGTTGTATCAAATTGACAGTAAAATTAGCCAGCACACAACCACTCTTTTCTCCCCCAAGATTTCAAACACTTATGATTGGAAAGAATATAAAAAAGATGAAATTACGTAGTTAGCCCTGAAGGAGTTGAACTGTCAAGACCCTTCTTATCACAAAAGTCTAAGGAAGAGTAATTAGTAAAAGAGGGAAGACTATTTCAAAGCCCCAAAAATATTTATTGTAAAAAAAAAATCTAATTATGCCAGATGGTGGTGGCACACACCTTTAATCCCAGCACTCGGGAGGCAGAGGCATGTGAATCTGTGAGTTCAAGGCCAGCCTGCTCTACAGAGTGAATTCCAAGACAGCCAGGGCTACACAGAGAAATCCTGTCTCAAAAAACAAATATATATATATATATATATATATATATATATATATATGTGTGTGTGTGTGTGTGTGTGTGTATAAATATATATGTACACACACACACACATATATATATAGTAAAAGTAACTTTATTAACTTGTTTTAATTGTCTTAGAGGCTTACTGCCTCCTTCTGCTGGCCTAGGTCTATTCCTGGAAGCTTCTAGCCTCCATTCAATCTAACCTAGGCCTAGAATGTTTTCAGCCTCAGGGTTAGGGTTAGGGGAACTCATGTTTGAAAGTGATGTCTAATTGAGTAGCAGAAAAGGTGACAAATCAGAGAAAGAGTTGGCAGAGTAGGATATGCCCAAGTCTCACAAGAAGACAGAGGAAAGGGAAGCTACTTAAGGGGCAATGCAGAGAGAGAGACAGAGAGACAGAGAATCAGACACAGAGAGAGAAAGAGGAGGCAGTTTTACCAAGACAGTAATAGAGTAATGGGTTGCAGAGAGAGAGAACTCAGGTGAAGACCGAATAAGCCAGAAACTGAGAAGGAGCCAGGAGATTAGAGCAGATTGCTGAAATTAGTTTGAGGCCAAGCAGAGCATTCAGGGGCCAAGAGAAAAGCCAGATTGAATCAGCCAACTGGGAGAGAAGTTTGAGCCAGAACGGCTGAGTTGACCCAGCTAGCCCAGAGCTCAGTAAGTCTCAGAGACTAAAATCATTCTAGGTCTAGGTTAGATTTCTCAGAGGCTGGAAGCTTCCAGGAGTAGGTTTAGGTTAGCAGAAGGAGGCAGCAAGCCTCCAAGACAACAATTAAAACAGGCAAATGAAAGTTACTTTTACAATATATATCTAATTAGAGCCAGGCGTGGTGACGCTACACTACGCTGCCTGCACTTGGGACACTGAGGCAGAGCACTTTCAAGTTTGGGGAGGTAGCTTGGGCTACATGGTGCATTTCAGCGGAGGCTGTGTAGCTAGACTCTATCTAAACAAACAAACAAAGCTAGATTAAGATGCCTTGTGTGCTCTGGTTGTGTTTGTACCAAGCCCGGGTGTGTTGGGGCCACCTCCCAGGGTGACATGGGCAGAAGTCATCGGGGGTCTGATTATCTCCACATCAAGGGATTGTTGAGAAGATGAGCTGTCTCCCCTCAAGAGACCTAGAACCAAGTGTGTGTTAAGAATTACACGCTAGGGCTGGAGAGATGGCTCAGAGGTTAAGAACACTTGCTGTTCTTCCAAAGGTCCTGAGTTCAATTCCCAGCAACCACATGGTGGCTCATAACCATCTATAGTAAGATCTGGTGTACAGGCAGAATGTTGTATAAATAATAAATAAATCTTTAAAAAAAAAGAATTACACGTTAAATCCTACCACTGAGGTGACTCTGTTTCTTACCCACATGCCCTCCCACGTCCTGTAGACAAAAGCCTTCCCTGTGCCCCCAGAATGACATGACACTGAAAGGCACACAAAGAGCTGTGGTGTTCCAGACTGATCTTGCTTCATCGTTTTCTGTATGTGCTATGTAGACTTTTCGGAGTCATTTGAGAAAAATGACAGCCCCTCCATGTTCCTTCTTCCCTGGATGAATGAATACTGTAAAGGCAAGGAGGCATTTCTTTTCTGAAATTGTGGTACCATTACCAACACCAAAAAAAAACCTACCCTCAGGAGCTGGTGAGGTGGCCCAGTGGCTAGGAGCACGGGCTGCTTTTCTATAGGACGTGAGTTCTGCTCCCAGCACCCTTGTGGTGGCTCATAACCATCTGTAACCCCAGCTCCTGGGGGCCCTCTACCCTCTTTTGGGCCTCCTCAGGCACCATGCAAACACATGCAGGCAAACCATCCATCCACTTACAGGAAAAAAAACAATCTTTAAACTTAATGCCAGCACAATAAACAGCGTCACCCAAAAAACCCACATTTTCTAATTTCACCAATTATTTCAGTAATTTTTTTTCTCAGTTAGTTTTCAATTTGGGGTCACCAACTGCTTATAATAAGTGCCTTTATTTGGTTTTGCCTTTCTTTGTCTCTAGGCATTGCCCAAGTCACAATGGGAATATTATGC
The DNA here is from genome assembly GCA_028658305.1 of Pachyuromys duprasi. NCBI lineage: Eukaryota > Metazoa > Chordata > Mammalia > Rodentia > Muridae > Pachyuromys > Pachyuromys duprasi. Next base: position 3,413,880 of record CM053749.1, read on the forward strand.
AGCCAGACAGAATGAAATCATCTCATTTGGAGGAAAATAACTGGAATTGGATGGTATCACAGCCCCAAAATTAAGCCACACACAGAACTACATGTAGTGTTCACTTCCTGTCATATATAGAAACTTTCACTTAAATAAAGGCCCGAAATGGTGGCACACATCTTTAACCCCAGCACCCAGGGGGCAGGGAGGCTGGAGTTACAAAGTGAGTTCCAGGATAGCTAGGGCTTCGTAGTGAGACCTCGTCTCAAAACAGACGGACAAACAAGCAAATAAATAAAGTTAAAATAAAATTTAAAGAGCCGAAAAAGAAGCCGGGTGTGGTGGCGCACGCCTGCAATCCCAGCACTGAGAAGGCAGAGGCAGGCGGATCTCTGTGAGTTTGAGGTTAGCCATGGCTCCACAGAGAAACCCTGTCTCAAAAAACAACAACAAAAAGCCAAAAAGGAGAGGCGGGGACTCTCAGGGAGGAGGAGTGAGGCCTGGGAGCCTGTCATTTTGTGTAATTAATATGCAGTAATAACTAACGGGGACTTTGGGGACTGTCTCCATCCTCACCATTCCTGGTAGCACCAAAGGAAGTGGTGAGGCTTAAGGGGATTTGGTCTTGTCTGTGAGGGTCTTCCGAGTGGTGTCCCCCAGATCCCCTATCACAGCACACAGATGTTTCCTGTGCAGGCGCCTCGCACACAAACCTTTCCCCCTTCTGCACAGTACTTCAAAGCAGCCCATGGCACTCTCTGAGGCCTGTCCTGGCTTTCTGTGAGCTCAGTGGTTTCCCACACAGCTGGATGGTGGATGGTGGTTACGGAAGGATGCTTTTATCAAAAGGCATCTGGTGTGTGGTGTGAGGTGCCAGCTGCAGGTGGGGAGTGGCAGCCAGCCTCTGGTGTCTCTTCATGGTGTGTGTAGAGGATTCGCTGGCTTTGTTCTCCATTTATGTTCTACAAATAAATAACGGCTATGGCTCGGACGCGTTCTCAAGGTTTCTCAGTTTTATCCGTTTCCAGGATTACGGAGAATGTTAGAAATGTGGCTGCTTGGGGTCTCTGGGCCAGATGGGCAGAGCCTCAATCTCTGAGTTTTACTGAAATCTCATATATGCGTATATGTGTGTCTGTGAATGTATGTGTGCATGTGGTGTACGTGCGGGCATACTTTCATGCATGAGTTTACATATGTGTGTACATATGTTTATGCACATCTGTGTGTACATGTGGGTGTGCATGAGGGAGCATGTGTGTTCATGTGCATGTGTGTATACATGAATGAGTGCATGGGTATGTGCATGTGTGTTTGCATGTGTGTGCACATGCATGTGTGCTTATGTATGTGCATGTGCCTATGTGTGTTTGCATTTATGTGCTTGTCTGTGTTTGCATGTGTGTGTGCTTGCATGTAGAGGCCTGAGGTTGATGTGTTTCTTCCTCAAATTCTACCTTACTTTTTGAGACAGAGTGTCTCAGTGAGCCCAGAGCAGGTCAGTGAGCCCAGAGCAGGTCAGTGAGCCCAGAGCAGGTCAGTGAGCCCAGAGCAGGTCAGTGA
>CM053749.1:3415924-3567755 GCA_028658305.1 Pachyuromys duprasi
ATAAGATAGGATAAACATATTAAAATATGTACACCTAAAGTAGATAAACAAGAAAGAGAACTCAGAGTAAGATGATCAATCCTCACTTAGAAAGACAAATGGGATGGACATTGGAAGCAGGAGAAAACAAGTAACAGAACAGGAGCCTACCGCAGAGGGCCTCTGAAAGACTCTATCTAGCAATGTATGAAAGCAGATACAGAGACTCATAACCAAACCTTCAGCAGAACACAGGGAATCATACAATAAAAAGGGGAATTAGTATGACCTAGAGAGGACAGGAGCTCCACAAGGACAAAATATATCAGGGCACAGGGCTCTTTTATGAGACTTTTTCTCCAACCAAGAACCATGTAAGAATATAACCTAGAACCTCTGCTCGGATGTAGCCCATGGTAGCTCAGTATCCAAGTGGGTTTCCCTAGTAAGGGGAACAGGGACTATTTCTGGCATGAACTCAATGACTGGCTCTTTGACACACACACATACACACACACACACACCGAAGGAGGAACAGTCTTGCTAGGCCACAGAGGAGGACATTGCAGCCAGTCCTGAAGAGACCTGATAGGCTAGGGTCAGATGGAAGGGGAGGAGGACCTCTCCTAGCAGTGGACTTGGAAAGGGGCAGAGATTTGATAAGGGAGGGACGATGGGATTGGGAGGGAATGAGGGAGTGGGGTACAGTTGGAATACAAAGTAAATAACCTGTGATTAATATAAAAATAAAAATTTAAAAAAAAGAAAGGGTGGCTTCAATGCAGAATGTGTCATCCCCTGTCGCAGGCTCCAGGTGTGAAACTGCACATGCATTTGGAAGACTTTTATTTTAAAAGAGTTCTGCAGGGCCATGCTGCTTGATGAAGAATGCCTGGGACGCATTTTCTCAGACCCTGCCATCTAGATGTTAGTGGCTGCTGCAGCTGTGGTCCAAAGGTCTCCACGGTGCACAAGCTGGCAGCAGAACTTGCACTCGCTTTGCCCCACAGTGCTGTTTCCACAGCTGCAGAAAGCCTGTGCCCAGGCTTGTGTGTGTATATATTTCATATATTTTTTAAATTGTTTTATGTGTGAGTTTGTGTGCCGCGTGTGTAGAGGTGTGCTAAGAGGCCAGAAGAGGGCACCAGACCCCTGGAGCTGGAGTTATAAGTGGTTGTGAGCCTCTGACCCGGTGCTAGGTGTGAAACTCGGGTTCTTTGGAAGAGCAGCAAGTGCTGTTGGCTGCTGAGCTGATTCTCCAGCCCCTGCGTCCAGACTTTTAAGGAAAGCCCGTGGTTCCCGCCAGTGTGGGATAGGGTTACAACACTTGGGAGCCTCTGAGAAGCCAGTGCCTGCAGCTCTGAGGATGGAACGCAGCTGCTGTCAGGACTTCCGCACATGGTCACCTTTGCTACCCAGAAGCTTTTGGCCAGAGGCAATCTCATCTCAGTTCTCAACACTGGGATCCGAGGTTCTGGGGTCCTAGTCATCCATGTTTTCTTCTAGTCATTTTTGTTTGTTTTGTGTTTTGAAACAGGGTCTCTCCTTGTGGCTAACTAGCAGCAAGCCACAGATTCCCAAGGGTTGGAACCTCAGGCATGAGCCAGTATTCAGTTGTTTCAAAGTTTTAAGTCTTGCAACAGTCGTTTTTTCACTTTTTTTAAAAAATAATTTTGCCCACATATACGATGTATTTTAATAAATTCAGCACTGGTTATTTTCTCTTTGCTTGCATCGATGCTGCTATGAGCTGTTTTCCTGGTTTCCTTCTCAGCATAGTTGTCCCTGGTGCAAAGAGAAGCTGCTGGGTTTTGTGTGTTGATTTTGAACCTGATATGTTGCCAAAAGTGTTTTATCAGATCTAAGGGTTTCTTCCTCCCTTCCTCCCTCCCTCCCTCCCTCTTGACATTCAAGGTCAAGAAACTGACAAGTGACAAAATCCACTGATGTTCAAGACTGCTTGCCCAGCACCAGTGAAAGAATTCTGTGCTCTGTGTCCTAGGCACCCCTCAACCTAAACAGCTCACACCCCAACAGTCCCTAAGGAAGCAGTAAGCCCACCCTCTGTGCTGATGGGGCATTCCTCCAGCCGGTGATACCTGCCAGAAGATCACCCAAATCCTACACAGGAGTCAGGGCTCAGACACTGCCATGTTCCCAGACGATTCAGGGCTGAGTGAGAACACCAAGGCAGTTTTAGTTCCAGAACAGCAGAGAAGAAACAGAAAAGTGCATGAACCAAGAGCCACCTAAAGGTCAAACCAGGCACTTTTTCTAGAGTAGAGGGAAAAAGTATAAAGAGGATTTCTAGACTTTAATATATTCTAATTTTTTAAAAAGTTGCTAAAAAAAAAAAAGTTCTCACAGCTTATAACAAAATACAGTACTCCCAACCCCCACACTGGCTCTACACTCTCCAAAATCATGAGGAACACTTTCCACTGCCCCTCCCCAGGCCAGGAGTCACCACCCAAACTTCAGAATCCTGTGTTTATCCTGCTCCTCCACCATGGTGCTTGGATCAGCAGCTGCTGTCCCTCTTAGTGGCTGGCCACTCCTCCTGTAGGGCAATGGCGTTGGCGGGATGAAAGCCTTTTTTCTGTGAGCGACCATGCGGGTGCTGGGAACTGAACCCAGCTCCTCCGGAAGAGCAGCCAGTGCTCTTAACTACTGAACCATCCCCCCAATTAAAAATTGTCCATTTTTAGGGCTACCTGATAAGTATCAAGTATGACATTCTAAGTCCACTAACACATAATGTGAAGATCCCTTAAAACTCACAATATCATATTCTCATTTTGCATACAATACACGTGAATGTCACTTGACACACCAGCTAAACTCAGTCTCTGTAAGAGACAGTCTAAATGTTGTCTGTAAGAAAAATGTGGGGAACGCTGAAGAAGAGGTTTTCTGGGTAACAGAAGTAGCAGAACCTTCCAGAGAGCAAGTGCTGACCATACTGTTCTGTATGGTCAGCCTACACAATAGTGTGCGGGCCTGCCTCAAGAACAGGATCGTAAGACCCTGTCGCTGAAGACAAAACACCCTGACAGCGGAATACAGACAGGCTGAGCTGGAACTGCCCTGGAAGCTTCGTCCCTTCTGTGTAGCCTTCATAGAAGCTGCTTTGCAGGCAGGTGGAAAAGGTCAGCAATGGTCTCTCCCAGCTTCAGACATTACATGCTGCAATAGCAACTCGCCAGACAAGACGTACTACAAGGGTGGCAGTTACGTCATAGGTGAGATGCAGCAGTTTACACTTGGGCCTAACGTCCACCCCACAGAAGGAAGCTCATGCTTGTGATATTTCATCATACTGTGAACCCCAAGATTGTGCTGTTTACTGGAAAACCCTGTTTCTAGCTGTGGTGTGGCTCTGCCCTAGCACACACCTTTAACCCAAGAGCTCTCTGCTTGCGTATTGTAAATAGAATTCACTCAGGCTCAGTTCCATGCACTGAAGAATGAAAAGCTGTGGTACGCAAACACCCACACACATAAGAAAATGCCTATTTTATTTTGAATTTTCACAGACTTGTCTTGTTTTATGTGTGTCTTGCCTGCGTTATCTGTCTGTGCGCTGTGTTCCAGTGAGGGGATAAGATCCCTTAGAACTGGAGCTGCGGATGTTGGGAGCCATCGTGTGGGTGCTGGGAACTGACCCCAGGTCCTCTGCGGTAACGCCAGTGCTCTAACCTCGGAGCCCCTCTCCAGCCCCTAAAAAAACCCATCCCTCAGAGCAACCTCACACTGAGCTCTGATCGCCACATGCACACGGGTGGGAACACGTACCCACAGACACACAGTTACCCTTCCGCTTAAAGGGGGAATGGAGGCAGGACCAGCTGGCAATGGAAGAGACCTCAGGTGGCTGTGAGTGCGAAGAGAAGGAAGAGAACAGGCTCTCGGGAGACCCCTTCAGTCAGATAGCTCTTTAGTGGGGGAAACAAAGGCTCTTAAACCTTTGGGGTGGGTAGGGCTTTTAGAGGTGAGTGTCCATCATTGGCTGAGGCCAGGGTCCTGGGGATGCCTCATTTGCATACAGAGAAATTCCAGGTGCTGTGGGACCTTATAAGGGGAGAGGGCATTTAACCTGGTTCCTGAGCTGTGTGACCTCCCAGGGGCAAAGGTGAGGGTGCAGGGCTACACCTGGACACAAAAGCCCAGGGCAGCAGAGGAGGGAGCCTACTCCTGTCAATCTCAAGACAAGATTTCCAGGATTTGGACACATCTTGACCCCACTGTTGCTCTGGGCCAGCTCTCCCTAGTCCCACAGCTCCTGGCCCCAAAGACACTCATGCACAAATATGTACACACACACACACACACACACACACACACACACACAAAGAGAGAGAAAGAGAGAGACCAGGACTCATCGCGCCTACAGAGGCAGAGATTGGCCCAGCAGTTACAGAAGCAGAAAGGACAGAGGGCTTTGGCGGTGAAAGGAAGCACAACACCATGATGTCTAATGTCCTTATAAATGTCTGTTCTCCGCGGTGCCTGTTACATATGAGAGAGGAGCCTCTCACCTCCGAGAGTTCCTGCCATCTAGCTTTTGCCCGGAGTTCTCACCCTCAAGGCAGGCTGTGGATGACCAGCCACAGAAAGAACACCGCTGCTCCCTCCTTCCCAGGGAGGAGGGCTGGCTCTCCCAGCCCCTGCCTCTGGAGCAGCAGGCTCTGAGAAAACGGCCATGCTGACTTCAGTGGTACCTTTACTTTGAGTCCCCATGTGGGTGGCTATAGTCTCACATGACGATGTCTTAGCCATCTGTGGGCCACGCTCACTGGTGGTTCCCAGAGAGGGTATCGCCTGGTGACGTGCGCCCGTCTCAGTTTGTGTAAGGGCACCCTGTGATGCTCAGATAATGACACGGTTATCTGATGACCTTCCTCAGGCAAACGCCCTCTGTCGAGGAACACATGACTGTGTGTTGCACGTGTCTTCTCACAGAGAATAAGAAGTGCTGACTGGGAGTGGAAATTGAGAACTGTTTTAAAGAGCTTTCTTTGGTCATTCTTCCAACCTGCCCAATAGCTGTGCATGAGGAGCTCACCGGAACACAAGCCTGACTGTTATACCTTGGGGAGGGGAGCGACCATGTTCTCTCTCACAACCTCTCCAGCACTAGGTGGCTGAAGCTCATTCTGAATGTTATGTGACCCAGATCCCGGGCAGCCCAGAATGCTCAGGTGTGCAAGATGGCCCCTAAAATAATAATTCTTCTTCTTCTTCTTCTTCTTCCTCCTCCTCCTCTTCCTCCTCCTCTTCTTCATTTTTTTGAGATGAAGTTTCTCTGTGTGGCCCCGGCTGTCCTGGAACTCAAGTCCTCCTGCCTCTGTCTCCCAAGCACTGGGATTAAAGGCCACCACTGCCTGGCCTAAAATACATTCTAAATGAATGAGTGGGTTTTCACTGGTCTCTGGGCCCCTGGCTTCACGTCTGCCTTCTAACGTGTGGCCAGCTGTGTGGGGCAGCTCACAGCGATGAGACACTGGCCCTCGGCTCCACTGCTCTGGGTCTTGCTGTGAAGGGCTCTTGGCCCTGCTGTCCAGCCTGTCTCAGCCCGGTCTCAGGCAGCAGTTCACCGCATCACCTCACGGGGGAGCCCCAAGGTTTCCAAACAGAAAACTGTTGGAGGAAGGTGGAAGAGACCAGGCCAGCCTTTCCGGGTCCCCAGCTGCCGCTGTTCCCTTGAAAGACAGGCCTTGGAAAAAGAGTAGCCGCCACCTCCTCTGCCCACTGGCCCTGAGGGCACCTGCTCTGAGCTCCACCTCGTTTCCAGGGTTGGATGTAGCATATGTAAATTTCTGACATGGGTGACAGGTGGCTTCAAGTTGATCCTCTAACCTCCTCTATCCTCCTCACCTGAAAGGAGAGTTGAAAATTAAAACTACAGGTGCCAATCAGGGGAAAGAAGGGAGGAACGGGGACCGTGGGATTACGACTAAGGTGCGAAGATACAACGAAAACTCCACACCCATTATTTTGAGTGAGTGTAAAGTCGCACACTTGTAATCTTGCACTCAGGAGGTGGAAACAGGAGGACCGGAAGTTCAAGGGCATCCTCGGCTTCATAGTGAGTTCCAGGACAGCCTGACTTGATATCTTAATTTGTCGTGACAGTCTGCAGCCTTAGAAGGCAGTGAGTTATTCCTGATGGTTTTGGAGCCTGGAAGTCCAAGCTCCAGGTGTCTGCCGGTTTGCTCTGAGGATTCAGTCCGTGGACGACAGACAGCCACGCCCCCTTGCATCCTCTGCGCATGTGCCTCCCGGGCTGGCCTTAGACTTACTGTGAAGCCAAGGGTGACAATGAAGCCTGTGTCTTCCACACCGGCTTCACAGTGCAGGAGAGCAACCCAGAGCAAGCACGGCACTTACCTAGCCACACCCCAAGTCCTGGGTTTTCAGGCGGAGACCCTCACGCATGAGTGAAGGCTCAGGGAGGCCTGGGCCAGAGGGTGGGCTGCGCAGGGGCCTCTGGTACACCAGCAGCTCCATCCCTGACCTGGCGCCCAGCGAAACAGCGGGAAGCGGGCAGCTCCACTCCACTCCCTGACAAGAGAAACGTCCTCTGTGCCACCCGGTCCTTCGCCTGGACCGCCCTCCCTGGCGAAAGCCTAGCTTCTTAGGGCAACATTGCTCCTTCCTCTGTGTGTCCCCGGCTCTTTAGTCTTTTCACGACCCTGCATGGCCAGCAGTTGTTTACATGTGTCGGTGCTAAAACTTACACCAACCTGGCCTGAGTTATTTTGGAGTTGTTGCTGCTGTTTTGAGACAAGACCTCACTGTAGCCCAGGCTGGCTCCCTACTCACAGCAATCCTCTGGCCCCAGCCTCCCAAGCACTGGAATCCCAGGTATGAGCCTCTGTCATCCAAGACACACCAACAAGAGGGTGTGCCTAGTGGTGGTGAACTATGAAATAGTCTCGGGCTGTGTCGGTTTGGATGAGAATGGCCCCAGAGCTCACAGGTTTGAGTACGTGGACCTGCTTTGTGGAACTGCTTAGAGAGAACTAGGTGTGGCCTTGGAGGGGTGCGTCATCAGGGGTGGGGGTGGGGCCTTTGAGGTTTCAAAAACCATCCCCAAGGTTCCCCTCTGCCTCCTACTTTCGGATCAAGACAGAATTTCCCAGGTGTTCCTGCCTCCACTCCTTCACCGTGGACTCTCCCCTCTAAAACCATAAGCTCAATTAAATCTTTTCTTTTATAAGCTTTGAGTTTTATCACAACAGTAGAAAGGACACAACGTAAGGGGAAGAGTGGGGAACGCAGCCCCCCCGCCGCCCCCCCCCGGCAGTGCTCAGCTGAGCATGGTGGCATGTGCCAGTTGTCCCGAGGAAGGGATGTAAGAGCCTCGAAGTTCTAGCTTGGGAGACTGCGGTGAGAACGCCTGTGTTCCGGGGCGGCCTGGGCAGCACAGCAAGACCCATCTCAAAAGCAAGGCGAAGGTTAATTGACAACTGATGAATTATTTTGGAGTGAAAGAGCACTTTTGCTTCAATTTGCAATGTTCTTCCACCTCAACATGCTGTTGCTTAGAAAGGCTTTAGTCAGGGCTGGAGAGACGGCTCAGTTAAGAACACTGGTCCTTCCAGAGGACCTGGAGTTTGTGGCTGTAACGCCAGTCTCGGGGATCTGGGGTCCACTGCCCTCTTGTGGCCTCTCTGGGTACTGCATGCTCGTGGTGTTGGACACATAGGCAGAAGCATACATACAGTAATAAAAATAGTCCTTTAAAGAAATAATTTAGTCAGGGGCTAAGAAGAGGACTCAGAGGTTAGGAGCGCTTACTGCTTTCCAGAAGTCCAGTGCCCCAGTGCCCGCGTCAGATGGCTCACACCTGCCTACAGCTCCAGTTCCAGGGGATCAATGCCCTCTTCTGGACTTCATTTATGCTGTATGCACTGTCCAGGTGACACACACACAGATGAGGTGCCATTTGCTGCCTTCAGGTTCACAGAGCAGGCTCGCCTCCTTTTCTCTGAAATGGATGCTCTGTGAACGCAGTGTGCCTCTCCTTCCTCAGTGTGTGCAGGTGTCCATCTGGGCACATGTCCTCACGCTGTGGCGACTGGACACAAGGGGACTGGCTGGCACTCACCACAGAGTTCTATCTGCTGCCACAGCCACGGACAGGACAGGTTGACACACACACGTGGGTGCACAGCAGGTGAGGCCGGGAGGGCAGGTGAGGCCTGAGGAGAAAGCACCCCCGGTGCGGGCACAGGCCGGGGTATGTGTGCTGGAGAAGGGGAAGTGGTAACTGCAGCAGGAAGTAAAGGTGGCCCTCATGCTGAGAACACGCTCACAAGACAGACGAGGAAGAAGAGGAACCGCTGGAGCGCTAAGTCTGGAGAGCTGGGCCTCAGGGTTTACTCTCAGGGTGGATGGTGGGTGGTGAGCTGAAAACAGGCAGATGGGAAGGGGGTGGTGGGCACAGGGCGCTCTCCAGGCCCCAGCTGGAGATGGGGTCCTGTCAGAAACAGACACTGATGAGACTGACAGTGGGAGACTCTTAGCCAAGTTCCAAATGGGAGCACAAGGAAGAGCTGAGTGCGGTGCGGGTGCAGCTCAGATGGTAGACTGCTTGCTGACCCTGGGTACAAGACCCGCCAGCACCTCAGAACCAGATACGGTGGAGCATCCCAGACTTGGGAGGTGGAGGCGGGAGGATGAGAAGTTCAAGGTCATTTGAAACTACACAGCCATTTAAAGGCTAGCCCAGGATGCGTGGACCTGTCTCAGCAACAGACAAACAAACAGAACCAAAATCAGGGGCTGTGGATGGCTCAGTGGCTAAGAGCACACACAGCTCTTGTAGACGACACCAGTTCAGCACCCTGACAATGGGTAGCTACCTGTAACTCCCGCTGCAGGCAGAGCTGAGTCCTCTGGCCTCTGTGGGTATAACTAAAAATAAACCTTAAAAACAGAAACTTTAGCAGAAATGAATAAGGACACCAAATTGGGTGGGTTTGGAATGGGGGGGGAGATAAGTAGATAGAAGGCCATGATCAAAATACAAAGTGTGAAACTGCCAAAGAATTAATAAAAAATTTTTAAAAAGAAAGAAAAAAGAAAAAAAATCAAGAGCTGAAGTGGAGCAGAGTCCCGGGTAGGAGCTGAGACTGGGAGATGCTGAGTGGGCCCCGGGGCCAGCGGAAAGGGCCAGTGTGAGGAGCTGCGGACTCTCCGCACCCCTCAGCCTCCGCAGGGGAGGTGAGCAAACAGGGAGCCCAGGAGGAAACAGAAAGGGAAATAATGGTGGGTTTCCTCAGCCGTGCATGGGTGGAAGGCTGCTGGTGCTTCCAGTTCCTACCTCAGCAGACAAAGCAGGTTCCTAAGGCCCCCTAAGAACTTTGACAAGGCCAGTGAGCCCCATGCTGCCCCGTGAGTACTGGATGCATTCTAGGATGGCAGGAAAGCTGAGGCTCTCACAGTTCTCCTGAGCCCACCAAGGAGAGCTGGGGACCTGACTGCTGACCTCTGAGGCTGCAGACTGTCATCTCACTCCCCGGCCCAGCCATCCCAGCTCTGCCCCCGGCTCCAGCCCCCTAGACGTGAGGTGCAGGCTCTCTTGTGGTCAGCTGGTTTCCAGCCTGGAGCTTCAAGCTCGCTTGCCACAGCATCTAAAGATAGGAGGGTACCTCACAGGAAACCAGATGCTATTGGCTAACTTCGCAAATAAAGATGCCCTCAGAGAGGGGGGAACGCTAGCCTCTGGTGGAGTCTGTGTGGGGCTGTGTGACTGGCTGGCAGAAGTTCCCTCTCGTCTGCCCAGGTAAGTGCGGAGGACTCCTCCCACACCTGGGCACAGCCATGCCTTACTGCTGCTGTTTGTCTTCTGTGCCCATTTCCCTAAGAGTGTGGCCGACAGAGCAGGGGCCTAGAGGGTGTAAGTCTGCGTGATTAGACCACTTAAAAATATTTATCTTTATTTTATGTACATTGGGGCTTTGACTGCATGTATGTCTGTGTTGGGGTGTCAGATCCCCTGGGACAGTAGTTGCAGACAGTTGTGAACTGCCATGTGGGTGCTGGGAATTGAACCTAGGTCCTCTGGAAGAGCAGCCAGTGCTCTTAACCACTGAGCCATATCTCAGGCCCAGGTAATTAAACCTGTCGCACACTCCCAGTAATATGTAATTACTGAAGTGTCAGTAATTACATATTAGAGATTTGGAGAAAGGTTCTTGTTGGACATTATTAAAAAGGGGGAGCTTGATATAAAATCACATTTAGATGATAAGAAATGCTGACATTCTTTAAGCTTACAATTCATACTGTCAATCAGACTTTGTGGATGATGCCTCTAATTCCAGAATTTGAGGAACTGAAGTAGGAGGATTACTACAAGTTTGAGACCAGCCTGGGCTATGCAGTGAGCTCTAGACCAGCCTGGGCTTCTGTGTGAGACTGCCTTAAGCAAGCAATGGCTTTCACTTCTTTTTAAAGGAGTGCTTACTTCTGCTCAGAGACCCATCCTTGAGTGTCTATAGATGAAATGAAATACCCTAGTTCAGCCATGGACTAGGAGATGGATGAAATACTAACCGTGAGTTGATAATTCTTGGAACTTTCCCGGATTTTTTTTTCTGATTTTTTTGAGGCAGGGTTTCTCTGTGGAGCCTTGGTTGTCCTGGGACTCACTCTGTAGACCAGGCTGGCCTTGAACTCACAGAGATTCACCTGTCTGCCTCCTGAGAGCTGGGATTAGATGTATGTGCCACCGCTGCCTGGCTCCTGTTTTCATATAGGCTAGAGGTTATAAAAGTGAGGATGTGATGTTGAGACCGTAACTCTGTTGGAAGAGTGCCTGGCTAGTGTGCAAGAGGCCCTGGGCCCAGGCCTCAGCACTGAATAGCAGTAGACAGGGTGGCACACGCCTGTGGCCGCAACACTCAGGAGGCAGAGGCAGGAGGGTCAGAGTGCAAGGTCATCCTCGGTGCACAGGAATTCTGAGGCCGGTCTGGGCTTTGCGAGGCCAGCAATAAAGATGATGATGATAAATGGTCAAAACGACATTAGCATTTTTACTATAAATACAAACTTATGTAGAGAAAAACTAAAGAGTGTTATGCCTACCTCTGCGACGCTGGGTAGGTGTAAGGACGCCCTCACCCTTTCGTTGCCTCTTTGGTACTGACTTCAGTATTATAATGAACATTTACGGCCCTTAGACCGGACACAGACTCTTTCCTCGATTTCATAAACGCTTGCAGCCGTGGTTCGGACACTCGGGCTCCGACATCTGAGCTGCTGGGAAATGTGGTCTTTGAAAGGAAAGTATTAAAACAGGCCAGGAGGAGGTAGGCCCCTGCTTGACACAGACAAACCCCTTTTCAGAGGGCCCTAGTGAGGACAGGCTGCAGCTGGCTTTCCCTCGATGGCTGTATATTATCTGGCATACACGATCCTACGCGCCTGCAGCCTTGCTCTGTGGGGTGATAGCTGAGTCCAGAGAAGGGCTGGGAATTTGAGGTTCCTTTCTCCCTCTCTGGTTCCCTCTCTCCCTCCTTCTGTCCTTCCAAATTCCACCCCCCTCCCTGCTCCCTTTTGTCCCAACTACTACAATACTTCAATTAGGAAGAAAGTCAATCAAACATAAAGACACTCAGATCATAAACAAACAAACAAACAAACAAGCCCTGCTCGGGCACCCTACTGAGAGACCAAAGTAGGACCTGACTGGCTGAACCTTGGGCACCGTGGGGTCAGCAGGGCAGGGGCAGTGACTGAACTGGGGCGGGGCCTCCCGGACAACAGAAACAGCCGCAGGGAGATCTTCAGTGACTTTTCCCAGAAAGCCGTGAGCAAATGCCCTCACCCCAGCTAGGGCCCCTGCTGAAGGCGGGAGCAACCCTGCACCCAAGTCCAGGCTGGTGAACCAGTAAGTCTTTCCGGGTCACTTACAGGACCACGCCCTTGAGTTAGTGGAAGCTCACCCCGGTGGGATACCCAAGCAGGAGAGCTGTGTCCTTGGAGTCCCTTGCGGCAACTGCAAGCGGCAGGAGGAAGACTCCTCTCCCCAGAGGCGGCCTGCAGCTCTCAGAAGCTTTGGGAGAGGGAGTGGGAATCGGGCAAGCGAAGCTGAGCCTCCCTTCTCTCCCAGAGGGAAGAGCTAGGTACCCAACAGAAGGCTGGGGCAGCTTCTCTTCCCCCTCTCTTCTGATTGGCTTTGTTTTTGATCCAGGCATGCTGGAGCAGCAAACTGCCCCAGACCAAATGTAGTCTGACTAACCTGGCCCTCCACACACCCTGTCTCTGGGAAGAAGACCCTGCCCAATGCTAATCTCTTTAAAACCTATCTCCGTCCTGTTCTTCACGACCCCATTGTACAGAGGGGTCGCGGAGGGTGTGGGCAGACGCTGCTCAGCTTTGGGGCATAATCCAGGCTCTGCCCTCCACAGCACTGCACATCACTAGATCTTGCCTAGTCAGCTTCCTGCCTTTCCAGTGACAGAGACGGGACCCTCAAAGATTAGGGTGTTGAATATAAAGTCCCAAACACGCTGACCGGCCGTCTTTGGTCTTATGAAACAATATGGGCCAGCAAGGTGGATAAGGACACCTGCTGCTAAGCTTGGCTAACCTGTGTTTGATCCTTGGGACATGCGTGGTGGAAGGAAAGAACTGACTCCCTCAAGACATACTCTGAAAACATATGCATAAATAAATGAATGGTTGTGGCATGTGCAACTGTGTGAACACATACACATAAATAAATGAATATAATTTTTAAAACAATGTATGTCTACTACCTCAGGGAAAGTAAAGTCCTGTGACTTTAAGGATCTTAGACTCACTGGCTACTTTTTCAAAGGACGTTGTTAAGGATCCCAAGTCGTAGGAACAGGAGAAAAGACAGCATGCTAGAGCTGACCAGTTCAAAACCTCCTTCTCTGTCCTTCCCCTCCCAAGCCGGCTGTGCAAGGGAGGCCATGTCAGGTGTGGTCTTCCCGACCAGCACTGTGGCCTCTGAGAACTTCCTCTCTGTGGCAGAGCATCCATGCACTTGGCCCAGCCCAGCTTCCCACAGACAGGGGTGAGCTGCAGGGGGCACCTCACACACTGCCCCAAAGCAGGCTGGTAGGCAGCAGAGCCAGGGCGATGGTGCCCAGGCTCTAGCCAGCTTTGCTGAGTACCAGTGCCCAGGGGTTTCCAGAACCTGGGGCGTTTCTGTCACTCACGTCATTTCCTGCCATGGAAAACCAAAGGAAGGCTGAGGTTTCTGGCTGAATCGGGGGGTCTGCGTTTCCTCCTGGGGGCTCAGAATGTGTGAGCTGCCTGGAGCATGGAATTTCCCTAACCTCCGAATGGAGAGTGCACTAACCACCTCCGTTTGGCCAACCTGTACTTGTTTTGAATTCTTTTTTTTTTTAACATTTTTTAAATTTTTTATTAATTACACTTGATTCACTTTGTATCCCCCCATAAACCCCTCCCTCCTCCCTTCCCACTCCCACCTTCCCTCCCCCTTCTCCACACATGCCCCTCCCCAGTCTGAATTGCATTTCCTCCAGTGTCTTTCCAGACCGGCATTGTTAACCTAAACCTACTTAGATGCAGCACAGTGAAATGACGGAACATCGTCCAGGCTCGTCCAGGTTAACTGAGGTCTGGGGTGATGGTTCAGTCAATCAGGAGCTTCTCACCAGCTCACAGACCTACGTTCCGTCGTCCCCAGAACTCACGTAACTCCCCTCCTGTGTGTCAGCGTGTGCTTACCCCGGCACTGAGGAGGCAGACAGGAGGGTCCCTGGGGCTCACAGGCCATCAGCCCAGACCACCCCGGAATTTCCAGAGCAATGAGAGACCCTGTCTCAAGAGAGAAGGTGGGCTGTGAAACAACACGAGTGCACAAGTAGGTGCACCCACACACGTGCACCACACACACTTCCACCCCATACTCACATGGAGACACACATACACATACAACATACACATATACATCACACACATGCACACACCACACACGTCTCATACACACACACACACCATACACCACACAATGAAAAGAACATTGCTAGCACCCCCACACTGCCCCTCAGATTCCTGTCTGACTGCAGTCTCCTCTCCACATGTGACCACAATGCTGGCTTCCAGACTGTTCAGCTCCTTGCTTTTCCCTTGTAGCCTGACCCCAATCAAAGCAGCCACGGCTTGAGGTGACCTATCTTCTTCCAGTTAAGAGCCTTACACTCTTTTGTTACATTGAGTTGTCCTGTGTGTGCAAGCATGTGCACCCATGTATATCACGGGGTATGTGTGGAGGTCATCACACAGCTTACAGTTGTAAATACCACCCCTTGGTCCAGCTCTGGGGGTACTCTGCCCCCTATGATGTCCTTGGGCACGCACATGGACAGGAAAATACCCCGGCTTTTATAACTTATTATCTCACAGTCACTGTAGACAGTGTGCTTTGGTTACATCCCTCCATTATCCTCTCCACAAGCCCCCTCTTGCTCTCTCGTCTTTGTGAATGTGTGGGGACCCACTGCATTTAATTAGGGGTGCTAGCATTAGTGTGGGTGTCTGGGAGCATAAGCAAGGACAGCTGCCAGTGGCTACCCCACAGAGGAGCGTGCCCACCCTTAGGTTTGCCCGTTTGGGGCCTTCACACGTGGGTTCATTTTTAGGTTTGCTTTTCAGTCTGGCTTCTTCAGCTTAATACTGAGTTTTTCAAGTGCATGTTGCAAGCCGGGCATAGTGACTTACACCTGTAATCCTAGGCCTGGAGTTACCAGTCCCTGGAGATGGGCGAGGTTAATTCTAGCCCTGGAACCCACAGTACGTGGAGACAGGCCAGGCTAGCTCGGGCGCTGGCTGAGGCAGGAGGATCAAGTATTCCAGACCAGGCTGGAATGGCAGGCCCGAGCAACAGGACTAGTGTGAGGGAGAGGCTTCCAGAAATATGGAGACAGGCCAGGTTAAGCTGTTCTGTACCTACAGGGCCTCACTGGGGTGTCTCCCGCAGACCCCTGTCCTGTTCTTGACATGAATCATTTGCACAGTGATCGGTTTTCCGCAGCTGAGTGCCGTAAAGCAGTTCATGCAGTGAAAGAGGGTTTGGTCCCAACACCTGCTCTTGAGGACAGGCTCGGCCATCTTGTCTGTGTGCCTCTGTCAAAGCCCTCAGCCACTTTCCTTTTCCCTTTTCTCTTTTTCTTTCTCCACATAGCTCTGACTGTCCTGGAACTCACTAGGTAGATTAGGCTCGCCTTGAACTTACAGAGATACTCCTGCCTCTGCCTCCTGAGTTCTGAGATCAAAGGTGTGTACCACTACACCCTGCTTACCTTTCCTTTCTTAAAAAGCAAGCTTCCTAGGCTAGGCGTGGTGGAGAGGCAGAGCAGGAGCATGGCTCTCTGTCAACCAGGCTTTCGTGAATGCTCCCAGCAGGTACCCTATCGGCCCCACCACCCTCTCTGTCTCCTGTTTCTGGTACATTCCAGTACATCCTCTTTCCTTGACACCATCTAGTCTGGGTCTGGATCTGGTCAGACAGAGAGCACAGAGGTTCCCAGGCTCAGGCGCTCCGAGCTCACCCTACCTCATTCCCTGCCACCTCCCCCATCTACCTGCAAGTTTCCTCCCACATTTAAAAGTGGATTTTATGACCCCCCCCCCCCAGTACTAAAGAAGATAGACACAGAGGCTCAGGCCCTAGGCATCCCTTAACCTTCCCTGTATCCTCTTAGGGATGCGTGCCGAGCACCCACAGTGCTGTTTCTGCATTTCCTTCTCAGCAGATTCTAGGACAGAACTTGGTGCTGGGGGAACAGCACAGCATCTTCCTCCACAGAGGTCAGGGAGAAAGGAAGCCCTTCCTCTACTGACTCAACACACCAGAGCGCTCTAGCTATTGGGAGACTCCGAGACAGGAACCCTCCCCTCCCGTGGCCCAGCTCAAATGCATCGCTGTGTGTGAGTGATCCACGGCTGGTCATGAAGCAAGAGGAGCTGGCAGCATATGCATACATGTGTGCCTGCGTGGCTGCGTGGAGTCAGCATTCAGTGTCCCTCTCAGTCATCCACCTTGTTCCTTCAGACATGTCTCTTATTTTTACCTAGAACTCACCCACTTGTCTAGGCTGGCTGACCAGTGGATCCTCCTTCCCCTCCCCAGTGCTGAGATTACAAATGTGCACCACCCTTCGTAGATTCTTCTATTTCGGTTGTGAGTCTCGCTTTCAGCAGCTGGGCTATGCCTCTAGCCCCATGCTTAGCATTTTGTTGTTGTTTTGTTTTGTTTTGAGGCAGGGTTTCTCTGTGTAGCCTTGGCTGTCCTGGACTTGCTTGGTAGACCAGGGTGACTTTGAACTCACAGAGGTCTGCCTGCCTCTGCCTCCCAGAGTGCTGCGATTACAGGCGTACTACCACACTCAGCTTGCTTAGCTTCTTATTCTGGGTTCAGAGGCCAGAACGCAGATCTCGGAGGAACCAGAAGGACCTTGCTGGCCGAGTCATCTCCCAGGTCTTTCCACAGTGTTCTGTAGCATGTGCTCACCAGATTTGCCTGTGGAGTTAGGCTGGTCACCTTCCCTAGCTAACTGGCTAGGGACACATGACAGGAGGTAACTTGGAGCCAAGCTCTGAAACTCCTGCATCCCCACAGAGCCTGGAGGATAGCATTGTGTGCTTGGGTACTCACATTCTGAATCGCGATGCGCAGGTCCTGGAGAAAGGTGTTCCTACAAGACATAGTGGACCAAAGGCCCAGCAAGTTCCAAAAGGACTCACACGTGTTCAGAGAGGAGAAATGAGTTAAAATTTCTGAAGTTTTAAGAGAAAGGGAGCGAGAGAAAGGACCTTGCCTTGTGTTAGACCAGCTTAATTAAACCTCTTAGCCTTCATTTTTATTCTTTCTTAAACATAGGGCTGACTTTGCGAAGGTCCCTGTGAACCCCACAGCTTGCAGAGTAATGATCCTCATGAGGCAAGAAGGAAATGGGCTCAGTTTGAGTTAGTTCTCCGGTCCAAGCTCCTGTAGTCTGACCCTGAGCAGTTTATTGTATGCATACTTAAGTCCAGTATAATTTTTTGGGAAAAAAAATCCCGGTAACAATTATCTGAATCCCATGTGCACAGTAAAGCTTAGGGCATGACACTGAAACTCTCACAAAGTCCATGTGGCCTCTTCCGTAAGGATGGGTTCTATAGCCTAAGGCCCTGCTGACTGGATCTGGCATACACAGGCCACCAGGCTGTAAAGGATGGAGTCTACTGACTGAGGAGCAAAGCTGAAGGTAAAGGTGTGGTGAGGAAGAGTCTGGGGCAAACTAGTCTGGGGGATTCAGGTGTGGCCTGGCCCTCAGATGCCCAGGTCAACAACATCCACCCCCCTGGGGAAAAGACAAGCTGTGGGCTCAGCATTCCCGGTTTACAGAAGGACCTCCCTCTTCAGGACTTAATCAAACACGCGGGCTTGGTGGCTCAGGCAGGAGGGTGCCATGAGTTTAAGGCCAACCCAGGCTAACTAGAGCATCCTGGGCCAGTATGGGTGACAGCGTGAGACCCTGTCTCAGAAACTCCTACAGTGCCTAGATTTCACTGCTAAAAAGTCCATCTGTTTCTCCATTATTTAACGAAGTGATAAAACATTTGCTTTTAACATTTTCACAGTTAATTTTGACAGAAACAAATGAATACCACGAAGTACTTCAAAGAGGAAAAGGGAGGGATTGGTGTCAAACCCCAAATACTGGCTTGTTAGAAAGGAGGGGACTCCTTTACCCAGAGAGCCCTGCGGTTTGGGCTTGGAGTTTTCTTGGTGCTGTCTGTTGGCCTGGTGGTGTGCCTTTGGGCTGGGTTAAACCCTTCCGGGCAACGCTGTCACGCTATTACACACGAGCTCATAGCTACAGGAATAGAGGGTCAGCTAACTTGCAAGGGAAAATGGGTAGAAATCAAAAAACGTCTCTCTGCTCTCCCTGTACCCTGTGTGTGAGTGTGTATACGTGTGTGTGTGTGTGTGTGTGTGTGTGTGTATGGCTGTCAGAGACTGAAACATCGCCTGGTCAGTGAAACGTTTACAGAGCAGCGTGAGGACCAGAGCTCTGTCGTCAGAGCACACCGAAAAGCCACGCTCAGAGACCAGCAGAGTGAGCGTCTAAAGCGAGACACTGGATTTAAAAATCAATAAGCAGGACATGGAGGAGGGGAGCATCCTAAAAAGTGTGCCGGGGAAAGAGAAGCAAAGAGCTTGGTCCCCAAAGAAAAAGGGAAGTAATGAGACAGGAAGCCGACTAGAGGGTGCGGGCAAGGGCGCCCCATCCCACGCACAAGGAAAGCTAAAAAAATAAAATAAAATAAAGGAGTGGGCACGATAGAAGGAAGTGGCCAGAGGAAGTGGACCAGGACCGGCAGTGAGAGTGAGGGGAAGTTTTATGAAGTGGGTCAGAGAGGAGTCGTTTCTATTTGGATGTAGAACAGTGTTTCCCAACCTTCCTAGCTCTGCGAACTTTAAATGCAGTTCCTCATGCTGTGGTGATCCCAGCCATAAAATTGCTTCATTGCTACTTCATAACTGTAATGTTTGCCAACTGTCATAAACCATAATGTAAATATCTGTGCTTTCCCATGGTTGGAGGCGACCCCTGTGAGAGGGCCATTTGGCTCCAGAAGGGTCAGGACCCACAGGTTGAGAACTGATGGAGAACCCCAAGCCTTGCTCAGTTAGTAAAACCAAGAGCCACTGCCAAAGAGAGGCATACGGGGATGTGACTTATGGGGATTGGCGGGAGGTCTGTGGTAGGTAGGTGTGATTGCGTGGGGGTAGTGAGGAGATGTACGTACACATTTGTGTGAGCATGCGTGTGCAGGTGCTCCTGTGCACACGTATACATGCATGCATGCATGTGGAGGCCAGAGGTCAATCTCAGGTACCATCTGCTTTACGTTTTTAGACCACATCTCAGTGGGCTCTGGAGCTTAGTTAACTGATCAGTGAGCCCCAAGGGTCCCCCACCATCCCCACCCCCCACCCCCAGTGCTAGAATTCTGCAGAGGATTTCCTAGTTGAATTCCTCGGCTTCCACAGAATGCCAGCTTGGGGGCAGGTCTCTAACCTCAGGCTGGCCTTTGCCCCACCATGTAGCCCAGGCTGGCCTCAAACTGAAGACCACCCTGGACTCCTGGCTGTACTCAGTCTGCTGCCCTATCTTTTGGTTCACCTCCCAATCCTCTAAATATCTCAGAGGACCCAGACATAAAAGGCTTGCTCAGGTCAGAGCAGAAAGTTCCTTTGCTCTGTTCATTGGGCTGAGAATGATTGGGGGGGGCGGGGGGCTTCTTCGATGACATCATGAGTGGAATCCTCATGCCCTGGGGCTCATCGCTGACGCAAGCCCCTTCCAGGTAGACGGAGATGCTCGGTGTGTTCCACGTCTGACTCAGGCGGCTGACGCAACGTTGCTTCTCAGCATCTGCCTAGGGGACAAGGTGGAAAGTGCTGGTACAGGAGTCTGCCCCATACCGCCAGTGTGATGAGTAAGAACAGATGCTGGGATGATAGAGGGCCTTTTCCACACTGTGAAGCCCGGCCAGCCCCTGCTGGGACCCCCTGGGGCGATGCGGTTCTTACAGTTAGTGATTCACTCACTCACTCATTTGTCCAACACAGCAGGGACCTGCAGAGTGTCTCTAAGGGCCCAGGACTCACAGCCACAAAAGCATATGTGTACCACCACTGCCTGGCTTTTGTTGATTTTAAAAATTGAAAATCAATCAATTAAAATATTTTCCAAATGGAGAATACTTACATGGCTAAGAAAAAAATCAAAGTATGTCTAGTAAAAACTAAATCTCCTTTTCCCTATCCTTTGGTCTCCAGAACTGCCCTCCGGCATGTTGCTCCCATCACAAGCTTGCTCCTGTAGAGTTATTCAGACGTGCACACACAACCTTTCCAGCTTGCTCACAAGAGGCAGCATCCTGTGTCCATGGGACCTCACATGGATCTCTTTTGTCTTGAGGCAGGTGCTTGGTGTTCTATCGTTCAGACAAGATGTAGTCAGCTGTCTGAACTGATTAGAGATCAATAAAGGGTGTCAAACTCTCCTCCACTTTCAAAATAAGCAGAAAAAAGTACACCGTTTTCACGTCAATGGAAAAAACAATGTCATCTTTAAATAGCAATTTTCCACCATGTTCGGGGTCCGTAAAACATGAGAGTCCACGGACAGCGTGGGTGAGTCTAAAAGGTGAAGGGCTCTCCAAGTGCCTGCTGAGAGTGTGGAATCAGAACAGGCCCTCTCCTCCAAACAGCTGTGCTCACTCACAAGGTGAACCCCAGGCTTGCAGAGGGACTCCCAGAACATCAACTAGCTAGAGGGGTCTGTGTTCTGTGAGTGCACAGAAGCTGCTGGGCTGGAAGGCAGACCCAGGATGGAGGGAGAACAGGGTCTCCTTGTCCTTGACCTCCTCCTGGGGTCCCTCGCTTCTGACCTTAGAGGGACTGCTTTCATATCTGGGAAGAGAATCCTCCACGTGTAACGAGCCTCCCGGGTTAAGTAGCAGTTCTGCTTGCTCATAGGAAATGGCCCGTTTGAGTGAATATTGTTTATCCACTTATTTTTGAGACAGAGTCTCAAATATCCCAGGTTGGACTGAAACTCGCTCTGCAGCCAATGATGACATGACCTTGAACTTCAGTTCTCCTTCCTCCATCTCCCATTACACATGTATGTTAGCACGCCCGGTTCATTCGATGCAAGGATCAACTCCAAGGCTTTGTGCTTGCCAGGCTGCTAACAACGCGGCTCCGTCCTCAGCCCTGGTGAGGCCGAGGCCTGGTACTGACCAGCTCAAATGTTGCTGAGTGAGATCACAGCCAAGGTTCTCAGAGAACAAGGCCCGGCTGCCTGGAGCAGAGACTGCGCATGCTTTTCCTGCAGCCTGAACTCCAGCACAGCCCGAGGTGGTCCAGAGCGGACAGCCTGGGCTCAGCCTGGACTGGCTGTCGTGCAGAATACACAGCAGGCGATGCAGGAAGGAGCCGTGGCTGGCTGGGTGGATGCAGTGAAACCATGGTGAGCAGGGTGCAGTGGGTGTGGAAACTCCCTCGGTTAAGACCCATGAGCTTTGCTTTCCGTTCTGGGAGGGAGGCAGTGGCAGCCCTGAGATGCCGGCAGGCTTCTGAGGGCCTGTCTGCGGTTTCAAAGGATGGAGGGGGCCAGAGGAGCGGTGTGGGACGAGCAAGCAGCACATCCTGGCTGGGCAGTGACGGGGAAGGGGTCATGCTTTATCACCCAACCTGTGGAGAACATCCTCTGCTCCCATTCTTGCCCGTAAGAAAACAGGAGAAAGGGTAAGGAGTAGGTTAGGGCTGGGAATATCCAGATAGATGAGCCACCCAGACCCAGGGCAGCAGGCTGCCGGAGCCCATCCTCTGCCTGGGTCAGCTGGCCCTCCTAAGCTGGCAGACCTGAGATTCATGACAGTGCTTCCCCTTCACCTAAGGCTGTGAGGTGGCCCACCCACTGGAATTGGGACTGAGGAGGTTTCCACAGTGCTAAACCCAGGGAAGACCTGTGTTCCATGAAACAAGAGTGAGACACTCTGCTGGTCATTTTCCTCATTGCCGGACATCTGACAAGAAGCAACTAAGGGAGGAAGAGGTCACAGCGTCTTCAGTGGTGGCTGAGCCCAGGCTGTCCGCTCTGGACCACCTCAGGCTATGCTGGAGTTCAGGCTGCAGGAAAAGCATGTGCAGTCTCTGCTCCAGGCAGCCGGGCCTTGTTCTCTGAGAACCTTGGCTGTGATCTCACTCAGCAACATGCGAGCTGGTTAGCACCAGGCTGTGGCCTCACGCCCTCTGAACACGGCCGTGTGACCCTTCCTCCCCTACAGGAGGTGGCCGGAGTGTGAGCTCCTGGTCAGCTGCTATAGTTCCCTCACTTTGTCTTCCTTTTCTAGGAGGTTTGGGTGTCCGGCCCATGAAATGGCTCCGCCCACCTAGAGTGCTTTGTTTTGGGGTTTGGTTTTCCAAGATAGGGTTTCTCTGTGTAGCCCTGGCTGTCCTGGAACTCACTCTGCAAACCAGGCTAGCCTTGAACTAGAGATCTGCCTGCCTCTGCCTCCTGAGCACTGGGATTAAAAGTGTGAGACACCACTGCCTGGCTCCAGTGGGTCTTTCTGCCTTGTTAACTCAACCTTTAAAGTCCCTCATTTGCTGGAGAGATGGCTCAGCCATTTAGCGCATTGGCTGCTCTTCCAGAGGACCCAGGTTCAATTCTCAGCACCCACATGGTGGTTCCCAACCATCTGAAACTCAAGTTTCAGAGAATCAGACACCCTCCTCTGGTCCGGATACTAGACACACACATGGTACACACCAGCAAAACATGAGCACAAATAAATAAGTCTGTAAGTAAATTAAATCCCACACAAATGCTGAGGGATTTGTTTCCGTGGTGATTTTAAATCCCATCAACGAGCTGGACACAGCAGTACTGCTCCTGAAGAGGACTCAGGAAGAGAGGGTGGCCCCTATGTCAGAGGGTCCCCACATCTGGGGAGCCTCCTTGTCAACATAGCCCACAACCATCTGTAAGTCCAGCTCCAGAGGGTCTAGTGTCCCTTCAGGACTCAGCAAGCACACATACTTACCTGCCCACATACAAACACACATGCACATAATTTTAAATAAAATAATACTTTTGGTTAAAAAAAAAAAGCAGCCAGCAAGCTGGGCGAGGTCGTGCATGCCTGTGATCCCAGCACTTTGGGAGGCAGAGGCAGGTGGATCTCTGTGAGTTCCAGGCAGCCTCAGGTATATAGTGAGTCCAGGACAGGCAAGGCTACATAGAGAAACCCTGTCTCGAAAAACCAACCAAACAAACAAAAAAAGCAGCCAACTTGGTGTGGGCACATGCATTTGATCCCACCATTCAGGAAGCAGAGACAGACAGGTATCTGTGAGTTGTAGGCCAATCTGGTCTACATATCCTATTCGAAGCAAGCCAGGTTTGCATAGTGAGAGCCTGTTTCAAAAATTAAAAAAAAAAGTTTTAAAACATAGGATGAGGAGCTGGAGGGATGGCTCAGTGGTTAAGAGCACTGACTGTCCTCAGGACTCAGGTTCAATCCCCAGCACCCACACGGCAGCTCACAACTGTCTGTAACTCCATTTCCAAGAGATCTGACACCTTTATATTAATGCATATAAAATAAAATAAAATTATTTTTAAAAAAAGCTAGGAAGAGCGAAAGTGATATTTAGTAGACCCTATTTAGTGTTTGCTCCTGTTTGCTCCACACAGAGGACCCACAGTCCCCTCAGACTAACGTATTCTGTTTTCTCTTCTGTTCCAGGACCTTACCATGCCCACCGATTTCCCTGAACTGGATCTAGAGAACTTTGAGTATGATGATTCTGCCGAGGCCTGTTATGTGGGCGACATTGTGGCCTTTGGGACCATTTTTCTGTCCATCTTCTACTCCCTCGTCTTCGCGTTTGGCCTGATGGGAAACCTGCTGGTGGTCCTCGCCCTCACCAACAGCCGCAAGCCCAAGAGCATCACCGACATCTACCTCCTGAACCTGGCCTTGAGCGACCTGCTCTTTGTGGCCACCTTGCCCTTCTGGACTCACTATCTTGTCAGCGACGAAGGCTTCCACAATGCACTGTGCAAGCTCACCACCGCCTTCTTCTATATCGGCTTCTTCGGGGGCATATTCTTCATCACCGTCATCAGCATCGACAGGTACCTGGCCATTGTCCTGGCCGCCAACTCCTTGAACAACCGAACGGTGCAGCACGGCGTCACCATCAGTCTGGGCGTGTGGGCGGCGGCCATCTTAGTGGCGTCACCCCAGTTCATGTTCACGAAGAGAAAGGACAACGAGTGTCTGGGTGATTACCCCGAGGTCCTCCAGGAAGTCTGGCCCGTGCTCCGCAACGCGGAAGCCAACATCCTGGGCTTCGTGCTGCCCTTGCTTCTCCTGTGCTTTTGCTACTTCCGCATCATCCAGACGCTGTTTTCCTGCAAGAATCACAAGAAGGCCAGGGCCATCAGACTCGTCCTGCTGGTGGTGGGGGTGTTTTTCCTCTTCTGGACGCCCTACAACGTCGTGATTTTCCTGGAGACCCTCAAGCTCTACGACTTCTTCCCCAGCTGTGACGTGCAGCGAGGCCTGCGGCGGGCCCTCAGCGTGACGGAGACAGTGGCGTTCAGCCACTGCTGCCTCAACCCCTTCATCTACGCCTTTGCTGGGGAAAAGTTCAGACGGTACCTGCGACACCTGTACCGGAAGTGCCTGGCCGTCCTGTGCGGTCGATCTGTCCACCCCAGCTTCTCGCCTGAATCCCAGAGGAGCAGGCAGGATAGCATTTTGAGTAGCTTTACTCACTACACAAGTGAGGGGGACGGGTCCATCCTGCTCTGAGGGGGCCTCCCCAGCCCTGCCTCCACAGAGCAAAGATTTCCTGCATCAGACTCAGTGGAATGAGGACACACTTTTTGTTCTTATGTACAAGAACTAGACCAGATGCTTACAGCTCAGCCCAACAGTGTTTTTTGGTGGTTTTTTTTTGGGGGGGGGGGTAATTTTATATTCAAATTATGAAAGACACACATTTCTCTTGAATATTGAGGCTCACAAATGACAAAGGTTCTAAGCAGATCAGCATAGTTGCAAAGGGGTTGGTGAGTGCTGTTTGCATGATGGTGAGGTAAGGGGTTGACTAAATCCCCAACCTGAGTGGAAACCAAGGTCCCATGCCCCATTTCTGACCTTCAGGTCTTTGAGTAGTGACAGCTCATCCAGGACCACAGTTCTATCATCAGAGAAGGACCTCCTCTCTCTCACTTCCAGGTCAGCCTTCCTAGGAAAGGGCTTCCTTGAAGTGTGTCGGGTGCCCAGCCCTTGACTAGTGGTGGTGTTGAAATAAAATGGCTACCTCAGATATTGTTGGAAGCTCAAGGTCAGAGACTGAAGGAGGCATGCTTCTAAGAAGCTGAGGGTGAGAGCTACTGTGAAGAGAGAACGAGGGTGGCTCACTGCCTTACCAGGGGGCCCACCCAGGCTCTCCCCTTAGAAACCAGCCAGCACCTGTGGCCAGCTTCTCCATCAAGCCTCTCTTGAGAATGTCCTGAAGCCTCCAAGAGTTAGGGTTCCTACTCACTGCACCAAATGCAAACTCAGGGGCCTGGCCTCCGAGACCAGGTAGATAGGACTCAATTCTAAAAATAGACTCCACACTGCCTCCTCATTTTCAAAGGACTTCAACCCCCTGTCGTCCAGGCCCTCCTCCTCTCTCAGCCCAGGGGGAGAAAGAGAAAGAACCACGCTCCGGAGTGAAGAGACAGACTCATATCCGGCTCTGATGCCTGTTCCCTGAGGAGACTGGAGCCAGCAGGGCTTCGGTGCCCTCCACACAGAGAGGGGACAGCGGTGCCTTCTTCCGCCCTCCTGGACCTGGCACTGCGGCCTGCCTCCTAGTAGGAGCAGGTGGAGTGGGAGGAGCCTGCAGACTTAGAGACCCTGTTCCTACAGCAGCGCTCACACCTACAGCCACAGACCGAATCCATCTCCCTGCTGTGAATGCATTCGAGAACCAGGCTATGAGAGCAGCTCCCTCCCCGCCCCCACCCTGCAAGCATCAGGACCGCCTCTATGCCTGCATTCACTGACTCTGAGTATAGTCTTACAGTGAGAATTCCAGGATAGTGTAGCTCTGTAACCTGCTTTAAAAAAAAAAAAAAAAAAAAGGCAATGTTGGATTCCAAACGGCTCTCTTCGTGTGTAGACCGTAGTAACAGTTTAGAAGTCTCTCCCAGATGCCGGCCTCACTGAGGAAGCTGTGGCCTGTGGCTCATTACAGCATGTCTGGTTCCCCCGTGGCAGTCTGTGTGTTTGTTTCAAGGATGCCAGACAGACTGAGTCATGTCCCTCACGGGCACTGCCAGCCTTTTGTCATCGCCACTGATGCTGTCATCTACACAGGTCCCAGTTAAGAACCTCAGAACTGACTTAGCACAGTGGGGGCTGGAGAGTGGCTCCCAGAGGACTGGGCTTGGATTCCCAGCACCCACATGGTGGCTCACAGTGATCTATAACTCCAGTTCCAGGGGATCCAACACCCTCTTTTTATTTTGAGGGCACCAGGCATGCACACTGTGAGCAGACACACACAGGCAAAATACCCTTACACATAAAAAGTTTAAAAAATGGTTTTTCAGGATAGGTTTTCTTTCTCTATGTAGCCTCGGCTGTCCTGAAACTCTCTGTGTAGACCAGGCTGGCCTAGAACTCAAAGAAACCTACCTGCCTCTGCTTCCTGAGTGCTGGGATTAAAGGTATGCGTCACCATGCCAGGTTCAGTAATAATTTTTTTAATTTCAAAAGTATCATATAAAGTTTTAAGTAAATTTGTAATTTGGTGTTGGTTCACAGTCACCTGTCCTGGGTCACATGGGAAAACACACCTCCACTGTGTCTATTTTACTTGTAGTTCTGTTGATAAATATCCTTCCGGCTTTTAGCAAATACAAATCTCACAGCACTTTAATCTGTGAAATTTTCTTTCTCTGTTCAGTTATTTCTTTCAGATAAATTCTTTGCCATGGGATAACTGGATCAAAGGGCTCTTTTATCCAAGTACATACAGTCTTATCAAAAAGAAAAGCCTAGCCACCTATGGTCACCCACACCTTTAATCACAGCATTCATGAGGAATGAGGTAGACAGATCTCTATGAGCTCCAGCCCAGCCTGGTCTACATAGTGAGACCCTGACTAAAAAAAAAAAGCAAAGCTCTATAGAGAAGGCCAACTAGTCCTTAGGGTCTAAGGCATCTTTATCTTGACTAAATTAGTGGAACCTGTAAGTCTGTCAGGGGCAGCCATCTTGACTCCTGGCAGTGCCTGACTACCAACCACAATAAGAGGCGTTTCAGCTTACTTGAAAAATTGAACATTTATTGATTAGTCAGTTGTCTATATATGTATGTGAACACGTGTGTATACATGTATATTGTGTGTGCGTGTGTGTTCTCATTGGAGCATGTGAAGGAAGTCAGAGGACAAATAGCAGAAGTCAGGGCTCTCCTTCTGCCTTGTGGGTCCTGGGTTCAAGCGTAGGTTGCGGGGCTTGGCGGCAAGCATCTTTACCTGATGAGCCATCTCTTCAGCCCCCTCAAATTTTGCACACATATAACCTTCGTTTGATACTGACAACTTGTTACAAACTCTATGAAACACATAACCTGTGCATCCTAAAAGCTGGTTCCAGAGATGTTTCCAAGGCAGTGAGACCACGCCTCTGCCCTCAGTGATTTCCATTTTATGTTTTCTGTTTGCACAGTGGACACTGAGTTACATCTCCCCAGCCCCAAAATGCACACTCTTTAGCTAAGGAAATGTGGCTGGTTGGGACCCACAACAAACTACTGAAAAAGCGGGTCCTAGCCTCCCTTGTCAATATGACTCTAGGAGCCGAGACCACACGAGAGGAATGGAAAACTGAGAAAGAAGGTCTGCAGGTGCATGGCCACAGAGAAGCCAAGGCACATGGCCTAGACTACAGCTTAACAGAGTAGGTCTGTGCCCACAGGTGTGGGTAGTGTTGTGACCTCCAGGGACATCAGCATATTTAATGACAGATGGCACGCACAGGAAGTTATCAGCAAAGGACACAGGATGCCCAGAGGCGAATGCAGTAGGCAGCCTTGGGAAAGGCCCAGACCTCAGACAGACGGTAGATGCCAGGGAGAGATATACCCAGGTGGTGCCCAATATTTGGGCTGAACGCCAAGTCCACTCACTTCACCTTAGTCCAACCTTGCTCAGGGACATCCTACAGAGTAACACCTCCCCAGGGACCTGCCACTGAGAAAGGTAGACAATGGGTACTTTCCATTCCTGGGAGGAACTCTTGGTTCACATCATGCATTGCAGCTGGGATGTGTACAGGGTGTCCTAACTTCCACCCATACCTCTGCCACGCTTAGCACAGCAGCTTAACCAAGAGCTGCAAAACTTTGGTATCACCAGAGGCTTTGGAATGCCAGAGTTTCCACTGCTGCCAACGATCTCATTCTAAAAGAGCTAAGCTGTAACACTCCGTGGAATGCCTTTTCCACACCCAGGCCTAGCACATATAGGCATCACCCTAAATCTCTCTAGCTGCTCCTGAGAGAAGAACAACCCCAATCCCGGGGTTGCTCCTTTCTCAGTCCGGAAGCCAACTTCCAGGCCCCCCGGAAATCCTAGCCCCTCCTAACGGAGAACAAGATGAGATCCCATTCCTGCTCTCAGAGAGTTCAGGGAGTCTTTCCTGATTCAGAACCTAATTTTCTTCTCCACCGCACCCCACTCTTTGGCTCGCCAGGACCACTGCAGCTACAAGTTGACTGGAAGATGCTGTTTGCATAACTGGCTGAATAGGCAGCCTGGCTTAGAGTGATCCTGCACAGCAGCTGGTCTCGGCACATTTAGAAATAGCCAGCTTCCCTTCATAGGAGCCCCTGGAGTCTAAGAGCCCCCCCTTGATTTCTAGAGTGGGCGTGGTACCATCTCATCTGGACACGTGCTTGCTCATAAAGCAGGAAGACCTGTGTTTAGTCCTCAAAACCTGTGTAACAGAGGTGGGTGCAGCCAGGAGAGAGGGCTCAGGTGAAGGTGCTTGCTGACAGCCCTGACAGCTGGAGTTCCATCCCTGAATACTCGCATAGGGAGGGAGAGGACCGACTCCCACGAGTTGTCTTCTGACCTCACGTGTGCGCACACACACACACACACACATGCACGTACTTACAATAGACAAACAGATAACACAGAAGAAGAGGAGGAGAAGAAAAGCTGGGTGTGACAGTGCAAGTTTGTAATCATGGTGTGTGTGTGTGCCCCTGGCTCAGTAACCCCAAAGCTAGAGTACCCACTTGTCATACACAGAGTGACAGGCCCTCTGAAAAGAAGACAGAGAGAAAGGGGAGGCTGTCAGTGCCTCTCTCAGACTGTGGCCTGGAACTGAGAAGGCCTGAGGAGGGTCCAGAAGAAGCTGGGGCAGGAAGGTCCATTTTTCAGGAGATTGTCAGGAGGTGCTGGCAGCCTGAGGCTGACGGCAGGCCTGGTGGAGACAGCTGTGTGCAACAGGGGCTGGGAGGGGCTGTTTGTCCTGGGTGTGAGTGGAGAACAAGGAAAGGGCAACCCTGAGGGTCCACAAAGCAGGTGGAAAAGAGGGTGGAGGGGCTTCAGGGATTTCCCTGCTGTGCTCTGGTCTCCTCGATAGACACTGGGGAGAAGCAGGAGCCTTCAGGCCAGCCTCGGTGCACAAGCCCTTCTGTCTTCTCATTATCCTTCCCACCCCTGCCCGTAGCCATGCCTCCCACCCTGGACAGGCTGTGGAGGATGGTGGGGATGGCAGAGGGAAGGCGCTGCAGCCTGGACAGGCCTCAGGAGTGTGGAAAAGTCTGGCCCCCGTGCCTCCTGCCTTCCCACCCTGGACGTCAGCCATGTGTCCAAGCAGGGCTTTCCTCCAGAACCCAGGGTCCGTGTGCTTGGAAGACCAGAACCTGAGTAGCCCTGTTTGGAAGGGAGGGTGGGTGGCTTCACCCGGCCAGCACCCGCCCTTCCACCTGGAAGGGAAGGGAAGAGCACAAGGCACCTCCACAGCCCTCCTTCCGCCACCACCATGGTGTGGCATGGCGCAACAGAGCATATTTTAACTCTCACCACCTGCTGGTCCCCAGAGCTGTGGACATTAGCTCTCACCAGCAGGAGGAAGCTGACGAGGCACACACTTCTTCTTTGGGGTTTGTGTTGCAAAATTCTCCTTCACTCCCGACATCGAAAGTCCTGTTTTTAACTCTCGCAGCCTCACACGGAATCCCAACTGCATCTTTCTGAAAATGGACAGATGAGGCTGTGACTGAGAAATGACCTAGAGAATCAGATCAAGAGGGGCTGGTCCAGTGCTCTGCATGATGGGCTCACAGAGCCATTGACCTAGAGGACAGCTAATCCCGGCCTTTTTCTCAGTGTTGGTGTCCCAGCACACACTGACAAAGACAGAGTTACCAGGGCCGGGAGGTGACTCCCTGGGAAAGGGACTTGCTGTGGGTGAAGGAACAGCCAGTGGTACACAAAGAAACTCTGTCTCAAAAAATAATTATTATGATATTAAATAATAATAATTAATTAATAATCACAGCACTCAAGTGCTTAATCTTTTTTTATAATTTATTTAATTTTATTTTATATGCATTGGTTTGAGGGTATTAGATCTCTTGGAACTGGAGTTACAGACAGTTGTGAGCTGCCATGTGGGTGCTGGTAATTGAACCCATGTCCTTTGGAAGAGCAGACAGTACTCTTAACCACTGAGCCATCTCTCCAGCCCCTCAAGTGCTTAATCTTTGTTAGTTTGAGGCTGGGCTATATATTGAGTTCCAGACCACCAAGGCTACATAGTGCTCAAGAGAGAGAAAGAGACAGACAGAGAGAGAGGGAGAGGAGAGAGAGAAAGGGAGAGGAATGGAAACTCATGCGTGCCTGTCATGCAGACCCTGTGATGAGGTAACTTCAGCCAGCTCATCCACAGCCGTCCACAGCCGTCCACAGCTTTGTGGTCTGATCAGTGCCCTACAGTTTCTAAGAAATTGGTCAGTCTGTCTAAGTTAGGGTCACACTGGCGATGGCATCTCCTGTGTCATGACAAGCCCCTCACAATAACTGCAGACTGACCAAAGTCAAGCACGTAATCTTCCCCAGTGCATTCATGACTGACTGTAACTGTTCCCCCAGCCTTCTAGCTGTCTCTCAGGGAGCGTCTCTGGCTGGGCTCCCCTGATCCCTCTCTGCCTGTTCTCTTCTAGCTGTTGATGGAGAAGGAAAGCACACAAAGGAGGGGAAGAGAGCATCAGAGATTCATGAAGGCTTCAGACACCCAGCCTCAAAGAAAAGGACCATTGTCCACCCTTACCCAGCCTCAAAGAAGAGGACGATGGTCCACCCTCTACTCACACCTTAATTTGAGATGATATATTTCATTTCTCATGAAAGGTCTCAAATTGTGGGTGCGGGGTGTTTTCTTCAAAAGCTGTCCTTGGGGATGGGTTGGGTAGAGTGCTTGCCCAGCCTGCACGAACCCTGGGCTCAGTACCCAGCGCTCCATAAACAAGGAAGAGTGGAGGGGAAAGCTGCCCTTGCAGGCTTGAAGAGATAACTCAGTACACAAACCCGAGGCCCCAGGTCCATACCCCATATAAAAGCCCTTCAAGGCAGCACACTCCTGAAATTCCTGCAGGGGCTGATACCCAAACTCGCTGGAAGCCAGTCCAGCTGAGTGGGCTCCGGGTTCAGTAAGAGGCCCTGTCTGAACACCCTGCATGCATGTACAAGTGTGTCTCACTTATCTGCACACACACACAGAGTGAAGGCAAATTAACTCAGGTGAAGAGTGGTAATGTATTTCCCAGAAAGGAAACCGTATTGTAAGGCCAAGAGGAGAGCTGAGACCACAGCTCAGTTGGTGGAGTGCGTCCCCCAGAATGCACAAAGCCTGGGGTTCCCTCCCCAGCACACTTCAGAGAGCTTTGGAGGTAGAGGCAAGACCAGGAATTCAAGGCCTTTGTCCACTGAGTGTGGAGTTGGAGGCTGGTGCTGGAGTCCCTCAGATGGAATGACAGTGTTGGTTGCTCTCTGGCTGGAGTTAGGGATGAGAGGGGCACAGACAGAAGCAGATCTCGGAGATGACTCAACACCGGCAGCCGGGCGAAGCTCACCACCCTGGGTCCCCTCACACCCAGGAGCCTGATCTTTTGGTTATGTAAGCCCCTAAGTCCCTGCTCTCTTCGCTTCGGCTTTACTTGGGTTCCTGTCGCCTGCATTTGGAAGCATTGTGAAATGTCATCTCACAGACCAGAGTGGCCCCGCCCCACCCTTCCTCAAGGCTGTTGTTAACACGTTGTTCACCCAACCCTCAACACCCACAGGGCCTTCCCCATCCTGGTCCGGGCTCAGTTCTTTCATTTTCAAAACAAAGCTTTGTTTTTATCAATCCACGTGTATGCAGGTGGATGCTCAGGTGAGCGGATGTGCACATGCGTGTGCAGAAGCCAGAAGAGGGCAGCAGATCACCCGGACTAGGGTTATAACAGCTGCAGGCTGCCCACATGGGTGCTGGGACCCAAACTCCGTGAGAGCAGCAAGTGCTCTTAACCGCTGAGCCAGCTCTCCAGCCGCCCCTTCTGTGTGCGCGTGTGTGCGTGTGTGTGTGCGTGTGTGTGCGCGCGTGTGTGTGTGTATGTATGTGTGTGTGTGTGTGTGTGTGTGTGTAAATGTATATATAAATGCACATTCACATTTGTGCATGCCTGTGGAGGTCAAAAGTGGTATCTCTAAGTATTTAGATAAAAATGCCATGCACACAACCAATCTTCAATTCAATGAGGTTTATTGGATGGAGAGAAAGAGAGAGGGGAAGAGCAGAAGAACAAGAGAGCAAGCAAGAGGAGGAGAGGCCAACAGGTCACTGTGTACCTGGCCCAGATGATGTCATAGGATGCAGGTGCTGACCCAGGATGTTGTCAGGACCCTGCCGTCCCTAAGGGAAGGTCAGCTGAATTGCCTGCCCAACATAACAGCGCCTCCTTCAGCCTCTTTCCACCCTATGTTTTGAGACAAACTCTTTGAGGCTGAAGCTCACCAATTTGACTAGGCTGTCCTAGCTAGGGTTTCTATTGCCATGATAAACACCATGATGAAAAGCAAGCAGGGGGAAAGGGTTTATTGGCTTATGCTTCCACATCACTGTTCATCATCAAAGGAAGATGGCTTAGGAATTCAAAAAGACAGGAACCTGGAGGCAGGAGCTGATGCAGAGGCCAAGGAGGGTGCTGTTTCCTGGCATGCTCCTATGGCTGGCTCAGTCTGCTTTCTTCTACAACCCAGGACCACCATCCCAGGGATGGCAGCACCTACAGTGAGCTAGCCCTCTCCCATCAATCACTAATTAAGAATGCCCTACGGGCTAGCCTACAGTCCAGTCTTTCTGTTGAGGCTCCCTCCTCTCCTATTGGCTCTGTGTCAAGTTGACATAAAACTGTCCAGCACTGAGGACCAACCTGCCTCTACCTCACCAGAACTGGAATTACAACTACAGATCACCATTGTCCGGCTTTTTCTGTCTATCAAACTCAGGCCTTCACCCTTACAAGGCAAACACTTTACTAAGCCATCTCCCCAAAGCCCTAAGAGATGCATTTCCTTAGTGCCTCAGATCATCCATCACATTAGCTATGGATGCTTTGTTTCCTGTGAGTCATGGAAACTCCCCTGGGAAGACCAGCCCTCAGCCCTCGGCATCACCAGAGAAGCAGGTGGGGATCTTCCAGTCACCCCAGAGCTCAGCGCTGCTGGAGGATGCAGCGCCCCATCCCACCCCACCCTGCCCAACCCCCTCCTACCCCTACCCCTCCACCACCAGGGTGTGTTCTTCTCACCTCTCTGAGGCAGGTCACACCCACTGCTGTTGGATGGACTGAGCCTGTAGCCTTTCTCAGGAAGTAGAAGCACTTCCCGACTTAGCCCCCTTTCAAAGAAGTGCAAACCCACATAACTCAAGACAAAGGCCCACCATCAGGCTTGCAGCAGCATTCCTCCGTACCCTCTAAAGACTGGCTTTTCCACTGATTTTTGTTTGTTTGTTTCTGAGGCACTGTCTCATTATGTAGCTCTGGCTGTCATGGAACTGTAGACCAGGCTGGCCTCAAACTCACAGAGATCCTCCTGCCTCTGCTTCCCATGTCCTGGGATTAGAAGTGAGACCAAGCCCAGTTCTTTTCCATCATTTTTTGTTTTTGGTGGGTTTGGTTTGGTTTGGTTTCATGTGCCCATCACCCACCAGCCATGGGTCGCTATTCTGACCTAGACAGAAAGAAAGGAAAGAAGAAAGAAGAAGGGACAAACCAAAATGGCTATTGCTTCTAGCCATAGGACCAGGAAAAAGACACCCCAGCCAGATAGGAAAATTTTAGAGCCATAATAAGGGGTTTCTACCGCTTCCAGCCAAGGTGCTGCTGTCACCTGGTGGATGCCTGCAGCTCCCAATTCACACAATAGTGAAAGAAGCTTCTGGCCCAGGTATCACAAGGACCAAGAGGGAGCCTGGACTTCTGCCCTCGTCCACAGTAATGAACAGCAATCAGCAGCCCTCCCTTCTAGGCTGCTGTCAACAGACACCAGCTGCTCCAGGTGAGATCAGGCTCACACCATAGGATCCAATATCCAAGTTCTAACAGAAAGTCACTCATCGTGCCAAGAGCCAATAAGGTCTGAATGTGAGAGGACAGTGGCCAGATTACATCTCTGAGCTGTTGGAACGATCCTTCTATGAGCAATTATAACTGTTCTGTTTTGTTTTTTAAGACTTATTTTGTAGGCCGGGCACAGTGGCACACACCTTTAACCCCAGCAGCACTGGGGAGGCAGGGGCAAATGAATCTCTGTGATTTTGTTATGCCCAGGTCGCGATACCACCCCTCCCCAAAGACCACCAGGAACCAACTCCGCTGCAAATGCATGGGGGTTTATTTAATACAAGCTCGGGGCACAGCAACCCCCTTGGTGAAGAGGAGGAGTGTGGCAGGGCTGTCTAGGGGAACAAGGTTTTTAAAGGGCAAGACCGCAAGTGGCAGATTACATGCCTTGGCTTTACATGAGTAAGGGAAATTGACTTTTGAAATGATTGGTTTATTTTAGGCGCCAAGACTATAAGCCATCTGGGCAGGTTTCCTAACAACTGTATCTCTAGTGGGCAGGAAAAGAATTCAGTAAATCTAGTTCCTCCCTGCAGGTGGCTGGGCATGTCTTCACCTTTGTTCAGGCTTGTGCTTTAAACTTTAAACCAATACCCCCAGAAAATCTAATTTTTAACTCCTTGGTCTCTCAAGTTCAAGTCCAGCCTGGTCCACATATCAAGTTCCAAGACAACCAACGCTACATAGTGAGGCTCTGTCTCAAGACAACAACAAACCACAAGATTTGTTTTGTTATTTACCTCTGTATGAAAGTGCCCTCTGTGTCTCTCTCTAACTAGCTTCCTAGCCATCTCCTCGCTCTATTGCCCTGTCTCTGTCTCCTGTGCTCTCCTCCTCCCTCTCTGAAACATTGTCTTTTTATGTAGTTCAGGCCTGGACCTCTCTGTTCTGGCTAGTTTTGTGTCAACTTCAGGCTAGAGTCATCTGAAAGGACGGAAACTCAATTGAGAAAACGCCTCCAGCTGTAGGGCATTGTCTTAATTAGTGATTGATATGGGAGAGCCCAGCCCATTTCCATTGAGGCCATCTCTGGGCTGGTGGTCCTGGGGTCCATAAAAAAGCAGGCTGAGCCAGCCACGGGGAGCAAGCCAGTAAGCAGCACCCTCCATGGCCCCTGCCTCAGCTCCTGCCTCCAGGATCCTGCTCTGTTTGAGTTCCTCACTGCCTTTGGTGATGAAATGTTATATGGAACTGAGTGAAATAAGCCTTTTCCTCACAGCTTGCTCTTGATCACGGTGCTTTTTCACAGTAATAGCGACCCTAGGACACCCTCCACCCGTCACTCTTCTGCCTCCGTCTCTCAAATGCTGGGATTGAAGAGACACACGACAAATATTCATGCCCGCATCACTGGCCATCTTAGAGGTTTATTTTTAAGCTGGTGCTGTTTCTTAAGCTCTCCCGGTGGTAAAGTTCTTAGCAAGCAGTTCTCCACAAAGGAAACAGACAGAAGCATGGAGCTAGAAAAATAGGAACCCTACATGTCCTGACTTTGCAAGTACACAGCCAGCTAGACAAGCTGACCTATTTACATGAGGGGAATTGGGAAGTAGTCATTGCTAAGACTCAGAAATGCTGCAGCTCTCAGCAACCAGCTGAAGATAACCAGCTGAGAGGCCCTGCACCCAACCGAGGGAGCCTGAGCTTTGCATACAGGGTGAGTCCAGATTCTCCAGGCTGTCAAGAGAGCAGCTATCAAGCCTTTCCCAGGACCCTGCCTCTCCCTGAGGCAGCACTGGGGGAAGCTCCTCATCTAGATCCTACAGGCTAGGATGATCTCTCCCTCCTGGTGACGAGGAACCTGGAGTTTTCTCTGGGTTGAACCAAGAGTGAGCCTTGGAACAGCTGAGGCACCTGTGTGACCGGGAGTGAGTCTCCTGAGGCATTTCTCTTTACTGTCTTTATTGCCTCATCCTACTGACAATCCAGATCTAACCCCAGCTCTGCCACTGACAAGCCCCCAGAGACAGACAAACTGTTTTGTGCTCTCTAGGCCTCTGTTCATTCATGGAGGAAACCAAACCCAGGAAAGCCGAGGAAAGATTGTGAGTTCTGGCCCAGCTGGGCTTCATAGTGAGGCCCTGTCTCAAAAAGACAAAAGCAAAAAGTGAGATTCTTTTCTGGCAAAAAGCATCTGTCACTAATTTCAGTGTCCCTTCTCCATGGACTGCTGATCTCAGCCAGGCTTTGCTGAGACCCCAGTGGCTGGGTGTGGCACCTCACTGCAGCTGGCTGTGGCCACCCAGTGTGTTCTTTCTGGACATAAGCTGAGAAGAAGCAACTACACAGATGAAACTCTTCTCTCAGACAAAACATAAGGAAGGAAGAAAGGAAGGAAGGAAATGTGGTGAATTGGACCAATGTCCCCTGCAGACCAACCCATGAACCAAAGTAATCCCTAGGTTTACACTTATAAAACGCTGATTAAACGTCTCACTTCTTCAATCCATTAACAAGAGCTCTTGGGTCCAGCGAGATGGCTCAGCACACTCAGGAGCTTACCTCCACACCTGAGGACCTGAGTTCAATCCCCATGGTGGAAGGGAAAGCTGACTCCTGCAAGTTGTCCTCAGATCTGCACACATGCACCTTGGCACATGTGCAAATACAGGTGCGCGCGCACACACACACACACACACAGAGTTCTATGGGAACTTGACATACAGCTCTAGAAGGCAGCAGACATGTTCAGTGT
The DNA here is from genome assembly GCA_028658305.1 of Pachyuromys duprasi. Lineage (NCBI taxonomy): Eukaryota > Metazoa > Chordata > Mammalia > Rodentia > Muridae > Pachyuromys > Pachyuromys duprasi. Next base: position 3,452,878 of record CM053749.1, read on the forward strand.
CCTCCATGCAACTGACGCCTTCATCAAGAAACTGTGCCAGCAGCTCTGTGGTTAAGAGCACTGCCTACTCCTAAGGAAGACCTGGGTTCAATTCCCAGCACCCACATGGCAGCTCACAACTATCTGTAAGTCCAGTTCCAGGAGATCCAACATTCTCTTCTGACCTCTATGGGAACCAGGCATGCTCATGGCACACATACATACATGCAGGTGAAACAATTTACAAAATAAAGGAGAGAAGCCGTGCCTGTACCACTGTCCCTGAAATCTCGCCACCCCCCTGCCCCCCGCCAGAAAGGTTTGGTAACTCTCCGCCCTCTCTTAGCTGGAAGTAATGTGAGCAGAACTAGCATCCCGTCCCAGGCTGGTCCAGTCTGCGGTCTGAGGTAAGCAGGTGACTCCGACCCTGTTTGGACCATGCAAAGCTGCCGCAGCTGACAGCAATGGGCAGAGAGGAACCCTGTTGACTAAGGAGTCACAGCTCTGTATTCCATAGAAAGTGAACAATTATGTGGCTCTTGAAAGGTGGAGGGTGTCCTCAGTCCCCAGCTTCACCATCCTGCGGTATCCTTGCATATTTATGTCCCTGTCCAGACTACAAGCAATAAAAGTATAACTAACACACACAAAATGACACGATTCAACCAGTACAAAGCGAATGTGTAACGCTGGGATTCCAGACATGCGCCTCATCCAGGGTTTCTATGTTGTTGGAGATTGAGCTTACGGCTCCCTGGATGCTGGGCAAACACCCTACCAGCTGAGCTGCAGGTCCCACATCTATATTTCTATAATTCTTTTCACAGTTACCTGTCCTTGTTTTTACAACACACTAAGACCTCCCTACCCCGTCCCCAGAACATGCTCTTGACTTGTCCTTTGGCTCTGGATTTGCCAGTTGAACATCCCAAGGTATCTCAATGTCAAGTCTGTTCAAACTGAACCCCTTAGATTTGCCTGTGCGTCCTGTAGCCTGTTTGCAACTCATCTGTGAGGAGCATGTTTGTTTGCAGATGAGAGTAGAGGGAGATGAGTCAGGAGATACAGCAGCCATGTCCTTAACAGGAGGGGGGGCTGGAACTAAGGCAGAGAGACAAAGCAGGCTGGAGCTGGGCTAGAAAGAGCTGATGGGAACGAAGACCATGTCTGCGTACCAGATAGGAGTGAGGGTTCATGAAGACCCTTTTAAACTCTTCTAGAAGCACCGATGGAAATGCTTGCCTGCAGTGAGCTGGGGAAGGTTCACCGGAGATCTGAAAACAGAGGTGTAACGTGGAACAAGCATGTGAATTGAAAGCGGAGGCAATGGGAAAGAAGGCCGATTGCTGACCAGCCGTCTGGACCCTCTGAGGTTTCAGAGGCCACAGATTTGGAGACACTGGTCAGCACTTCCAGACTTTCAGTTCCCTGAGGTTTGTTTCAGTTTTCTGTCCACCTTGATCCTTCTCAATTTTGCTGTTGATTTGGCAGAAATATCTGGGGGATCCACAATAGCCCGCTCATGCTTGAAGTGAAGGGCTGGCTTCATTCCATGACACATTATCCAACTGGAACACCCCATCCCATGCCCAGAAGGAGAGAAAAGACATATGGGAAGGAACCTACCACTGGGAGCTTCATGGTCAAGTTTCAGGACACCCAAAACAAGAGAGGAGGCAGTCTCAAAAAGGTTCCAGCACAGTGTATTAAAATTCAACTGAAACAAAGTTGTTTCAAGCAAAGAGAAGAATAACCAAATGTTACCAGCAACCCCTGGGCCAGAAGGAGGAAAGCAAACATTCAAAGCTCCAGAATACATACCCAGCACAGTATGGTGGCATTTAATAAAGGCCTTTGTGAATAAACACACCCTCCCAAGTGTGGCAGCTTCAACTGTCAACTTGCTACAAGCTATAATCTCCTGAGAGTCTCAATGATGGATTGTCTACAGGAGGTTGGCCCGTGGGGGGCCATTGTCTGTTGTTGTTTTGTGGTTTGGTTTGTTTTGTTGTTGTTGTTTTGAGACAGAGTTTCTCTGTTTTAGCTCTGGGTATATTACAACTCACTCTATAGACCAGGCTGGCCTCAAACCCACAGAGATCTACCTGCCTCTCCCTCTCCAGTGCTGGGATTAAAGATGTGTGCTACCACCACCCAGCCTTGGGGGATTGTTTTAATTAAGTGATGTGGGAAGACCCAGCCCACTGTGAATGGACCTTCCCTAAGCAGGGACCTGGACTGTAAAGAGTGAGAACAAGCTGAACACAAGCAAACAAGTGTCTGAGCAGCATGCACATGTCCCTCCTCTGCTCTTGTGTTGTAAACAGCTGTTTGTTTTTCCTGCCTTGACTTTCCCACAGTGGTAGACTGTGACCTAGAACTGTAAACTAAGTAAACTCCTTTCTTCACTATGTTGTTATTAGGTTTTGTTTGTTTGTTTAAGGTATTTTACCACCGCAACAGGAATGAAACTGGGATACCAAGTGTGCATGATGCTTTGCAACAAAGTTAAAGAAGAAGTGAGGAAAGACAAGGGGACAAAACAGCCTCCATCCAGAAGGGTGGAGGCTTCAAGGGAAAGACGGGGACAGAGGCTGACTTTTAAATTTTTCTTTGACAGTTTCATACCCATGTATGAAAGTTGTTCTCACCCCCAATTTCCCTCTCTCACCCTTCTTCCTCCCCCAATAAAACCGTCTGTCCTCCCAACAAGCCTGCCCTTGCTTCCCAGTCTTGTGTGTGAGAGCCACCGAGTTTTGCTTGCACAAGCACAAGTGAGAGGTTTTTTATTGGATTGTGACCAGTCTATCAACCGCACATCATCCAGTGACATCCCCTGGGTTATATTTCAAAAGATTTATCTAGTTTTCTTTCTGTGCAGGTGCCCATGAAGGCCAAAAGGGAGCCCTGGGTCCACCCGAGCTAGAGTTCCCGACATTTATGAGCCACCCAAGGAGGGTACTGGCCCCCAAATACCAAAACACTTCTCAGGAAGTACTCTGAAGAAGGGGGATTTCTGTAGCCCGTGTTTTTCACCCACACACTTTTCCCCAGAAATAACGACTTTGTGACTTAAATATATTTACAAAAGCCTGGGCCAATATATCCAAGCATGTTCCCTGACATGCTTATAACTAATATCCTGTTTATTCTGTTCTAAGTTCTGCCTTGTGTCTGGTTACCTCTGCTCAGGTTTCATATGTCTGTCCTTCTCAGTGTCCAGGAGAGAATCCCTGACAGCTGCACTTGATCCCAGCATTCCTCTCTCTCTACCAGAACACCTCCCTCCTCTTTCCTGCCTCAGCTATTGGCCAATCGGCTGTTTATTGACAGGTGAAGAATCCATACAATATGCAAGAGATAATACCTACAGTACTCTTAACCACTGAGCCATCTTTACAGTGCCCATGGTAGTTTCTTTTTAATCACCTGCCTACATGAGATAAAGAGTAAGTCACTTACAACCTTTCCTTCTAGCCACCAACACTTGGGAAACAAGAAAACAGAGTTTCTCTGCAGCCACTTCGCAGAATGCACCAGTCTCCTGTTTGTGGCTAACATGGAGGTCCAATACTCCTAAGGAATGAGAAAACTAGGGGAACAACATTTTGCTCTAGCCCTCAGAACCGTGCGTTAAGGGCTGGAGAGATGACTTGGTAGCCAGGAGATGTGTCTGCCCTTGGTCAGTTCCCAGCATCCACGTGGCGGCTCACAGCCACCTGTAAGTCCAGGTCCTGGGCATCTAAGGACGTCATCTGGCCTCCAGGGGTCTGCACACACCACGCAAAGACAAACACTGGCAAAACAGCCATATCGCCAAATAAAAAGCGATGAATCTTGCTCTTTGCGTATGAGCCACCTTTCCCGGGTAAGCGTAGCTACCACCTTTCATCAAAGAAGCTTCACTTCACAGAAAACCACAGCTAGACGCAATGCAGAGATGAACAGACTGTGGGGAGTCCAGCCCCAACACAGACATCTGCGTCACAGGTTGCTGCACGGATGTCTCAGGATCCATCTCAGGAGAGGGGCAAGAAAGATTTTAAGAGCCAGAAAAACTGGAAGTGTGCACTGAAACACTGTGTCCGTCTGTGTGTGTGTGTATGTGTGTATATATATATACATGAGTATGCATACTTATGTACACATATATACACACATATTGTATGTAACCAGACAGATAAAGGTCGCTATGAAGATGAACCTGGTGCTTTCCAGGTTGTTGGTCTAATGATGTCCTTGTCTGTCTCTTGTGGGAAGCCCTGTGAAGTTATAGACCATTTCAGATAAAAGATGGAAGACAGAACAACTTTTCTTGTATCTGCTTCTCAATCATTCTTGGCTCAAAATAATCACTGTGTCAAAGTGTCAGGTCTATGTGGCATGTTCTACCTTCTACAATAAATGTGGCAGACTAGTCTCTCAGAAGGGTCTTCCCCAGCTCTCTTCTAAGCCAATGCTCAAGCACAGGACAAAGGAAAGGAGGAATGGATGAGCCCTCACTCTGCACGGATTTGTCAGGACAGGAAGGGACAGCCAGCATCTGGTAAGAGATCTGAGACTGTCACCCACACTCTAGTCAGAGCGAAAAACACTTTCAACTAACTCGAGTTCCAAGTCTTTGAACTAACTACCAGACAACTGAGTAAGGACAAAGATAAGGCTTGTTGCTTTATTTTATTTTTTAAAAGATTTATTTTCATGTGCATTGATGTTTTTACCTACATATATGTCTCTGTGAGGGTCTCAGATCCCCTGGAACTGAAGTTACAGACAGTTGTGAGTTGCCGTGTGGGTGCTGGGAATTGAACCCAGGTCCTCTGCAAAAGCAGACAGTGCTCTTACCTGCTGAGCCATTGCTCTGGGCCCTACTTTTCTTTATTGTATTTACTTATTTTGAGGCAGGGTCTTTCTCTGTAGCTGAGGATTACATAGCTCCGTGGCCAGGACCTTGGATCCTCTCTGGCTGCTTAGGCTTCCTCACGGTGTGGTAGCCGGTTCCAAGATCTCCTGTGACGGCTGTGTTGCCTTTAATGACCTGTTTAGCATGTTCTACCTTCCACAATAAATGTGACATAATGATCTCCTAGACCTGTCTTTCTGTTGTTATCACAAGCCTGCCTGACCTCAAGAGAATGGCCCATGGGCCTCCTTTCAATTACAGGCATGTCAAGGGAACTCTGTAAAGAAACCATGTACAACGGGAGACACTGAGGTAGCTGCTGAGTGAACACCACTGAGTGAGCGAACACGTCTCTAGGGCTCAACCTGAACTCAGAGCCTGCTCCGTGCCTGTAAGCCACACACTTTAGAAGCTGTCCTCTTCAGCCAGGGGTGATGGGCTTTGGAGTTTGGAGAGTAACTGAGAACTCTAAAGGCTTGTCAGTTACTTGTATCGGCAATCTGATTCTTCAAGTAGATGTGGGCTTAATGAGAATTTATACACATGTGTAGGATGTAAAGCATACATACATTCATCTATGTATTAAGAATGATCTATGCACATATATGCATATATGCGCACATGGATATGCACATACACACACACACACATACACACATGCACACATGCATGCACACAAACAGTATTCAGTGCTCAACCCAGAATTTAGCACACAGTGGCTATACAAAAAAATGTTTAGAATAAGATGAAAGCAGCCGGGTGGTGGTGGCACACGTCTTCAATCCCAGCATTTGGGAGGTAGAGGCAGAAAGATCCCTGTGAGTTTGAGGCCAGCCTGGTCTACAGAGCAAGTTCTAAGTCAGCCAGGGCTGCACAGGGGAACTGTTGAAAAGCAAGCAAAGCGCCTAAGGTGAAGGTGATGCCTGCAGGACGGTGCCGTGCTGCCACCTGCTGGGCACTGAGGATAGTGCCTCCTATTTCAAAATCCGTTCCCAGTATGTGACTTTCCTGATGGTTGTTTGGTCTGTCTGCCTGTCTCTTTGACAACAATCCTGGCCCTGCATTAATTTCCATTTGAATGAGAATGCTGAAGGGTCTGCAGTACCCCAGTGTCTCCACAGGGCTCCCTAGTCTCTCCTGAATCCCTAGCCAGGGTTGGCTTCCTGCAGCTCCTGCTCCCAGGATTCCTCAAGACATGCTGTGGCTCCTGGCAGCCAGTCATATTGCACTGCTCTCTCTGCCCAAAATAGCTTCTGGTCTTCACACGGTCTCCAGCTAGCCCTTGGCTGCACCTCTCCCCAGCCTGCTCTTCCTTCCCCCAGATCCAGCGCGGAGTCCACTCACTTCAAAGGCTGCTTGGGAGACGGTAAGTGTGCAGAAGACACCAGCCCAGTCCTTGTCTCTACTTCCAGCTCTGAATGTGGCTCCCTGGCTCTTCCTGTGGACCTAGCAGGAATCTCTTCAAAACCACTGTTCCACACCTCACTGCTGTTTGACCCGTTCACTCTTCAAGCCAGAGTAACAAAAAGGGCCCTGAATTTTTTCTTTCCTCAGCAGGGTCATGAACTCACTTTCTGTTGGCTACGTGAGCTGGCTGGGTTTCAGGTCAGCTTGACAGAAGCTAAAGCTCCTGTCCTGGTTTCCTTCAAAGATGAGCTGGGATAAGGAAGCGCAAACGGAAGAAATCCTTCCCTCCACAGGTTGTTTGTGGTCATGGTGTCACCTGGAACTTGAGCTTTGCTGCTGCTCAGTCTCAGTTCGTTTGCACGATTGCAGGTATACCGCTGCAGCTGGCTGCAGTATAGACCATGTCAGGTATGACCACATCACGGCAGCTCTCATAAAGGAAGACCTTTAACTGGGGCCGACTCACAGTTCAGAGGTTAGTACACACCACTGTTCAGCCTCTGCCTTCCCTGCCAACAGGGATGCAGGGGGGCCCAGATGAATGTGTTGGCTCACTCTTCTACCTCCAAGCCCTGGCTATGTGACTCTGTACTACTACTTGCCCCTGACCGAGCCTTCTGGAAGAGCTGTGGGCGTAGCTCAGTTGGCACAGTGTACGTCCAGCATGGTGTACTGAATGACCCAGCTGTGCTGGTAAATGCCAACCATCCTAGCACTCAAGAGTTTGAAGCAGGAGCATCACAAGTTTAAGGTCACCCTCAGTTATGTAGTGATTTTGAGGCAACAGGAACAGCCCACAGTGACTCACAACCATCTGTAATTCTAGTGACAGAGGATCCAATGGTCTCTTCTAGCTTCCATGAGTACCAGGCATTCATGTGGTGCACAGACATTACATGCAAGGACTCCTACATACAACACGAAATAAGAATAAATATGATTTTTGAAGCCCTTGAGGTGCTGGGCCTTTGCACATGAACTTCTGGGGAATATAGCTCATTCTTCATGGTGGCTGATCTGGGTTATCAGCGGCCACCACATGGAAAAGTGAACTTCAGCTGAGGAATTGCCTTCCCAGACTGACCCACGGACATGTCTGTGCTTTGATAGCTAATTATCAGCACAGGCAAGCCCAGCCCACTGTGGGTGGATCATCCCCTAGGCAGGTGGGCCTTGGCAGAGAACTAGCCAGGAAAGCCGCTTTCTTCCTGGTCCTTCCCTGCCTCCCTCACTGAAGGACCCTGAGGTGGACCTAGGAGAAGAAATTAACCCTTTCCTCCCTGAGTTGCCCTTAGTCATGGTGTTTATCACAGAACAGAGAGCAAACTAGGACAGTCTTCAAAGCCTCTCCGTCCATCCAACAGGATACCATAGGAGCGAAAGCGATGAGGGGCTAGTGAGATTGGATCAGCAGCTAGAGTCATTTGCAGCCAGGCCTGACCTCATTCCCAGGTGGAAGAAGAGCATCAACTCCAGCAAGTTGTCCTCTGACCTCCATGTGGGCCCCATCCCACATGCCGCCACCACCTACACAATCATAATAAATAAATGTGATTCTTAAAACTTAAAAGGAGAGAGCGAGGACCTCCGCGGTCACACAGCTGGTGTCCCAGGCAGGAGTCAAACCCAGGCAGTGTGTCTCCTGGCCAGGCCTTAATCCACTGGACTGGCTCACCAAGGATCTTCTCTTTGCAGTGGAGGCTGGGAACCCGCGTCTGCTCCATCCTGGTTTGGACAGACCCTGCCTGGAGGAGGGGCTGCCAGAGATGCAGCCTGGAACATCAGGCTGCAGAGGAGGCCCAGGCTAGCTATGAAGCAGCTTCCACTTGCTCCTCGAAGCTCCTGTACCCTGCCCTGTGGTTAGGCCTTCAGTGGTGGGGCTGAGCCTTCCTGAGACCAGCTCCTGTCTCAGCCTCCCAGCTCAATCCCAAATAACTGAGGGCGTCCAAGGAGCAAGAAGCCTCACTTAGAACAGATGCGGCCTGGGGGGCTCCAGAAGGGTCACAGGCATTTCCGGTGACCTCACCTGTCTGAGCTGAAGACAGAGCAGAACTTGGAGCCCTTGCTCTCAGTGCGCATGCTAAAGAACAGAACTGAAGCCCCAACAATCAGAAACAACAACAAACTTACAGACAGGAGCTTCATGCGGCACAGCTGAGTTCCAGGCCAGCCTGGGCTGCACCCTGACACCATGAGTTCTATCCCTAGCACCACCTAAAGCCAGGCTTGGTGGCACACACCTCTGATCTGGGTGTTCAGCAAAAGGAGGCAAGAAGATCTGAACTTCAAGGTCATCCTTAGCTACATGGAAGGTTGGAGGCCAGCAAGGCCTCTGTGAGGGCGTGTCTCCGAAATTAAGCAAACAAACAACCCCTAAGGACGTCACATCAGAACAGAGCGAAGGCCACTGAGCTCTCACAGAAATCACGTGTGCACTCTGCACCCGCCCCTCCACAGAGCTTCTCTTTGTACACTCTTGGAATTGCCCGATCTGTGAGCCACTATTGGTTGTTACTGTCGTTGTTGTTTTTAGAGACAGGGTCTCTCCACGTGACCCTGGCTGTCCTGGAACACACTACATGGACCCGGCTGGCCGTGAACTCACGGGGATCCCCCTGCCTCTGCCTCCTGAGAGATGGGATTATTAAAGGTATATGCCACCCCACTGAGCATATGAACTGCTATTTGCTCAAATAATCTCATTTCTTAAAACTCTGGGCCTGGAGAAATGGTTCAGCAGCTAAAAGCACTGGCTACTTGCCATATCAATGTTCTATTGCTGGGAAAAGACACCATGACCACAGCAACTCTTAAAAAGGAGAACATCTAACTGGGGTTGGCTTATGGTTTAGAGGTTTAGTCTGTTGTCGTTAGGTCAGGAAGCATGGCAGCACACAGGCAGACATGGCGCTGGAGAGGTAGCTGAAGTTCCACATCTGGATCCACAGGCTGCAGGGAGAGAGAGAGGGCCTGGCTTGAGCAAGGGAAACCCCCAAAGCCCACCTGTAGGGACACACTTCCTCAGCAAGGCCACGCCTTAATCCCTGTCAAGCCACGACAAGTGACCAAACACTCACATCTGTGAGCCTATGGGTTCCCGTGCAAACCACCACGCTGCTCTTCCATGGGAGCAGTTTGGTTCTAAGTACACACATCAGTGGTCCCACAGCTGACCTCTTCTGGTCCCCTGGGATACTGCACTCACACACACAGACACAGAAATAAAAATGAAATACATCTTTAAAAGGCTCACGATCTGGCTGGGATGTGGTGATAGCAGCTGCGGTGGTGGCGCATGCCTTTAGTCCCAGCACTTGGGAGTGAGAGACAGGCAGATCTCTGAGTTCAAGACCAGCCTGTTCTACCGAGTGAGTTCCAGGACAGCTAGAACTATATAGGAAGTCCCTGTGAAAAACAAAACCAAAACTCACAGTCCTCTTGAATCTAGCTGAGTTCTAGGATTAGTGGACAATTACTTAAATTTAGACAACAGCATGTTTCTAATGAGGTGTGGGGGTGAACCTTCATCCCTTTAATAATGATGGAAGCCTTATGATTTCTCACAGGACTTAGCACACTTGACACTGTGAAAGCAAGTTTGCCTGCCTACCTCTTTCTCTTTCTCTCTTTCTCTCATTACTTCTTGAGGGAAGGGGAAGACAGGATCTCACTATGTAGCCCTGGCTGGCCTGTAGACCAGGCTGGATTCAAATTCACAGACAGCCACTGTGTCTGCCTCCATAAGCTGACAATAAAGGTGTGTACCACCATACCCAGCTTAATTACACCTTTTTTCAAAAACTGTTTTGTGTTTGAAGACCAGAAGATATCTTGCAGAAGTTGGCTCTCTCCTTCCATCACATGAGGCCCCAGGGACTGAACTAAGGCCGTCAAGCCCCTGTGCTTTTCTTAGATGCACAAGAGCAGGCAATCTCAGAACACTCCTGGTTATAGATGGTACCCACTTCCCTGGGACAGCCTGTGAGAGGGAGGCGCTGAAACTTCCGTACCTTCCAGGCGCAACCAGGATTCTGGGGTAAGGGATGGGGATAGGAGAGGGAAGAGAGAGAGAAGGGGTCCTAAATGTACCTCCCAGGCCCACGCTGATGGCAAGACGGTATTGATGCCATGGAAAAAGTTTGCAATGCCTGTCAGCACCCTGGTGCGTGAAGGCATTCACCCAGAGAGGAGCCTGGCTTCCCACCTGGGACAAAAGCCTCCGTATTTCCTGTGGCATCCCTCCACACAGACCTGGGTGCCAACATCAGTGATTAAGCTTGCTAGGTCCCTGGGGCTCCGGGTGACTAAGGAGGAGGCAGGTGCGCTGTCTGCCACCCCATCTGTGACCATGAAGATGATGACTCCAGGCTCAGAAATAACTCCACAGTCAGCTTCCATGTGCTGGTTGTCCCAGCCATTCCCAGAGAGTCTGGGCCCTGAGTCAGAGGGAAGAGTCCAGGAGTAGCCAAGACAGGGACCCCACAGAACCATCTCCAGATTTCTCTCCCCCAACTTACTTTTCTCCTAGCTTCTCAGTCCTAGGCTGTGGGGCTAGGGCAAGATCAGGCAGGAGACAGGTCAGCTTCACTTCCACACAGACAGAGACAGGATGGGGGACCTGGGCCTTTTACTCAATGATGTCTCTGGCAAAAAGAAATCTGGTCCTGCCCTCAGGAAGTTGCTGGGCTCTGGCTTGGTGGCACACACGTGGCAACAATAGCCTAGCATAGAGAGAAGGAGCACCCAGAACAGAGCCACCCATATGTCAAGTGTCCCCCTTATTCATACCCTCAAAATAGTCTGGATGTCCATCCATGGCTGAGTCACCCAGCCCAGTCCTTGGGCAGACTTGGGATGAAAGAGGCACCTCCTCCACCCTGCCCCTTGTAACTGATTCCCCAGGATGGAAAAGTGACTTCCACAGCCCTAAAAATAACCGGACCACTTAATACTCCGAACATAGCCTCCCGCCCCTGCCCCCACCCTCACCCACTCCCAGCCAGCCAGATAAAGGCAGCTGCCTGGCTGGCAGAGAGCAGAGACCCAGAGCCAAGGTAGAGAGAAGGCGTGGGACACAGGAACAGGACAGGACTAGCGTCAACAAAGAATCCCAGAAGGTTCTTCAAACCCCACGGCGCACCTGCTAGGCACCCATTAGCCCCCGGACACCAGGCCAGACCCTTGGTAAGTGCGCTCCCCTCTGGTGTTTAAAGGACAGGCTAACTCTCTAGGCTGTGACACCCTGCAACACGGGTGTCAGAGGTGAGCCGAGGGGGGAGGTGTTGAAAGGCATGTGGGCAAGGAGGTGAGGGACCAGGGACAGGTACACAGGGTGGTCCTCAGAGAGAAAATCCACCAAGATTTTTCTCTAGGAGGTAGCAAGTGTTGGCATGTGCTCAGTAGTGGCTGTGGCCAACCATCTCATTCTCAGCATAATGCAGACAGTTTCAGGCGCTCACCTGGAGTTCTGATTTTTCTTAATTTTTAAGAAATGTTCTTAATTACATTTCTGTTTATTTTGTGTGTGTGAGTGAGTGGGTCCTTGTGTCATGGTGAAAGAGTAGCGATCAGGGCACACTCTCTCTCAGGAATGAACTCTGTCATCCCAGGAATGGAACTCTGGTCCTCAGAAGTAGCAAGAGGGACCTATACCCACTGGCCGGTCTTTCTGGCCCTGGAGTTTTCATTGTTTTGTTTTTTCAAGACAGGGTTTCCCTATGTAGCTCTGGCTGTCCTGAAACTCTGGCATTTGTAGACCAGGCTGGCCTCGAACTCAGAGATCCACCTACCTCTGCCTCCCATGTGCTGAGATTACAGGAATGCACCACCATCGCCTGGCTGGAATTTTGATTTGTAAAGTGCTTGCACAAAATTCTGGGTTCTCCACTCAAACCAGATCCGATGCTACAGGCTTGTAATGTCAGTCTCGGGAGGAAGAGGCAGGAGGGCCTGAGTTCAGAGCCTCCCTCAGCTGCTCACTGAGTTTGAGGCCAACCTGGACTAGATGAGATTCTGACTCAAAAATAAATTTAAAAATACTGATATGGAACTCCTCTGGCTTCAGGGCTTCCTCCCTAGGAAGCCTGAGACTGCAGGAAAGAGGGACAGAAGAAGGACAGGGACCGGGGACAGCAAGAAGGCCAGAACACGGCCCAGGGCAGGCCCAGTTCCCAGCTATGGTTGGTGACAGTCTTGGCATATGGCCCCAGACTAGCCTATGAACAACTTTCCTCGTGAGGCAGCTTGGGTAGGATGACTTTGTCCCAGGCTGTTGTCTTGCCACGTGGGAAAATCCTCAAACTAAGTCTGGAGCTGCTCGGAATGAAGAGATCAGGTCTGAATGTGCTCGGTGGTAGGCTCAGAGCAGGCTGGTACCAATAAGGGGAGGTCTGAAGGGGGGGGGGGTCCTGAGTGGCTGTCCTAGCAGAGGAGCCCTATGTGCAGACAGTTTGTAAAACATGCTATATCCAAAACTTCGCCCCAAACCTGCTCCTAAGAGTCTCAGGCCAGACAAGTATGGAGCTGCAGAGGCCAGGAGCCAGAAAGCCAGCCTTGGCCCTTTCTACCTGCTCGCAGAGCCTCCACAGACAGCTCCTGTCCCCTCCACTGGTCCTCTCTTTCCTAACAATAGGCAATTAGATTAATTGCCCTCTGAGGATCCTTGTGACCTCTTTGGCCTCTGGGACCCTAGCAAGGATTCTAGGGACTCCTGAGAGTTGGAGCTGGGGGCAGCGGTGGTCTGTGTAGAATATCTATCTGCTCAGGTCACCCTCATGGTGGCCAGGTAGAGCAGAAATGGGTACAGGCATGAGCTCAAGACAAGAGGGGCCACCCAGGCAGGAGAGGTCGGATCTCACTTCCTCAGGATTCTTGTGTGGGCAGGCCAGGGAGGGGGTTGGCCGGGCAGCTCTCCCTTCTCCTCCTCCTGAGGCAGGAGGTAAGCAGGACAACCTACACCCTCAGACCCCTCTGACATGGGTATCCTCCAGCCTGGCCCGCGGGCCAGATACCTTAGTACCTCACAGGGAGCAGAAGGCAGAGTCTTCTAGGAGCCCAAAGTATAGAGGGAGACAACTCGGGACATGGGTACGCCAGATCTCCCTGGCTGAGCTGGGACTCCCTCTCAGTGCCATGATGTGTGGCTGAGGCCTGGACCTCAGCTATATTTAGTGCCAAGTGCAGGGCAGAGCAGTGGGTCAGGGCGGCAGGAAGGAGCACATACTTTACATTCTTCCCCTGATAGCCTCCGGGGACTATCATAACACCTGTCACAGGACAGATAGGGCATACATGAAACAGACCAGAAGACTGTGAGGGGTGTGAGGCCACTGGGAGTGAGCAGTTAGGGAGTGGCATGCCTTGGCGGAAGGTGGTCGGGGCAGGGGAAGGGTCAGAATCTAGATCCTGGCTGGGGGCTCTGCCCTAGAGGCTCTGTAGGCTACGATTGCACGCATACACCTGGGCGGGGGCCGGGGCTCCCACGTCTGGGGCATTTGGGCAGAAGAGACCTTAATACCACAATCTTCTAGCACACACACCCTGGTCATGTCACCTTCCGACTCTCCTAGGGGTGCCTGTTGAGGACTAGAGGGGTGCCCTGGCCAATTAAAAAAGCTTGTGTAGCCAACCCTGCTGTTTCCTGGGAGTCGGGTCTTCAGTAAGGTCTAGGGACTGTAAGGCAGCACAGCCTACAGCCTTCTGCAGGCTCTGATGCCGGGACCCAGGTTTCTCATCCTTAATCTCGAAGAGCTGTAGGGAGAAAAGACTTAAGAGACCATTAGTCCAGGATGGGGAATGTGGCTCAGCCAGGAGAATGCTTGCCCAGCATGCACGGAGCCCTGAGCTGGATCCCTAGCCCAGAGAGAGGTGACACATTCCAGTAATCTCAAAACTTGACCGATGGAGGCAGGCATATCGTAAATTCAAGGCCAGTCTGGGCTACGTGAGACCCTGACTGTGAAAAGAAAAATCCCGACCTGGAATTCAAATGTTGCCTCTGCCTAAACATGAGCAATTTCCCCTCCTTGGGCCTCTGTTCCACCAGCAAGGGCTGTGGACTCAGGGGCCTGGGAAAGGTTGGAGTGAGTCACAGCCAAGAAATGGAGGTTAGAGAAAGGTTGCTAGCAAACATGCTCAGTCCGCCCTCTGGTGTTTCGTGGGGGGATTTCACCACCATAGGAAATGAGTCTTCATTTAAGGATACCTTAGGCTTCTTCCAAGATAGGGTTCTTCAGAGCACTCACTTGGGAGTCTACCAGGGATAAATGATTTTGACAGAGGGAAATGTAGATGATTCAGCCAGATTTTCCCATTGGAGATCCAGGTTCCTTGGGGGGTTGGGAAGAGTCTCCAGGCCAGCTGTGCCCAGAGGAGACTGGGAAGTGGGAGCTCACTGATGGGTGGGTGGGTGGATAGATGGATGGGTGGGTGGGTGGCTTTGTCATACACCGGCCACGCAAGCGGCAGAGTGAGCCCAGGCTAGATATATGGTGGGGATCGGGGTAAGCGTAGTCACATTGTCCCTTGGCCCTTTTCCTGCTAGTCATCCCAGGAAGTGGCCCTCACTCCACTCACCTTACCCCCGTTCCTTCCAGAAGGATGGCGGATGCCCAGACACAGGTCGCTCCTGTACCAGCCATCCAAATGAGGACTGGAGGAGACCTGCCTCTCCCTCCTCCCTCAGACCCAGAGGGTCTGCCACAGCCACCCCCCAAGGAATCATTCTGCAAGTTCCAGCAGCAGAGGCAAGCCAGTGAGCTCCGCCGTCTCTACAAGCACATCCACCCTGAGCTTCGAAAGAACCTGGAGGAAGCTGTGGCCGAGGACCTGGCTGAGGTACTGGGTTCGGAGGAGCCCACTGAAAGCGATGTTCAGTGTATGCGCTGGATCTTTGAGAACTGGCGGCTGGACGCCATTGGTGACCACGAGAGGCCGGCTGCCAGGGAGCCCGTGTCGGGCGGCGACGTTCAGGCCACCTCTCGGAAGTTTGAGGAAGGCTCCTTCAGCAGCAGCTCAGACCAGGGGCGAGCTGGACCCCGGCCGTCAGGGGGCGATGTTCGAGCCGCCAGGCAGTTGTTTGAGACCAAGCCGCTGGATGCGCTGACAGGCCAGGAGGTGACACCGGCAACCACGAGGGAGCCTGCAGCCAGCGGCGACGTACAAGGTACCAGAAAGCTCTTTGAGACCAGGCCCCTGGACCGGCTGGGTTCCCGTCCCTCTCTCCAGGAGCAGAGCCCCCTGGAGCTGCGCTCAGAGATTCAAGAACTGAAGGGTGACGTGAAGAAGACGGTGAAGCTGTTTCAGACAGAGCCTCTGTGTGCCATCCAGGACGCAGAGGGCGCCATCCACGAAGTCAAGGCTGCCTGTCGGGAGGAGATTCAGAGCAACGCTGTGAGGTCAGCCCGCTGGCTCTTTGAGACCCGACCTCTGGATGCCTTCAACCAGGACCCCAGCCAGGTGCGGGTGATTCGGGGCATCTCCCTCGAGGAGGGAGCACTGCCAGATGTCAGCGCGACTCGCTGGATCTTCGAGACGCAACCCCTGGATGCCATTCGTGAGATCTTGGTGGATGAGAAGGACTTCCAGCCGTCTCCGGATCTCATCCTCCCTGGTCCAGACGTTCAGCGGCAGAGACGCCTGTTTGAGACCTGTGCGCTGGACACACTGAAGGGGGAAGGAGAGACTGAGGCAGAGGCTCCGCCCAAGGAGGAAGTGATCCCTGGTAATGTTCGCTCCACACTCTGGCTATTTGAAACAGAACCTCTGGATGCTCCCAGAGACCAGGTCCAAGTCGGTCACCTGCAGCGGGTGGGCCACCAGGAGGGCGAGGGGCTTGTGACGAAGCGTTTGCCCGGAGGTGGCCCTTTAGCATTGCCTCTGTCTCAGGATGTACCCCGGAATGATGGGCTGAAGGGGGACGTGAAAACCTTCAAAACCCTTTTTGAGACCCTTCCCTTAGACAGCATTGGGCAGGGTGAGCCTTCAGCCTGTGGAAGTATGAACAGAGCACCAACAACTGATTTGGCTGAGCAGTCCCGGAGCACAGACTCCCCCGTATATGCTATGCAGGACAGCAGGGGGAAGCTGCATGCCCTGACATCGGTCAGCAGAGAGCAGATAGTCGGAGCTGATGTACAGGGCTACAGGTGGATGTTTGAGACACAGCCCCTAGACCAGCTGGGCCGAAGCCCCAGTACGGTTGATGTGGTCCGAGGTATCACTCGGCAGGAAGTCATGGCTGGGGACGTTGGCACCACCCGGTGGCTCTTTGAGACTCAGCCTCTGGAGATGATCCACCAGCAAGAGCAACAGAAACGACAGCAGGAGGAGGGGAAGGGTCCGGAAGGCCCCTCTCTTGAGCCCCCCCGAAAGGGAGATGTGCAGACCATCCGCTGGCTCTTTGAGACCTGCCCCATGAGCGAGCTGGCAGAGAAGCAAGAATCTGAGGTCGCAGGCCCCGTGAGCAAGGCTGAGGCACAGTCGTGCACCTGGATGTTTGGGCCCCAATCTCTGAACCAGACTGAAGGCTCTGGGGAGCAGCACCTGCAAACCAGCCAGGTCCAGGCTGGAGACAGACACACAGACAGACATGTCTTTGAGACTGAATGTCTGCCAGCCTCGGGACAGCCCTGCGGGAGAAAGCCTGTACGGTACTGCAGTCGGGTAGAGATTCCTTCAGGCCAGGTCTCCCGGCAGAAAGAGGTTTTCCAGGCCCTGGAGGCAGGCAAGAAGGAGGTGAAGGAGGCACAGGAGGCCGGGATAAGCCCGGGGTCTGTTCCCACAGGCTCGGTGCACAAATTCACCTGGCTCTTTGAGAACTGCCCCGTGGGCTCCCTGGCAGCTGAGAGCATCAGAGGGGACAGCTTCCAGGAAGAGCAGCCGGAAGGCTCTGCACCTCCTGGGATGCCAGAGAGGCAGGAGACGGCAGCTGAGAGAACCTTGCGGACTTTGCACGCCACTCCTGGCATCCTGCACCATGGGGGCATCCTCATGGAAACCCGGGGGCCAGGGGAGCTCTGCCTTGCCAAGTATGTGCTCCCAAACCCAGGGCAGGGGGGACCCTCCATACGGAAGGAGGAGCTGGTGTGTGGTGAGCTCCCCAGGATCGTCCGCCAGGTGCTGCGCAGGACGGATGTGGACCAGCAGGGGCTTCTGGTTCAGGAGGACGCAGCTGGCCAGCTCCAGCTCCACCCACTCAGGCTGCAGGGGCCAGGTGCGCCCGGGAACATTGAAGACATGAGCCCTGAGCTCCAGCAGCTGCTGGCTTGCGGCCTCGGAGTTTCTGCAGCGAAGACAGGGTTGGTGATGCAAGAGACAGGGCAGGGCCTGGTGGCACTGACTGCCTATTCCCTCCAGCCCCAGCTAGCCAGCAGGGCCCCCGAAAGGAGCAGCGTGCAGCTGCTGGCCAGCTGCATAGACCGGGGAGACCTGCGAGGCCTTCACAGCCTGCGCTGGGAGCCACCGACTGACCCAGGTTCGGTACCAGCCGGTGAGGAGTCCCAGAGGCTCCCCCCAGCTGACAGCATCATACATGTTACCCCACTAGACCCTACCGTGGAGATGGGGCATCTGAGAGCCTCAGGGTCCACCCCCTGTCCACCTCCACCTCGGGCAGCTGGAAAAGTGGTCCTTGCAAATGGGAGGCCTATAGCCCAAGTACCAGTGCAGGAAGCACGAAAGCAAGCAGATATTAGCCATGCCGGGCAGAAAGGGAAGGCAGCCTTAGGACGGCCAGAAGGAACCATGGCTTCCCCGCTAGGGTCTGGGACCCCAGATCTCCAGGAAGCCATGCAAAACCTGCGGATGGCAACCACCGAAGCCCAAAGCCTGCAGCAACAGGTTCTGAACAGGCGCCCACAGGGCTCTGACCCTGCAGCCGCCTCTGTGTCTATCCAAGATCTTTTGCAGACGTCAGCTCCTGCCGCTGTGACTACCCACGGCAGCTTCAGGCCGATGGCCGGAAATGACACCAGGACCCCAGCAGCCCCTAGAAAGGTCAGTGGGAACAACAGAGCAGTCCCCCGAGGGCTGCCGAGGGGGTGGGTGACCGTACAGGATGGTATCTGTGCTGCTCACCCTGTGAGGACCTCTGACCCTCCTGGGACTGTCCAGCCTTCAGAAAAAGAGCCTCGGCCAAGGGGCAGAGGGAGTGCCCTCTCCACCCACAATGCCAGCCAACCCCAGGCAGAGCCAGGCCAGAGTCCCAGGCCACGGTGTCATAAGCCTGGGGGTCACACACAAAGGGCCTGGGGATCTCTGGGAACAGCAATGCCCCAAATGTGGCCCAAGGGCTTCCAAGCAGCAGACACCTCCCTGAAGACCATCCCTCTAACTCCCCACACTCCAACATCTATACCTGAGGCTGCGGATGCCTGCCTGCATTCCCATAATGCCTCTGTTCCTCCCCCTCCTACTCTCCCAGCTGCTGTGACAGAACCTGACCACCCCACTCAAGGCCCCCACCAGGAGGACTCCATCCAGCAGGCCTCTAAGCCCCTGAAGGACTGCCTTCTTCACACCCACAACAGACCTGCCAGCCAGAAAACCCCTGGGGGGTCAGAGACAAAACTCTCTAGAGCAGAGTCCACCACGCCTCCAAGAAGGAAACCCCCAGTGCCTCCCAAACCCGCACATCTAAGCCAAGCCCACCTGCCTCATGGGCCTCCCAAGCCCTCGGCAAGCTCTCCCAGCATCTCAGGAACAGGACAGGACTGCCAGCCAGGTAAGCCAGACACAGCCAACCCTCCACCAGCCCAAGCTCCCACAACAGCCAGCCAGAACCTCCTGCCTCTGGCAGAATGCTCCAAGGGACAGAAACGGAGTGAGCATCTGCTTGGCATCGTGGCTTCCAGGCCTGGCAAGGGTCAGACAACCAACAGCAACAACCAAAGCCCTGAGTCCCCTAAGGTAAACATTATCAACAGTGACTTCACCCCACCACAAAAGGACCCTAGCCCCCCAAATGAGCAGCCCACGTGCTGTTCCAGACAGGGGACCCCTGAGAGCCCAGAGGCTGTGCAGGGTGGCCACCAGGACCTCCAGGGCCTCCTGAACCAAGTCCGCACCATGGAGGAGGAAGCAGGCCACAACGTGGATGTGCAGGCCCTGCGGAAGCTCTTTGAGGGTGTACCCCTGCTGGGAGGGGGTGCCCCTCAGGGTCCCACTGCCCCCCATAACACTGAGGCCTCAATGGAGCAGGCCTTTGGGGAACTGACTCGGGTGAGTACAGAGGTTGCCCAGCTGAAGGAACAGACCCTGGCCAGGCTGCTGGACATCGAAGAAGCAGTACGCAAGGCTCTTAGCTCCATGGCGAGCCTCCAGTCTGAGGCGCACACAAGAGGCCATTCACAGAGAATTCCCAAAGATGGCAGTGCACACAGTGTCTTCACCGGCAGCACAGCCAGACCTGGCTCGAGCCAGGTCAAAGATGCAACTGTAGTAAAAAACTAAGGCAAGGTTGAGAGCCATCCTGAGGGGCAAGGTCAAGCCAAGACCAGAAATCAGAGACCAGAGGTCAGGCATCACTGCGTATCTCCAGGAGGCTGGAGAAGGGTCTGGCCTCCAACGAGCCTCACTTTCTGCAGATGGTCCTCCTCCCCATCAACTTTCATCTCTATTCAGTCAGCTACAAAGAAGCTTCTAAAAGCTTCTAGCCCTCAGGGAAGCCATTATATCTCAGGGAAAAGCACACACCTAACTCAGGACATAGACCAAGGTCTGCTCTTCCAGAGAGATATCCAGGACCTGGCAAGGACAAAGGAGATGGTCACCAAAAGCTCCATGCCCACAGGGCAGCAAAAAAAAAAAAAAAAAAAAAAGTTCTGGAGTTGCAGACTGGGTCAGCTAGCCCCATGTCCTGTGGAGCCACAAGAACAGTGACCAGGTAGTATGAGGAGATGGACCAGTCTGGGAATACCCTCCTCACTTCCTCCACCACTGTCACCCGGCAGGCAGGGCCGCTGATGGACCCCAGCCCACAGCTCTGACTCCACGCTTCTCCCTTGCTAAGGCAGTTCTTACAGAGCCACTCCGGGTCCGACAGCAAGCTGGCAGAAGCCACGATGGTGTGGGTTCCCTGCAGCCACTCCCCGCTGGCTCCCCAGTGAGCCCCTCTGTCTCCCACCAATCTTGAGTACCCAGAGCTCTAGGACTGAGTCAGGGGCTGCCTCCAGCCCACGTGGGACAAGCACCAAGAATGGGTCTTTGGAGAGCTGATGAGGGCTGCTTGCCTTGTCGGTTCTGAGAAATAGGACCAGAGAAGTAACGCAGCCCTCCACAGAGTAATGCCGGAAGCATGTGATGGGACCTGCCGGCTGCCGGTGGCCTATGCACACACTCCCTGTTGCTCTCGCAGCTCACACTTGCTAACGTGCTTCGTGCTTCTGTACATCATTGGCTAGAGCTGGAGGGACACCCCTCCACGGTCAGCCTTTATTTCTTCTGTTACGGAATCTGGCCGTCTCAGTCCCTGCTGAGGACCAGGGTTGACTGGACTCAGACATGACAACAGTCGCTGTTAGAGACTGGACTGAAGGGCCCAGAAAAGCCTGGGTGCCTGCCGCTCCATCACAGAGGTCACAGAGAAAGAGACAGCAGTCAACAGTGTCCCTGGGAGCTAAGTACACTGCCCTCCCTGCTCCCATCACCCCTACTCTGTACCCTAAGCAGGGGAAATAGGACCCAGAAATAAACCTGGAAGTGATCCTCCGGTCTCTGTGTATGGGACTATGTATATGCCTGCCCCAGAGTCTGTGCTCGCCCTGGGAACACGGTCATGATCGCCAGGTGCCTGGTCTCACAGTGGCAGTGCTGAGGCTGAAGAGCCCCGCACCCCCCCCCAAAGCTGAGGTCAGGAAACAGAAGGACCACCCACTCCTGTCCACCCACCACACTTCCTATACACACACCACACATAAACACGCATGCACAACCACAGGCGCACACGCAGAGACCACCAACAGGACCCCACTCCCACCTGGACACACCGGCAGGCATACACTACAGACATAAACACAGCAGAAATCCACGTGTTGCCCTTTATTTCTGCCTCCCTCCTGATGTTCTTGGATGTCAGCCTAGGAAAGTTCTTAAACCTTAAAATGCTGGCCCAGAATGGGAAAGCAACCCCTTCTACCCGGGGTACGGTAGGAAGGAGCATTTCCACCAGACTTCCCATGCCCAGAGCGACTACTCCTCACTCACAGAGTGTACTGTGTGCCAAGCACAGAGGTGTTCTTGGGAAGGGAGCGATCAGATCCTGCCTGGAAAATGCAATGATTTCATGAAAACTTTTCCCTCATTCAAAAGCCACCACTCATTCTCTACCAGGCCCACTGTGGGTCCGGGAATGACACCAAGGTCCAGGATGGGCTTCCGAACAAGAGGTGAGGGAGATACATGATGACGTCAGAAGAGGGGGGTGGGCCTGGCCGGGCTGCCTTTCCATTCAAGACATAAGTCATGGCAGGATGAAGAGCAGCCTCGGAGAGGTGGCAAGGGTGGGCCTCAGTGAGGAAGAAACACCTGCCATCGGAAAGTCAAGAGAGCAGGAGAGTGAGCAGTGTGTGCATGAAATCCCCGAATTCGGGAGGTGGAAGGAGGGTCAGAAGTTCAAGGTCCATCTCTAGCAACTGGTGAGTTTGAAGCCAGCCTGGGCTGCTTTAGACTGTCTCAGAAGAAAGGGTGTGGGAGCCAGGGGTGGTGACGTGCCCTTTCAACTCCAGCACTAAGGAGGCAGAGGCAGCAGAGCTCTGTGAGTTCAGGGGCAGCCTGGTCTACACAGCAAATTCTAGGTGTCAGGGCTACACTGCCAAAAAGAAAGAGAAGAAAGCAGGCTATAACTCAGTCAGGCCTTGTCTGCTTAAAATGAACAAGGTCCTGTAAATCAATCAATATCACACAAAAATGAAATACCCTTGTCCAGTCTTGCACCCCATCTCTTTCCCGCGTCTCACAGGCTCTCACATGGCCACTGGGCCCAGCAGCTTAACATCTGAGTGTTCTCTTCAATGTCCTCATCTGTCAAATGGGCATGGATGTGGCACCTTCAGGAGAAGGCTGTGTGAATTAATACTTGAGGCTAAGCCTCTGTGTGCCATTCATTCTTAGAACCGCAGTTTGGGGGACAGTTTTGTTTGGTTGGTTTTCTAAAGTTTCAGACAAGTTCTCTCTATACAGCCCTGGACGGCTTGAAAGCCTTGAATTTGCAGCAACTCTCCTGCCTCTCAGTGCTTACGTTGTTCCACCCGGCCCAGCAGCATTACTTTTTGTTTTATTTGGTGACTGGCATCGAGTCTGATCCGTGGCTGAAGATGGCCTTGCGCACCTGAACTTGCCTCCTCCTCTCAAGTCTTGGAGCTGTAGTAGGCATGTGTCCACTACCACAAGCTTCTGAAATTTTTTAAAATTAATATCGTTTCTCACCTGCAGGGGGCGTGTGCCCGGTGTTGCCCATCTTAGTTACGAGTCAAATGAGCACACAAATGAACGAAACGATTGAGTCAGTCTGTGGACTCACGCTACTGGCATTCAATAGCGCTTCGTGCCAGGATCTGTTCAGGGTGCTAAAAATAGAGATGAACAAGACAGAATTTATTCTTGACCTCCCATGGCCGACAAAGACAAATATATAAGCAGATTAGGTCATTTTACACAGAAAAACTGTGGGTGAAAAACAAGGTCAGCCACAAGGGTAAGCTGAGTTTGGATGATCTGGAAGGCCTTGCTGCAGAGCAACCCGAACAGAAGGGGCGGGCGGGCGCAGCTGCAGAGCTGCTGCCGCAGGAGGCCCCGCCCGGCCCCGCCCGGCCCCGCCCCGCTCACACCTGCAGCCGCACCTGCCTCCGCACCTGCCCAGGCTCCGCCCCTCTCCACGCGCGCCGAGCGCCCCGCCCCCGGGCCCCGCCCCCGGAGCCGACGGGGCGTGCTCCCACGGCCGTCGCCAAGGTGACGGTGACGTCGCGGGCTGCAGAGTTCGGAACGTTCAGGCGGTGGCTGGTTGCCAGGAAACGCCCGGCAGGCGTGCTGCCAGGGTTGGCTCCGCGAGCAGACGCCGGGCGCCAGGACGCGCCGTCCCGGCCAGCCCTTGCGCGGAGCCTCCCTCCCGGATTCCAAACGGATGCGGGTTCCGGGGCTCACCCCGGAGGGCGCCTGGGCCCTCCTTGTTGCTCCGTGTCCTTGCCTGTGTCTGGAATTCGTCCTCTGCCTCCGGCTGCCATCCGTAGCTGCCTCCCCCTGTTTGATACTCTTTATCAAAGGAAGATGTTAAGAGCCGGGGCAGGCCAGATAGCTCTGCTGATACAGGCGCCTATGGGGCAAGTTTGGCAACCTGAGTCCCAACCCAGAAGCCAGGGAAAGGTGGAAAGCAGAGTCTACACAGTTATCCCCTGACCGCCACCCACAGGAACTGGCATCCACACACACAATAATAAAAACTATTGAAAGGTGTATTTTTATTATTTTTAATTACGCAGATGTGAGTCTGGGTAGAGGTATGTGCATATGACTGTAAGTTTCTACACATGCCTCCGGGGCTGGAGTTTGCTCATGCTCTCGACCTCTGAGCCCCAATAACAATACATTTTAAAAATTAGTTTTAAATGTTTGCTTCAGACTGTGGCTCACGCCTATAATCCCAGCCCTTTCGAAGCTAAGGCGAAATATTTTGTCAGCTTGCGACCAGCCTGCGCTACATAGTAGAACCTTGTCTCAAAAAGCCAAATATAAATAAATGTGTGGGTTTTTTTGTTTTTGTTTTTGTTTTTAAGTTTAAAGGGAGGAGGCTGTGGTGGCTCACTCCTTTAATCTCAGCAACCAGGAGGCAGAGGCAGGCAGAACTTCGTGAATTGGAGCCAGCCTTCTCCACAGAGTGAGTTCCAGGCCAGCTAAGATAACATGGGACCTTGCTTCAAAAAATAAAAGTCTAGAGAGATATGGCTTGGTGTGAAAGTAGTTGCTTTCATGTTCAAGGACCTGGGTTTAACACACCCACACACATACACACACGTGCACACGCACACATGAGCCTAATACTCTTCTCTGGCTGCCCAGGTTACTAGGTCTGGAATCTAACCTGTCAGGAGCCTGCAGGACCAGAATGGCCTGCCTCTCTGCATTCCTCTCCCGGCGCCCCCAGGGCTCCTTACCCTCCTCCCCTAGTCACACTAATTTTCATCATAAAACACACAAGCTGCCCCAGGACCTTTGTACTTTCCATCTCTCCTTTGCCTGGAAATCTCCTCTCCCAGATCTTCCGTGGCTGAAGTCCTTCTCCTGCTGACCACAACCTAACTTCCCTCTTGAAGGACCGTCCACATCAGGGATGTTGTGGTATAGCCTTTTCCTCAGGGCATAGCACAATCTTTAATCACCATTTTGGAGTACAGAGTACCTTGGATTGGTAGCCATGGCAACTGACTAAGCAAAACAGCACAGTGGGGAGGTGTGTCTTAAGGGAACAGCCAGCTTTCCCTGGAAGGAGGGTGGTGAGGGACACCCTGGCCTTTACCCTTCCCACCCCTAGGCCAGGCTGCAAGTCTTGAAGTACATAGAGGGTATACTGAGGAGGTACCCCACGGTGAAGCTCCCCTGAGCTCATGATCCATGACTAGATGGTAACTTGATGATGCAGCATAGGAGGGTCATCCATGATCCCATGATCTGTGATCTGGAAGTTAATCCAGTAAACTCATTTGTCTTCTGAGTCAGACTTGGGTGCCATAGTTACTTTGTTCTGTCTTTGGTGCCTGTTGGAGCCAGTTCGCTTGCGTCTTCCCAGGAAGTCAACCACACAAGCCCAGCTGTCTAAATAAGAAGGACTTCCTCATGTTTCCATGTCTTTGCAAGTTTTCCCTAAGACTTATCAACCTGTAAGCTGAAGGCTACAGAGCCACAACTATGTAACTTTTCTCTCTCTCTCTTTTCTTGTTCGTTTGTTTGAGGCAGGGTTTCACCATATAGCCCTGACTGTCCTGGAACTCACAATGTAGACCAGGCTGGCCTCGAACCCTCAGGGATTTGCCTGGCTGCCACTGCCAGAGCAACAAGTGCTTTTAGCAGCTGAGCTACTGAGCTATCATTTCTCTACGTCCTCAGGGTGTCTGTGATTTTTTTTTTTCAAAGCTCAAGGGCAATTTTATTAGACTTTAAAAGAAAAACCACAGAGTAGGCCAGCTGTAAACCTCAGCAGAGGCCTGGAGGAGGAGGATTGTGGAGAAAGGGAGAAATGACCATGCCAATGCAGACACTTTGGGAGGAGAACTTGAGATCAAGAGCACGGAAGTCAAGTGTCGGGGAGGGAGCCCATGTGCTGCATAAAACATTCTCAGGAAAGACAGAAGCTGGCATGGTGGTGGGCACGCCTGTGATCGAAGCATGAGGAAGGCAGAGGCAGGAGGAGTCTCCAGGCTAGCCTGGTCTACAAAGCAAGTTCTAAAACAGCCAGGACTACATAGAGAGGCCCATTCAAAAAACAAAAAACAAAAACACTACTTTTGCACTTACTACTTTTGCAAAGGACTGAATCAGCTCCAGCATGGGCACTGGGTGGCTGCCAGCTGCTTGTAGCTTCAGGAGATCCAATAATGTGCCCCCTTCTGGCCTCCATGAATACTGCACACACACACACACACACATGCATGCACATAAACTTAAACCAGGAAGTCCTTTAAAATATTAACTCATCTTGTCCTTTTTGTTTCCTGGCACATGTTAGTGTCATAGGCACAATTTCTGCACTGGAAACCTAAACCCTACCTTAAATAGCTTTGGGGTGATTCTCACTAATGCTGTGAGCCAGGAGTTGAGCCATTACCCAGGAAGCACGGTTTCTCCCTGTTCCGTGAAGTGACGGTGGACATCAACTTTCGGTGTGACCTCCCTCGAGTCACAGCTGTCTCATGAACATTCATTGTCCTGGGGCTCTAGGCATGTGGCCCACCTGACAAAGCAGAAGCTGCATGAGTTTGTCACAAACCTGCCCGGATCAAAAGGAAGGGCCATTGGGTGGCAACCTTTGATGGGAGGAGGCAAAATCATAGAATGTACCTCAGTCTCTGGCAAGTGTCCACTCCACTGCCACACGCACACACACACACACACACACACCCCATGACTGGAATCCTACCTTCGTGAAGAACACATCTCTGACAAGGTACATAGTAGGGACACAATTCATAACTTTGTGCCCTTCTCGAGGCTGTGAGGCACACTTGACAAAAACAAAACAAAACAGCTTGAGGGAGGAAGCGTTCACCTTTCTGACTTGGAAGTGCAGTCCCTTGCAGTAGGGAAGTCCTGGCAGGCCCTGAGATAGCTGATCCCCTTTGACTCAAATGGTGGGTGTCTTAGCTCAGGGACACACCAGAAACTTGTCCTCACGGTGATTCTAAATCCCACCAAATTCATGATGATACCACACCTGGTATTTGTATCCAGGGTGGCAATCAACCACCTTGTAAGTTTTTTTTTTTTAATTTACATGTATTCATTCATCTACCTGTGCTGACGGGCACACTCCTGCCCTTGCGTCCATGGAGGTCAGAGAAGATGTCACCAGCCTTACTTTTTTGTTTTGTCTAGGGGGAACAGATGCAGCTGCTAGACTGAGCAATGTGTGGCCACAGAAGGCTCTGACAGTTCTCTCCTAGAAAGGGTGCTGAAAACCCAATCTGCCTCTTCTCATTCTGAAGTCTTGAAGCGTCCACGGGAGGTGGTTTGGCAGGCAGGCCTCTGAGGCAGGAAGGTGGGTGCTTGGGAACAGGCTTTAGCAAGTCACAGTGGGCAATAGGGGGAAGGTGGACCTGGGCCACAGATGAGCCTGTAACTGACTGACAAGGATGAAAATATTATTGTTGTTGTTATTGTTATTATTATTATCTTACGATAGTCTAAAGAGAACTTGTGCACACACACATACACACCCGCCCTTTGGCTATCAGACTATTGAAACAATGAACCCTGACAGTAGTATTAGCCAGATGAAACCTTGCCATTAGCATCAATGGAAGCAGAGGCAGGTGGATCTCGAGTTCAAGACCACCCTGAACTACAGACCAAGTTCCAAGACAGACAGAACCAACCAGAGAAACATTGCCCCCTACCCCAGCAATAAATAAATAAATAAATAAATAAACAAACAAACAAACAAAAACTAGACCCAAGAAAAAGACATTTCTCCAGATGGAGAAAGACAAGGTTGATGCCTATAGGGAGGGAAACCCATCTTCCAGGAAGAGATTTCACACGCTGCTATCTTGTCAGAGCACCCTGCAGGAGGACTGCTTGGTGCTGCATCCCTCTTGCCCTCTTATTTAAATTTAAATTAAGGATGCCTGGAAGACAGACTTAGCGGGTTCAATGGATTTCTTTGTTCTTAGTCTCCACGCGGCTACACTGAATAACTCCTTTTTTGCCCTTCAGTGTTGCTTTGTCTGTTTAATTGGACTATTGAGGATGGCAGAGGCAAACTTGTTCGGGCTGCCAGGGCCCAGGCTGACTGGCTCCATGAACGGCCCTGAAAGAACACAAACCTGTGAAGTTCCTCAAACTTAACATGAGCTTACAGGTCAATAGATGTCTGTCCTGCCTGTCTGTCCTGCATGCCTGCTTCGAACCTTCCCAGATCCCGGAGTCCCTACATTATCTCTGTTCTTCCCCTCTTCCCTGTGAGGGCGGCGGCACCACCCACCCAAGCCCAGCTCCTAGCAGCCACTCCCCAAATCTCTGTCCCCTCACCCCTCATCTCCATGGCCCACCTCCAGCAGAGTCGCCAGACCGTCATCAACCCTCCCACCTTGCTGCTCTCCTCTCCACCCTCACCTTCAAATTCCCCCATCTGTTCAGACTCTTCCTGGCAGCTGCCGCTGGTCATCCAAGCCACCAATCTCTTTGAGGGCTTTTGTTGTTCCCTCCCAGCTGTGACACTCCTCTGGCCTGGGTCAGGGCCAGGGCCAGCTTACCCTTTCAGCCCTCATGCTGTTTAAGACCTCACATACTTTTAGAGACCCTTGAAAATGTACCTTCTTTTAAAATCTGAGAGTCAAGCAGTGGTGGCGCATGCCTTTAATCTCAGCAGAGGCAGGTGGATCTCTGAGTTGGAGACCAGCCTGATCTCCAGGGAGTTCCAGGACACTCAGAGCTGCACAGAGAAACCCTGTCTTAAAAAGTGAAAAGCAAAGCAAAACAAAAACATCTGATGGAGAGCAAGGGGTGCATGTGAATTTTTAGAAAAAAAATTTTCTCTCTCTCTCTCTCTTTTTCTTTTTCTTTTGTCTTTTGTTTACCTGGGACAAGGTCTTGCTGTGTAGCTCTGGCTAAAATAAAACACATTTTATAGAACACACTGGCTTTGAACTTGCAGTGGTTCTTGAGGCATGAGCCACCATGCCCGGGAACGAAAGCGTTCATTTCTGAGACGCAGTCACATGTATCCCAGGCAGGCTTCAAATTTGCTGGGTCAACGAAAATCAACCTGACCTTCTGATCCTCCTGCCCCCGCTCCTGAGCGCTGGGATACAGGCATCGGCTGCCACTCTGCCTTATAGGGCAGTGGGGATCAAACCCGGGGCTCTGTGGACGCTAGACAAAGCAGACTGCCATCCCTAGCCTGTGAAGATGTTTTAATGTGTAGCATTAACATATTCATCTTTAGTTTCCCAGTCATAAGGTACATAGAGAAAGAGAGAGGCCCCCATGGAGGCAGGAGTGCCTGGGGTCCTGGCTTTGCTGGGGTTGGACCCCACATGCCCTGTTTTCCATGACCTGAGGTCCCCTCTGAGCACTTCAAAGCCATCAGAAAAGTCCAGCTTTGGCCCCAGCCCCAACTTCCTGAAGCCCTGCCCATCCTCCAAATCCACCTTGTTCTTTTTTTTCCCTCTCGGCACCCTCTTCCACCCACGACCAAAGAGCAGGCTCAGACACCTAGCTAAATTCAAAGAGCCTAGGCTCAACCCGGGTCTCCAGGCTGCTTGGAGAGGCTGCAAGGGCGGGCCCTGGGGTGCGCTGGGCAGGAGGGGCGGGCCCAGGGGCGTGCGGCCCAGTCTCCGAAGCTCCGCCTCGCCCAACTTCCTCCTCCCCCTGCTAGATTTCTTACGAAAAAGTGCGGCAGAGAATTCCCAGAAGGTTCCGGATATGAAGTCACGGGCGTGAGGTCACCGCGAGCGGTTCCAGGAATCTGAAACTTGTGGGCGAGAAAGGAAAACTCAGAAGGAAAGGGGGGTATCGGGGGAGGTGAGGGGGTGGCAGCCAGCTGTCTGAGCCCAGGCTTGTCCCTTGCCGGATCTTGGTTCTTATGACCCCAGAAAAGATGAGCCTTCACTCTGCCACATTTTGTGAAAGACCACTTGAATGAAGAAACCGATACTCATCCCTATGAACCACGAGCCAAAAGTCCAAGACTACTCATGATGGGTCAGATGAGGCAAAGGGGGTGGGTCTGTCCGCGGGTTTGAAGAGCAACTTGAGACTATGACCAGATTCTAAGTGAGCATGTTCTTGGATGTAACACCTGCACACGCAAGGATCTGTCCTAAGGACACAACAGAAGGATAAGTGCTGATGTGGTTTTGGGGCCAGCGATTGTTTAAAATATCGAAGACCTAGGTAACCGCTCTGTAAGGAGCTAATTTTAAAACACGGCACCGGAAATTAGCACTCCATATGTTAGGACGACAGTTGGCTTGCTGGTTTGTTTGTTTTTAAGACAGGGTCTCATAGCCACCGACCTGCAACACTCTCCCAGGCTGGCTTTGAACTCTCCATCTTCCTGTCTCTGCTTCCTAAAAGGATTACAGGCTAAATATCCAAGATACTTTATAAGAAAGCTCAAGAATGCCCTACTATCCAACACTTGTGTTCTGTGCTGCTCTAATTTTTTTCTTCATTCATTTGGCAGTGCAGAGGATTGAGCTCTGGAATT
This sequence comes from Pachyuromys duprasi, assembly GCA_028658305.1. Classification (NCBI taxonomy): domain Eukaryota; kingdom Metazoa; phylum Chordata; class Mammalia; order Rodentia; family Muridae; genus Pachyuromys; species Pachyuromys duprasi. The sequence continues at coordinate 3,483,081 of CM053749.1, forward strand.
TGTGCACGTAAAGTGCTGACCATGGGGATTTGGAGGAGATAGAACCAGAGTGGGCGAAGATAGGGATCAGCATCTTGCTCCTGTATGTTTGGTTTTGAGGTTTTTGTTTGTTTAGTTTTGGTTTGGGCTTTGTGGTTGTTGTTATTGGTTGGTTTTTGTTTGTTTGTTTGTTGTTGTTGGTTTTGGGGTTGTTTTTTGTTTGTTTGTTTTTTGGTTTTGGTTTTTCCAGACAAGGGTTTCTCTGAGTAGCCTTGGCTATCCTGGAACTCCCTCTGTAGATCAGGCTGGCCCTGAACTGACAGAGATATGCCTGCCTCTGCCTCCCGAGTGTTGGGATTAAAGCCAACTTCTTGGATGTATTTTGACCACAGAGTTGATAGAACATGTGGATGGAAAGCCCGGATGTAGGTGTGAGGGGAAACCGCCCCAGGCCGTGGTGTAACAGAAGCGCTAGCTTGTCTTGTACGGGCTGGAGAATGCCGAGGATGTGTTGCGATTGAGGGAAGAATAGGTAGTCTGAAATGCTCTCAAGAAGGAGTCCCAGAAGTGGCGCAACAGGAGTGTTTGGAATTTGAACAAGAGAAGGCTCCAGAGAAAAATAGCTGGCATGCTTGAATGAGAAAGTTGAGGAGGGCTTCATTTTAAAAAGGGGGCAGCCTTTGCAAGTCAGCCCAAGTGTAGAGAAGCCAATGTTGTGTACAGAAGGACAATGTTGGACCTGAGGCCACTAAGTGGCAATTTAAGCTCTCACAATTCTAAGGGGGAAGAAGAGGAGTCTGAGCTGACCTGGTGGCATGGAGCTATAATCTGAGCATTCAGAAGGGGGTGCAACTAAGGTAGGACAGTTGTGACTTTGAGGCTGGCTGCATAGCAAAACCAACTCAGAAGAGAGGTACGAGAGAAAGCTCAGAGGAGAAAGTAGAAGAGACATCCAACTGTGTGACTTCATCCACAGAAGGGGATTAATTTTTATTTTTTGCTATCCACGTGTGGATGCAGCCAGCTGGCAGGAGCTGAGTTTTGTTGGAGCCTGTTCATGGCATCCCTACAAGGGAAACACACATCCGGGCTCACTCTACTCCCGCAGAGACCCTGGAAACCCCCAGAAGGCTCATGTACAGCTTGCAGGGTCAGTCCCCAGTGCAGAGCCAAGACCAGAGAAGACAGACAGGATAATGCAGAGAAGAGGGCCCATGGATGAAGCCATGATTCCAGAGACTGAGCCTTGATCCCAGAGACTGAGCCGTGATCCCAGAGACTGAACTCAGGTAGACAAAGAAAGGAGGTCACTGCCCTCTGGCAATTAGAGATTGGGAGAGAAATCAGAACTGGGATAGGGTCTTCCATCAATACTGGAGCCCGGAGCCCTGTCTGTTGCCAAGCCGAGCAAGAGTATTGTCAGGAGGAGGAGGAAGGAAGGAGGAATGGAAAGAGAGAGAGCAGGCTTGGAAAACACTGCAGACATGCTAAGGAGAGAGACAGAGAAAGAGACAGACACATAGACAGACAGAGACAGATAGTTGCACGCGCACACACATACACAGAGGGGAGGGGGGTATCCATGTGAAAGTCAGGCTTTGACAGCCTGTGTATGCAATCCCAGTGCTGGGGAGAGGAGGAGGAGGAGGATGCCAGCTAGTGTAGCAGAGAGACAGTTCTAGCTTCACTGGACACATGCACAGGTCAGTGCACCCTGGATACAAGAATACCACACACACCAACACACAAGTAACAAACAAACAAACAAACTTTTCCATTAAAAAAGAGGAAGAGAGCAATTTTTGGTGTTGTGAATTGAACCCTGAACCTCCCACATGCTAGGGATGAGCTTTACCTCTGAGTTGCCTCCCAGAACCAGGAGCAGATGCCGGGATTTCCTCTAACAGACAGGAAGCCAGACTTGCCATGACAGTGGACTTTCAGGAGGGTTGGCAGAGTGTGTGTGTGTGTGGGGGGAGGGAGTGTTAAGCCAGGTCCCGCTGTGTGCTGTGACTCCTCACACTTACTTCCTGCCCTCAACTGTACCCAGCCCTTTAGAAAAGCTAACTTCAGGCCAGGGGTGGTGGTGCACACCTTTCATCCTAGCACTCACGAGGCAGAGGCAGGGAGATCTCTGTGCGCTCAAGGACAGCAAGTGCACTTAACTGCTGAGCCATTTCTCTAACCCTGTTTTTATTAATTTTAATGTTGCAAAAAATAAATTTCAAAGGCAAAATGGGTGATGTGTGCTCCCAATACCAGCATTTGGGAGATGGATGCAGAAGGATCGAGAGTTCAAGGTCATCCTCAGCTGTACAGTGAGTTTGAGGCCAGCCTAGGCTATGTGGGGTTCTTCGTAAATAAAACAAATATAATACCTTACTGTGAAGCTGAGGCTGCCCTTGAACTCCTGATCCTCCCTGCCTCCACCTCCCAAGTGCAGGGATTTTGTGACTTGGCTCCACTGTAGTGCATTCTGATAAAGGTCTACCTGGGACAAGGTATGTTCTTCCTACAGAACACAAAAGTCTTTCTATCATTTTTCACTTATCAATCTATAATTCCAAGTTACCCAGGGGGCCCGAAGAGAGGAGGTCATCGGTTCAAGGCCAGCCTGAGCAACTTAGTGACATCCTGTCTCAAAAATAAGAGGTGGGGCTGGAGCCATGGTTCCGTGGTTGGGTACTGTGTGCTGCTCTTGCAGAAGGCTGGGGCTCGCTGCATCCACATCAGGTGGCTTATAACCACCTGCAGCCCCAGCTTCAGGGGGGAGACTTCCCTAGCCTGCTTCGATACACATGTACACACACACACTGAAAACACTGAAGTAAGGGACCAGGTTCCCACTGCAACCAGCAGCTCAGGAGCCACAGGCCAACTTCAGGAGAGTCCTGTTACCCACGGGAATAATGGGGAGTGGACAGGAGGATTGCAGGGATGGGGTGGCCTTGGGAAAGTAGCCCTGTCCCTAGGCTGCCTCCTTGGCTTGAAGGGGGATTTCCTATCGAACAGACCCGATGCTTTCCCTACAAAGGGGTTTCCCAAGAGAGCAGAGTCAGAAAAGGAAAGGAAGCCATAGGCCTACCTTCCTTAACTTGACATGCTCAGGTCAGTATGGGTCCTACTTTCCTCTAGTCAGTTACCCTGAGAATAATTAAAATGTCTCCATACCCCTCATGCCCAGACTCTTCCTTCTAAAAGAATACTTTAAGCAGGGAGGGGGGTGCACACCTTTAATCCCAGCACTGGGAGGCAGAGGCAGGTAGATCTCTAAGTTCAAGGCCAGCCTACAGAGCAAATTCCAGGACAGCCAAAGCTACACAGAGAAACCAAACCTGTCTCAAAAAAACAAAAACAATAAAAAACACTTTACAAGAGCAGGCAGACTTCTAGCTGTGGCCCAGTGATGTATCAGCCTGGCAGAGCTCAGTAAGAAGAATGGATGATGCCCTGTGCAGGAGAGCAGGTGTGCCAGGCATGCTCTCTGCCTCTGAGCTGCAACCTCAGCCAGTTTTAAACATTAATTAAGCAGTCGTTTAATTTTGTTGAGTCAAGGATGTAGCCCAGGATGTCCTTAAACTCACTCAATCACTATTTAGTGACCATGACCTTGAACTCTTGTCTCTGCCTCCTAAACTCTGGCATTGCAGCTGCCACCACAAACCAAGTTTACTTGTTTGCTTGTTTGTTTATGGATACAGGGGTTCTCTGGGTAGCCCAGGCTGTTCTGGAACTCACACTATAGACCAGGCTGGCCTCAGACTCAAAGATCTACTTGCAGGCCTTAAACTTTTAATCCTCCTGTCTCAGCCTCTGAGACAGGATTATAATCCTATGCTGCTAGGTCAATCTTCAAACCATATTTCTTTTTTCCTTTTCAAAGATTTATTTTATTTTATGTATGTGTGCATTGTGTGCCTGTGTGTGTACATGACATGTGTGTGTTCAGATGCCCATGGATATAAGAGGGAGGCAGAATAAAGCCAACAAAGGATGGTGGGCGCACTGAGTTGACTCCCAGAGATGGCTGCTGCCGCTCTCTTCGCTGAGGGTTCAGATGAACAGAAGGATTGCCCCAGGCTGAGCATCAGCTGGTTGGAAGCTCGGCACTCCTTTGCCCTGTGAGGGCTGCAGCAGACAGGTGTTGCCATGCAGACAGGTGTTTTGTTCAGCACTTCCCAGACGTGTGAGGTCAGTGACAATGTCCTCAGAAATCACTGTTTCTGTAGTAACTGTTGTGTTCTTGCAAGGAACGGGACTGATGCTGGCCAGGTCGATTCAATAAAAACAGGGCCATCCACTGCAGTCCAACCCATGACAATATGCTCACGCCAGCCATTTTCACATTCCTGCTTACGATGGTTATATTTATTTTCATCTTACTGTTGTAGTGGACAGCATGGCTTCAAACCTTAAAGGATGTGTGGAAGAGTAAGGACGGTCCTTGCTGGAATGGTGGCACGCATCTTTAGTTCAGCACCCAGATCCAAGCAGGAGAGCATCTGTGAAGCTGGCCTCATCTGTACGGTCAATCCCTGTGTCAAGAGGGGGATGAGGGAGGTGTAGGACAGGCATAGACATTAGTGTGTGACAGTGGTGTTTGTTGTTGGAGACAAGGTCTCACGTAGCCCAGGCTGATCTTGAACTCACTGCATAACCAAGGAAGGCCTTGATTTCCTGATCCTCCTATCTTTACTTCCCAAGTGCTGGAGTTATAAGTGTGTATCCACAAGTGTAGTTCTCTGTGGTGCTGGAGGGAGGGACTCTGGTAAGCTGTGTGTTGAGCAAGCACTGCACCACCCCGTGCTGTGAAATCTTGTGAAACGTTTGTAGGAAGCCCACTGGGGCCCTATTAGCAGTTAGAAATCCGGGTTTGTTTGTTCCCAGGATATGAGTAAAATTAAGCCTAGTGTGATGTTCATGAATTTTTTTTTTCAAAGACAGAAAATAATAAAAGCCCTTGAAGCACCATAGGAACTGCCCATCTTGAAATGAAAACGACACAGTCCATCCAGGGGCTTGTCAATGGAGCAAGAGGCCTCTGAGAGATATCATGACCAGAGAAAAAGCACAGCAAGCTCTTGGTAAAAACTAGTTGATCAAACAACACGTCTGGATAACACATCAGGTCAACGGCGCACGCTGTGGTTGTGCCCAGTGAGTACCAACAGACAAGAGGCCACATTGTGGAGCAGAAGCCCTGGAAGGGGCCTCACACTGTCAATGGAGAATTCATTCCTTCCCTTCTTTCTGGATAACAGACCCTTAGTCTTGATCTGTGCACATATTCTCCAGGCTCAGGGGGAAAAAGAGGTCTACGTTACCCAGGGTCGTCCCATTTCCCACATTGCTAATTCTCTTGCTGCTCTAAGAGAATTCCTGGCCCATGCCATAGAGTGAGGTATCTGTTGAGGGTCCTCTTGTGACAGTTTTTATTTTTATTTTAATTTGTTCAAGAGAATGTGTCACGTAATCTGGGCTGTGGTGGTGCATGCCTTTGAACCCAGCACTCAGGAGGGAGGCAGGGGCAGGCAGATCTCTGAATTTAAGTCCAGCCTGCTCTACAAAGTGAGTTTCAGGACAGCCAGGGCTACACAGAGAAACCCTGTCTGGGGAGGGGACAGAAGAAAAGGAAAAAAGGAGACACAGGCTCATGTAGCCCAGGCTGGGCTTGGCTTTGCTATGCAGGGGAGGGTGACATTGAACTACATACCTTCACCTCTAAAGTGGGGGTGTTGAGATTACAGACTTGTGTTAAGGATCAAACCCAGGACTCTGTGCGAGCTAGGCCAGCACTCTACCATGCAGATATTTAACCCCAGCCGAAACTTTCATTTCTTTTAAATTAGGCATATGGGTTCCTGCACACACACTGTCCTCTCTCTCTCTCTCTCTCTCTCTCACACACACACACACACACACACACACACGGAGGGAAATGTACATGATGACACTTTGTTCTGATTATCACTGGATTCCTTTACAAGGTTAGGATGGGGCTAGGGAGCTGACTCAGTGGGTAAAACACTTGCCCCTCAAGCAATCAGGATCTGGGTTCAGATCCCAACATCGGAGGAAAACCTGAGCTTGGAGGGGTATATCTGTAATTTCAGCCTGGGTAGGGGTGGGGGTGGAGACAGAGGGATCTCCAGACAGTAAATCTAGCCAAAACTGTGAGTTCCGGTTCAGTCAGAGACCAGGTCTCAAAGAATAAGGTGGGCAACAGCAGATGCTATTAGCACTGACCCTCTTGACAGGAGTCAAGTATGAGAAATGGATCTGACCTGCATACGCACACAAAGGTGTGTGTACCCACACACACACCACACACACACACAAAGATTAGAGTCACACTGGGGGCACACACTTTTAGTCCCAGCACCTTGGAAGCAGAGGTGGGCTGACTGATCACTGAGTTCAAGACCAGCCCGGTCTGCATAGTGATTTAAAGCACAGCCAGGGCTACATTATAAAATCCTGTCCAAAACCCAGACCAAACTTAGCCAAAATAATCAAACAAACAAACCCAGGAAAATATTAGAGTCACGCTCTGGTTCCAGGTGGCTTCTGCCACAAGTGCTCCTAGCAGGGCATAGGATGGAAGGCAAGCCCTTTCTGTCAGCCACTGCAGATTCACAGCGCTCCTGCTAAGAGAACTCTGCTCTCTCCTTTCTTTCTCCTGATAAGATGGCCACTGGGTCCCTCCCCCTGTGTGGGAGCTTGACCTCTGGGAAGCTCCTGAGCCTGCACTTTCATAATTAGCCTTTTTTATAACCATCCTATTTTAAGTGTGTTATTTTTTGGTATACTGACTGGTCCAACCTTAATTCCCAGATTTGGAACAAAACAAAATTTGCATATGAGGGCCAATGCACACAATACTGTCTTCACAAAGCTTGGCTGTCAGGTGACAGTCTCGAATGTCACCTCATTTTGGAATGTACAGCAAGAAAAGCCAACGGTGGCCATTCACGGCCGTTGGGTATTTGAGAGCTCTGGGCAGAAAGGTGGGTGATGTCTGACAAGGGCAGGAGCCACCCGGGAGGCTGCGCTGCTGTCTCTCGCCTCTGGTCACCCTGAGAACCCCATACTCCCTAGGTAAGCATTTGACATGCCCCATCTCTCTGTACTTTATAAGAATTATATGTATATGTGTATATATATATATATATATATATAGTGTGTATGCCCCATCTCGCTGTACTTTATAAGAATTATATATATATAAAATGTGTGTGTGTGCACAACACCATGGGTGAGGCTCTATGTCGCCCAGACTGGCCTGGAACTCAAAGTCCACCTGCTTCTGCCTCCCCAATGCTAAGATTAAAGGCGTGCGCCATCACTGCCTGGCTGTACTTTTAATTTTTGAGATAAGGTTTCAATAAGTTCCCCATACTGGCATTGAACTTTTGATCCCCCTGCCTCAGCAGCTAAGGACACCTGTTTATTGGTGGGTTCTGTTCATTTTGAGTGTGGGCAGTGGTGTTGAAGCCAGGCCGTGCTAGACAAGTATTCTGCTTCTGAGTCACATCCACAGCCCATATTCAGTCTATTTTTAAAAGATTTTTTATTTATGTGTACAGATGTTTGCCTGGATGTATGAAGGTGTTATCATGTGTGTGCCTGGTAGCCTAGGAGGTTGGAAGACATCCTCAGATCCCCTGGACAGTGAGTTACAAGACAGGTGTGAGTGACTTTGGAGCCATCTTGCCTGCCCACATTTTAATTTTAAGTTGAGTGGTGGCTATGCATGTTGTGGCCTCTGCCCAGCACGTCTGATGTCCTCCAGTTTGCCACCCGAGTTCTTTAGTGTGCCAGTGTAAGAAGCTCTGTGTTGTGAGGGTGAGTCCATACCAATTACATTTGCTGTATCACTTTACTGTTACCTTCTCCTCTGCTTTCTATGTCAATGTTTCCAGTTTCCTGTTCTTCCATGTCTGTTTTTTTTTGTTTGCTCTGAGGTTTATATGTGCACATCTATATTTTTGTGCAATGATTTGGAGGCTTGGATGCTGCGTCTTTCCCCACCCTGGGGTTGCTTTTATGTAGACATTTCTGCCAAGAGAAGAAAACACACGAAAGAGCTTGATTCTCCAAGGCTAAAGTTTGGCATCATAGTTTTGTCTTCAAAATCTGGGTGTCTTTTTCTCAACAGGAAAAATGGTAATAATCTCTCCCTGAGGCCAAAGATCCAGGACTATCCAGATACTGATCTGAGGCTCAGCAGTTACCAGCACTTGCTGCTCAATCATGGGTTTGGATCCCAGCAACCATGTATCAAGCCAGGCACCCCACAAGCCCCTGTAACTGCAGCCCAAAGGTGCTGGTAACTTGATAGCTTCCAGCCTATCCTAGAAAGTGTGAGCCCCAGGCTGGAGGAGAGACCCTGCCGAAAAGACCTAGATGAAGACTAGAGAGAGGAGGCACCAACACTTCACTACGGTGTGCACAGGTGCATTCCTTCATAGACATGTTTTCATGTACTTAGACACATACATGCACATAAATAACAGATAAAAACAGACTCCAATACACATAAGAATTCAGTTTGTTTGAAGCACATCTTAATTTAGTGAAAACAAATACCCCCAAATGGAACATCTGTATCAATTCTCCTCCCTCAGTTGCCCCCAGATCTCAGGGAACATTGGGGGGTGGGGAGAACGTAGAAGCCAGAGGCTGCAGAAGAGAGCTGTGAAACGCTCTCTTTGGATATGACAGAGCTGTTGTGCTTGTGTACTCAAGCCGCTGTAATTGCTTGCCCAGTTCAAGCCGGCTAAAAGTCCAGGGCGGGGTTTAGAAAGCACCACCCATCTGAGCAGCTATTGGCAATTGAGGGTTGCAAGGAGAGGGAGAGCCAGTTTGTTAAGAGGTGTGGCCACTGATAGAGGCCTGCCGCTTCAGGGGAAGCCTCACATCTATTTGCATACTGACAATACTAATTGGACTCAGTGGATTTTTTTTTAATGATATCTTGAATATCATTAAGGGGGAATTTATATGTTCAGGACAGGGACTAGGGGGAGTTGGAAACAGGAGTAGTGGATGGATATAATAACAATTGTATACATGTATCAAAAATTTAAATATATAAAATTACACATACATACACAGGATGGTACTATGAAGTAGGAGAGAACAAGCTTCCAATGTCCTTTGACTTTGACACCCATGTCCTTTGACTTCCATGGGTGTCCCATTGTATATGCATATCTCCTACTTGTTGTTATAAAGAATGAAAATCCCAATCGTTCCATTTTACCAGTGAAGACTCAGAAGCCAGGTGCTGGGGTATTTGGCTAGCTCAGAGAGGCAGAGAAAGCACCCAGATGATGTAACTAAGCCTACAGCCAGAAGGAAGAAGACAAAAGCTAAAAGACAAAAGCCCAAGGCCAAAAGCTTGCTAGCTCAGCTGACAGCCCAGGAGGGAAAGGCCTGCTAGCTCACCAAAAGAGAGCCAAAGAGCTTCTTCTCCACACTGTCTTAAGCATTCCTCTCTCAAAGCCTCCTTTCCACTGATCTCTGTCCGCTGGTTCCTTGCTCTGCCTCTTGACCTGCTGTTCACTTTATTAAATCCTGTGTACAGAAAGCTCTTGGATTAAAGGTGAGTGCTACAAAGAGAGCAGCCAGGTGCAGTGGTGCAGGCCATTAGTCCCAGGACTCAGGGAGGCAGAGGCAGGTAGATCTCTGTGAGTTTGAAGCCAGCCTGGTCTACCAAGCAAGTCCAGGACAGCCAAGGCTACACAGAGAAACCCTGCCTCAAAAAAACAAAAACAAAAACAAAACCACAAAAAAAGACCAAAAACCTTGGGCTAGAACTGGACAGTGGTGGTAAATGACTTTAATCCCAGCACTTAAAGGCAGAAGTTTGAGTTCAAGACCTGCCTGAAATATAGAGTGAGCTCTATATGTAGAATAGAAAAATGAATAAACAAATAGTAAATAAGATAGATGATATATAAAGCTGGGTGATAGCCTGGAAAGTGAGACATGACTTGGCAGCATAGTGAGACCCTGTCTTAAAATAAAACACTTTTTTTCCTAACCCCAAACTTGTTATGCAGCTGAAGTTGGTCCTAAACTCCTGATCATCTGGCTGTCCTGTACTCACTTTGTAGACCGGGCTGGCCTCGAACTCAACAGCAATCTGCCTACCTCTGCCTCCCAAGTGCTGGGATTAAAGTGTGCCACCGGGAAAACATGGCCTTGTTTTTCTTTCTGTGCCTCATTTCGGGTGTGTGTGTGTGTGTGTGTGTGTGTGTGTGTGTGTGTGTGTCTTAAAGTTGATGGGCAATGGGATCACGGAGAGTACTTGATATCAAGGGCTGCTGGAGCCTGCCCAGGGGTGCAAACTCAGCCCTGCTAGGAGATTCCAAGAACTGGCTTATCCAAGTTCGAGGAGTAGCTGACAGTCAGGGCCCAGTCTCCAGCTGTTCTGCCTTAGACTGGTGGGTGCCCTAGGAGGGCAGAGGGGCAGGCCAGGGTCCTAGGGGTTCCTAGAGGCAGCATGGTCAGCACTGGCCCAGGGGAGATGTCACTGGGCTGAAGAATGAGGCTCCTAAGGAGATAGGACTGACCTTGCTTCCCTTTTCCTTGCACAACCAACTCAGAGGCACCAGAGCCTCCCAGCTACTTACTCTCCAGAGGCCATCTTTGCTACGAGCAGAGCTTTGGACTAGGACAGATAGCAGATACTGCTCCTGCTGAGACCATCAGCCACACCTTAAGTTTTATCTAGCCTTTCACTAACTCAGAGACTCCACTCCTTAACTCAGAAGTGTTGGATCTCCTAACTCAGCTGTCCTAGCCTAGAGTGGCTGATGTTCCTAAGTCTATTTCACCCTAAATGCCTCCGTGCATTAAATAAAAAAATTAAAATCAGGTAGTGGTGGTGCACACCTTTGATCCCAGCACTCAGGAGGCACACGCAGATCTTTGAGTTGGAGGCCAGCATGGTCTACAGGACAGCCAGGGTTACACAGAGAAACCCTAAATAAAAAAACAGAACTTGCAATAATCTTAATTTACCTAAATGAGTGGGTGGTCCTTAGCTGTTGAGGACTTAGTACTTACAGGTCTCCAAGTATTCAGAAATTCCCTGAGGATGTGTGGGTGACTTTGCCTGATTGGACATGTATAATGTACATGTCTGTGTATGGCATATTTACAGATGCGTGTTCCCCACCCCACCCTGCCTGCCTTGAAACAGACCCTTCATTCCCTATGAACAGGAAGAGTTCAGATGAACTCCCTGAGGGAGACGCTTCCCAGCACCAGCAACATCTGGGCAACATCTGGTGAGCCATCCCAGGACAGGGATATGCTTTTCTGCAGAAATACACCACTTATTTGATTATATTTTTTTCCCCTTTAATCTCCTCCTCCTGCTGGCCAGACTCCCGCACCCATCAGGTTCCCCGCTCCAAGCCCCCACGGCACTCCTTGCCAACTCCCTGCCCTGGTTTCAGCCTAGTCTGGTTTCCAGGATACAGAGCCTAGCAGGATGCAAAGCTAGGTAGCTCCAGAGAACCTCATTAACTCTAGAGTCCAGCCCTGCCCAGCTCCCTCATCAGCATCTTGCAGAATCTGAGGCAAGGAACGCTGCAGCTGGCAGGGCTCTCCGGTCAGGCGTTAGAAAGTACTGCTAGGCATCACCAAAGCCCCCTGGGCTGAAGAGGTTGCTCAGTTGGTAGGGTGCTTGTCTAGCATGCACAAAGGCCTGGGTTCTATACCCAGTGCTTCAGAAAGTCTTGAGGGGTGCCACCTGTCTGCAATTCCAGCACTCAGGAGGTGGAGGCCAGAGAGTCAGGAAGTTCAGCCATTCTTAGCTGCACAGTGAGCTTAAGGTCAGCCTTGGGGTACGTGAGACCCAGTCCCCCAAATGCACAGTAAACCAATCTGCTGTTGACAAGTAGGAAGACCGACAATAGGAAGGACAGGCCACTGCAAACCTGTCAGTATGGGGAGAGACCAGCTGCCCATCCCACGTCGGGGATGTGTGGGGCCTGGAGGGACAGCCCTGAAGCTGAAATCACATCTAGAGATTGGCATGCAGTTCTTAGGGCGTGTGTGTGTGTGCACAGGCACGTGAGAGAGACAGGGTCCCATCGCACATACCGCTGGCTTGTCCTGGAAATCACTGTGTAGACCTGGCTGGCCTCTGCGCCTTTACTGCAGGAATTAAAGGAGTACAACATGAAGCCAGGTCACGGTTTGGAGACACGGTTCCTCTGTGTAGCCCTGGCTGTCCTGGAACTAGCTCTGTATACCAGGCTGGCCTCCAACTCAGATTCACCTGGGTCTGCCTCCAGACTGCTGGGATTAGAGGCCTACACCACCAACTGCTCCTAAAGTGAGGAATGACCGCAGGGCTTCCCCCATGCCAGGCAAGTGCCCTACCTTCAGCTACATCTTCAGACAACCCTGTGGACTGTTTCCTGAGCAGCCTCAGCCACCCTGCCGCCTCGATGGACCAAAGCTGTGTGCTGGGCATCTCATCTGGTCCCCAGGCCCCAGATTCCCACAGATGAAGGGGCAGGCCGAACCCCAACCCTGACCCCGCTTATCCTCTGTACATGCGCCCGCAAGACGGAAGACTGAAGAAAGGGATCCTGCTACCCTCTCCACCCTAATGCCATTTAGGCGGGACAGAAGGTCACCTCCCTAAGCGGACCTGGGGGGAGGGGAGAATGGAATCCTGAGGGTTGGACTAGCCACTGATAGCATTCATATAGGACAGTGAGAAGAACCCAGAATGCAGTGGGAGCAGGGGAAAGGGGGAGGGTCGAGCTGCCACGGGGCAGCGCCAGTCCTCCTAGGCATTGCTGGGGTCGCCTCAGGTGAGCAGAGGGTCACACAGTTGCGGAATGGGAGAGTGAAAACGCTCTAGGTTCTGGGCCGAGCTGGACCTGCCGTGTGCTGACAAGGCCTGGGGTGGGCTCCTGGGAGAGAAGTCGACTGCTAAAACATACTTTCTTCTGCCTAGGAGTACAGGGAGTTGGCTGCGCGCCGAGGGAAGGCCTTGGCGGGAGCAGCAGGCCTCTGTAAGTGGCCAGGGTCCGGCCTAGGAGAAACCAGATTCTTTTTTTTTTTTTTTTTTAGTTTTGTTTTAAAGGAGGCATGGGGGTGGGGAAGCCGGCTCCAGCCATTTCTACTTTGGGTATTGTTTGGGAGTAGGGGCTTCTAGCCCAAGGGCAGAGGTGAAGGCCAAGCCCCAGGGTGACCTTTTCTCTCCTCATCCCTGGCTGGTCTCCAGTCTCGGTTCTGCGAGATCTGGGAAGGACGGTAGGGTGGGATCCAGGGAGGGGTCGTCGGATTGGATGGATGATAAAATGCCCAGGGCGGGTGGGCGCAGGGGGAGGGACAGCCTCAGTCTACCCAGTCTGCAGCTCGGGACGGCTCGGCGCGGAGGGAGGCGGGGCGTCTCCGGGACCCTGCTCGGCCCGGAGCTCGGCGATCGCGGGGGCCGAGCGCGGAGCAGCGGCGCCGCGGCCGGGTCAGAGTCCGCGGGGAAGCTCGGGGCGGGGGAGGGGGCGGTGCCTCCGGGGCGGGGCCGCGGGCGGCGGGCTGCGGGGCGGCCTGGCGGGAGGCCCGGCGTGCGTCAGCGCCGTGAGCCCCGGAGTTTTCCACTGACGAGGAGGGCGGAGCTGCGGGCGGGGCCCGGGCTCAGCCAGTCTCTCCCGCCGCCGCCGGACGCGCAGACCTGGGCCGGCTGCACCGACGGCCGCCGGGCCGAACGCACTGCGGGTCGCCGCGCGACCCCGGGGCCGGGACACGAGTGGCCGCGGCGTCCTCGGCGAGCGCCGCCAGCTTAGGTGAGGCTCGGGGACCCCGGACGCGGCCGGGAGGGAACCGGGGCAGGGGGCGTCTCGCGTGCCTGGCGCTGTCTGTCACTCCAGTCCCTTGGCTCATCTCTCCGGGGTCCTCCCGGGAGCACTGCCGGGATCGCGCCGCCCGGCCGGGCTGGAGATCGCGCGCGCCCAGGGTGGGAGCCCGCGGCCGCGAGTGGGGGGGAGGCCAGGCTTCCCCTCCCCCGCCCCTCTGTGGTTACCCCGAGATGCCCAGGCGCCCCAGAGCCGGGCGCAGGTGGCGGAGTGACGGGGGTGCGCGTGCCCGCGGGTGAGTTTCCTTTTGACCCAGTTGCCTGAGAACTTTTCAGAAGTTACTCGCGTGGCCGGGGCAGGTGACATTGGTCGCCTTCCTCCTCGGGCTCCCCAGAGGGAGGGCGCGGGAGCCGCGGCGTGTGCCGGGCGCCTCCGGCAGGCTGGGGTCAGGGAGGGTGTGGAAGGATGAGTGAGGAATGAGTGAGGCTTGGTGAGTCACGGACCCCGGGGGGGTGGGGTGGAGGATTGTGTCGTATGTTCACCTGTCACCGTCACACGCAGAGGCCACAGCCGTGAGTCACGGGGCGCAGCTACACCGGCCACCCGCGGGCACACGTAGGCTCTCTCCCACGCACTTCTACTCGCTCCTCTGCACGCGTTTCTCTCCTTCCTCAGTTTCCCCTCCCCGGGGGCCCTTTCGCCTTCATGTCCCGTAGAAGTGCCCACACTACAGCCACACACTGAGTCACTTGGGTTGCCGGTACAGTCACTCCCAGACGTAGCCCGCATCCCGCGCCCTGGCTGCCCACCCCACACCCCCGGGCCCGCAGTCACGGCCCCTCACGCAGTAAGTCAACACGCCCTGGTCCTAAATCTTTGACAGCCCCGCCCACACCTCTCCGGCTGTCACCGAATCCACCCCCTTGTTTCTCCTCTGCCCTTGTCCCGTCAGTTCACCTGGCCCTGCCCCGTGCGCCCTACGGGTCACACCCTCTCTCGCCTAGGCGCTGAGCCATCTTTTAACCGTGCAAATCTAGAATTGTCGGTCCTAACTTACACGCTTGGTGGCTTCCGGTGCCCTCGGGCCAACACAGGCCCTCTAACTGCATCTCCGCCAGAAGGCGCCACGGCAGTCCCTGCTCCAGCTCCCGGACCAGGCTGTGTCCCTTATCGGGGACTCTGCCTGTGTCCCTTCCTCGGAGGAACCTGTCTTGGTCCCCGCTACCCACCTCCTGTAACTCCTGCTTGAGAGATGTTGGTTGTAGCACCTTGCCCTGTGTGCGTGCGGTGTCTGCCATCGTGCTTGGAACCTTTTGGAAGCTTAGCAAGAATCTAATTGATTGATGAGTGAGTGAGCCAGTGAATGAATGAAAGTGAAGAGCTGGCTGAAGGCGGAGGAAGGGGTAACCATGGGTGCAGCTTTCCCTGAGTGGAAGAACCAAGAGTTTCATGTAGCCAGCAAACATTTGGCTTTTACCCAGTGCAGGGCGCTGGAGGCCACATCGAAAGAACTGTCCCCTCCCCCCTGATCACTTTCTGAGGCTTGGATGGGGGAGGGGCGTGTCAGTGCTTCCTGTCTGCCATCTCTTGAGCTGCCTGGCAAAAGTTGCCGTGAGGTCCAGGCCTGATCGGAGGTGATTTTCCTGTGTCCCAGGAAGCCCTTTCAGGGGGGTCTGGGGTCCTGTGACCCTAGGTGTTGGGGGTGGAGGCATGGCTGATCAAGACCTGGGGTTCTGAGGTCAAAGGACACATTCCTCAGATTCCTGGAAGGGGGGTCGAGGCAGCTGGGGGGCTGGGGCACATCAGTGGGCTGGGACTGCCCATAGCTGCCCCTTGTCGCCTGGATTCAGAGTATTGGCCCTCTGTGGTCACTAGACTTGGGTGACATTCCGTTCTCTGGGCTGTCAGCGCCTGTGTGTGGTGGCAGGAAGGGGGCGGCCCCAGATTCTCAAGCTGCTGCCATCCCGGAAGGAGCCTGGCTCTCTTTGATTCCGGGGCCTGCCTCTGGGGCTCCTCAGGGGGTGTGGTGGGAGCCAGCTCCTGGGAATGGCTTTTCCTTCCTCCAGGACCCTAGGACAGGACTACACTCACCCTGGGAACGGGATCTTGGTTCCTGAGCAGCTGCTGCAGCCCCTCCCCCACCCCTGACTCACTGTCTGGCACTTTTCTTGGACTCTTCAGCTATCTTTCATTCCCTTTTTTGACTTGGCCTCCTGTGTCTGCAGCGCGGTCTTCCTGTCTCTGCCGTCCCCCAGCCTCTGGAGCCCAGGTGGCACCCTTCTCTCCCTCTGTCTCCTCACACCCAGCCAGGGGTCCAGGGCCCACTCATGCCTAAGGCTAGCCTTCCCGGAACTCTGGCTTGGCCTGCAACTCTGGATGCTAACACTCTTTAGCCTGAGTTCTTATCTTGGCTGCACTTGACTGTGGCTCTCTGTCCAGTCCGCTCCTACCTCTCTGACATCTGTCGGTTAACACTCCGGGAACCCGGAGCCTCTGAAGAGCCATCCTGCACTTGCCTGAAGTCTGAGTCCCTTCTGTCCTCAGAGCCACCTTTGAACACTGTTCTTCCTCAGCCAGCTCCGACCCTGGCTGGGGGATGGGCACGGTGTCTCTTCCTTGAATTAGCTTTCATGGGCAGGAGGAGGTCCCTAAGACCTCTAGGCAAAAGGACTCTGTGTGGCTACCCTGCCCATGGGCTGGGGTTTCCCTCTCTGCCGGGCTTCTTGTGACCATGCAGCAATAGCCTCCTGTGAGAGAGAGGCCGTTACACAGTGGTTAGATAAGAAGTGCAGTGAGGAAAATCCAGGGTCTGCGAGAGCGGCCAGTCTGGACTGCCGTAACAGAACGCCGTAGACTGGGTCACTTAAACAAAAGGCGTGTTTCTTGTTTCAGGAGGTTGGGTCATCTGAAATCAAGGCCCCAACCTGGTGAAGGTCCCCCTCCTGGTTTGTAGATAGGCACTGTCCTGCTGTCCCCTTATGACAGGGGTAGGTCTTCTTATCCTTTTAAAAACGGTTTATCTTTAACCTGTGTGTATGAATGTTTTGCCTGCATGTAGGTCTAGTGCCTTCAAAAGCCAGAAGAGGGTGTCAAACCCCCCCCCCCACCACCAGAGTTACTGATGGTTTCGAGCCACAGTGTGGGTGCTGGGAATGGAAGTCAGGACTTCACTTCAGCCAGTGCTTCTGACTACCCTCCAGCTGCAGCCGCTCATCTCTCTTCCTTAGGAAACTGAACCCAAAGCTAGGCATGGGGCCACACACTTTTAATCCCAGTGCTAGGGAGGCAGAGGAAAGCGGATCTCTGTGAGGACAGCCAGAGCCACACAGAGAAGGCCTGTGTGTGCCGGACAGCTGAGCTGTGTCCCTGGCCCTCAGAGGCACAGACGTGGCGGCATAGGTCTGTCACCTCAGCACTTGGGAAATCGACGTACGAGGGCCACCTTGTGCCACATGAGACCCTTTCTCTCAGATGCCATCATTTCCCGAAGCTCTTACTTCCAAGCTCATTGCATTGGAGATTCGCATCTGACCCAGGGGTATTTTCGTTTGAAAGTTTTCTGTTCACGGCAGTACCCTAGAAAAGGCAGAAGTGGGGAGCTTTTGAGGTCCTTTTAGACATACCTTTTCAGGGGAGGGGGTTTTACTCTGTGAATCAGGTTGGTCTGAAACTCCGGGCCATCCTCCTGCCTCATCTGGGATTGTATGAATGTGAGCTATGATTCTCAGGTCAGAAAAGTCTCTTGAAAGGATGTAAGGCTGGGCTGCTCCAATCTGCAGAAATAAGGGGAGGGGAGCAGAGACGTGGCCATGTGGGGAACTGCGTGTGGTGCTTAGCATGGGGTCTGCAGGGTGCTGTTTGCATGTGTCACTGGCTGCAGGCTGCAGGGTGGCTCAGAACACATGGGTGGTAGCAGGTGGGGGCAGAGCCATGGAACAGGTGATGAGCTCAGTGTGTGTGCTGAGAAGTCACCTCAGGGCTTTGCAGGAGCGCTTCACCGGGGAGCTGCACCATCAGGTGACCTACATAGCAGACAGACAGTATAGGAATGTCACACGTGCAGCTAGAGGAATTTTTAACGCAACTTACACCCCTGCAAACTACCACAGAGGCTAACCTCGAGCCACCCTGCACCTCCCCCAGGAAGTCCCCTCACACCTGGCTCCAGTACACATCCCTCCTCCCCCTCTTCCCGGAAGACTTTTCTGCCCTTTCTAGCCTGGCTGTGGAGAGGGCTGGGACACATGCGTCCCCTCTGGTTGCTTCTACCTTTTACTAATCTTGGTCTGTATTTCCTGAAACTCTCACTCATCTGTGAGTCCTAGAGCTTGCTATTTTTTGCACATTCATTGAACACAAATCACCGACAGAGAACTTGATGCGTATCGATTCCTGTAATCCTATGAGGTTCCGATTTGTATTTATTTCCTTTATTTTGAGCCACGGTCTCCTGTAGCTGAGGCTGCTCTGGAACTATTGGTTCTCCTGCCTCTGCCTCCCAAGTGTTAGGATAGCAAGTGTGCACCAAGCCTGCCTGGCCTTCTGGAGGCTTCAGACAATTGGTGACAGTGGTGTGAAGGAGCTTGCCCAGGAGGTCCAAATGATGCTGACAATGGTTGGGGCCCCTCTCAAGGCTGTGCCTAGCCTGTAGGTGAACTTCTAGGACTGAGCGCCGCCTGGATGTGGGTGCGGGGAGGGGAGGGGATGGAAGAGTTGAGGGTGGCTGCAGGTTTCTGGCTTGAGCAACTGGGTGGGTGGCAGCCCTGTTACTAAGACAGGGAACACAGGAAGAGGAACAGATGGCATGAAGGGGGGCGGCAGAGACAGGGGTTCAGTTTGGGGCCTATGGAATTGTGTGTTTCCAGGGGAAGTGGGCCCTGGGTCTTGGGGGTCTCAGGGTTGTTTCTTTTGTCTTAGGGGAAGCATTTGGAGTTAGAGAAGACGGTGGTGGTGTTTTCCCTCCTTCCCTCGTGCATTAGGCTGTGGTGGTGACTGGATATCAACTGTGTGTGTGTGTATGGTCAGGGTGCTCATGCTTGTGTGCGGTGCCTGGCTCACAACCAAACAGCCTTATCCCCGTGGAGAGCCTACAGGTCAACTGGGCTGTTTGTGTTTGTGGTTTGACTCTGGGAAGGTGGGTAACCAAGTCTGAGGAACTGCCCCGGAAACACCTGCATGTCCCCGTCCCCCAGGCCTGGGGTGGGGGCCTGGCCTGAGAGCAAGAGTTTCTTGAGCCTTTCCCATGGCTGCCTGTAGGATGGCTGTCACCTCGTGAGCACCTTTATCCAGTGAGTGAACTCACAGCCGATGCAGAGGATTCAGGCACTTGTTCGGGATAGGAGAAGGGACCACAGGGAGGAGACCCAGACAGGTTTCTGGTTGGCTTCCCTGCCCCTTTCACTTCCTGTGATGGGGTGGGGGAGGGGTCCCCAGCTGTGGTGGGTCGGCCCTGAATGAGCGAGTACTGCAGGCAGGCAGCCACATGAAGGTACGGTCAGCCACCATCCTTGAATTCGCTGAGGGTCCCCAAGTCCTGGAGGGAGTGTTATTCCCAAACACCGGGGTTAGGGAAAGGGCTTTCACCCTCAGCCTGACTGGTGAGTGATCGCATCCTCCCAGGGGTCCAGAGAAACTATGGTAAGCCAGGGAGACACAGCACAGCAGCTTTCACTATTAGAGGTTTGGTTTTGTTTGAAGGAGAATTAACTGTGGGGGTTAGATATTGGAGTAAAGTCTTCTGCCACAGTCCAGCCTAGAGCAGGGGACTTTTCTCCTGAGGCATGGGGGTTTCTGAGGGAAAATCTAAGCTCCATCCCAGGGGTGGGGGCGGGGGCGGGACTTGGGAAAGTCCTTCTGCCAGGGAATCGAGCCAGGGTCAAAACCAGCTCCTGTTCCTGGAGGACTCAGTCAGCGTGGCCCAGGAGTGAGGACCCGGAGTGGTCAGTGGGTAAGGGGGTGGGCCTGGGTGGTGGTCTCAGGGGAGTGCTGCCCTTAGAGGGAGGCTCTGGAGGCCACAGAAGGCCCTGCTTGGGCAAGCACACGGAGAGCCTGTGAGTCAGCCACCAGAATTCCTGTGAAGATGAGCCAGGCCAAGATGAGTTCTGTCAGTCCATCTGTTGGTCTGTCTGCCTTCTGGCCTGCTGCAGTGTGTGTGGGTGTGTGCGTGTGCGTGGCCGTGGGGAAACACCTGGCTGTTTCCTGAGAAGGCTTGTTATGGGATGGGAGGTCTTGGGAGGTCAGAGGCTCTGGATTTGGACGTTAGGCTCATTTGAGGGAGGGGCTTCTGTGCTCCCGGGGTTGGGGACCCTCCTAGAGACCCTACCATGAACCTGCAGCTTCTGGCAAGGCTGGGGTCCCCAACAGGGTCTGGGAGATCCATGGAAGGTCAGCCGGGGCTAGGGAAAGGGTTAGGCTGGGAGCCCACCTTCTAAGAGTTCTTGTTCCCTTTCGTTCCAGGCCGTCTGTCCTCAGCTTCTAGAGACCCCTATAGACCACTATGGCCGGGCTACTGAAGAGGAAGTTTGACCAGCTGGAGGAGGAGGACGCTAGCTCCTCCTCCTTGTCCTCTGGCAGTCTGTCTCTCTCTTCCTCCCCTGGCTCTTCTGTTGACCCTGCCTGGAACTCAGATGAGGAGGGACCATGTGGCCCGCCACCCCAGCCTGATCAGGACCCCAGTGGCCCCCACAGTTTCACTCGTGAGTCTTGAGTCCTTGGGGTCCTGACCTCCACACTGCCCCCTTCTTTCCCTGATGGTGAAATTGGCCGTGTCAGCCCTGGTAGCCCCCTTGGACCATCCCTTTCTCTGAAGCCTTATGACTGCCCTACCATCCAGTGACGCCTTGACCTCCCTTTGACCTGGGGGCGTGGTGTTGAGGGTGTTGCTCCCCTGAGTCGCTCTGGGCCCTGTCTGGGGGCTGCTCCTCTGTGGCATTTGTTTCCCCCTACACCCGGCCCCTGCCAGGAACCAGCAATGAGTTCATCCACCGCCCTGACACCCCATGTACACGGCCTGCTCAGCCACTTCCCTCTGGTTTCATTGCTTTTCAGTTTTTTATGAATGCCCCCAAAAGGGTTTTTCCTGGTTAGTTTTATTGTCTTCCTTTTTTTTTTTTTTTTAATTTGAGAACAGACTCCCATTCACTCAGGTAGTCTTACAGCTGCATGACATCTGCCTCCGTGTGCAGGGATTATGTACGGGTGTGTTCACCACGGCTGACTTCCTGGTTATCGTACAATCTTGTATAATTTTGATTCCAAACTGACTGAAAGATGATCCTTTTTAAAAAATCTTTTTTTAATTTTTGAAATTATAATTATACCACTTCCACTCTCCTTTCCTCCCTGCAAATCTTCCATGTACTCCTTTTTGCCCTCCTTCAAATTCATGGTCTCCTTTTCATTAATTATTTTATATATGTATATACATATATAAGTACAGCCTGCTTTATCTTTACAATGTAAAGATTTTCATCATGTTCTTTCTACTCCAAGAACCATTTTAGACAGTTCTCCCTCACATGGGGAATGTTTTTAAACCCTGGATTATGTCTCCCTACGATGTTTTGGCACACAGCTATTCTGTTCACGCTGTGTCTCATATACATGCCTGTGTGTTACACACTTTTTAAAAAAAGTAGTTTTAGGGCTGGAGAGATGGCTCAGAGTTTAAGAACACTGGCTGTCCTTCCAAAGGTGCCTGGACTCCAACATTACAAACAGAAAACCTTTGAGAAGGGATTTTTCTCGGCATTTGACTAGAGTCAATACATTAGCTTGGAGTTTGGGGATAGTGAGGTGAGCGCCTCTAATCCCAGGACTGGGGAGGAAGGCAGGAGGACTAGGACCCAGGACCCTGCTACAGAGCCAGTTGTGGGCCAGCTTGTGGTACATGATGCCTTTAATTCCAGTTCTTGAGAGAAGACTCCTGGTGGATCCTCAGGTTGTAGGCCCGTCGGTGATGCGTAGTGAAAGTGGCCTAAGAACATGAACAAGGGCTGGAAAGATGGCCTGGTAGCTAAGAGCACCTTGCTCTGGCAGAGGACCCTAGTTTGGTCCTCAGCACCCACAAAAGATGGCTTACGACCACCTGTAGCTCCTAGGAATCTGACACCTAGACTTCAGGGACACCCACACCCAGGCGGCATACACTCACTCTCGCACTTAATTACAAGTGAGTTTTGAAAAACAACAAGGAAATCAGTACCGGTGAGTGGCTCAGCAGGTAAAGATGCCAAGCCTGATGGCCTCTGAGTTCAATCCCCGCAACCCACATGGTGGGAGAACCAACTCCTACAGCCTTTTCTCGCTGTATACTCAATAATTTAAAAGACTTAATACATCGGTTGCAGAACTGTAAAGGAAAAGGCCAATGGTATCATCTTTTTAATTTATGCGTAGGAGGACTTGTCCATGGATCACATGCATGCTATGCCTGAGGAGGCCAGCAGAGGGCGCTGGATCCCCTGGAAGTGGGGTTGCATTGGGGTGCGCGCCTGTGTGGGTGCCAGCGCTCCTAATTGCTGAGCCAGCTCTCCAGTTTTTGATAGATATTTAAACACAGGATTATATCGTTTTTTATTACACATAAGGATCTCTTAGCAAACGAATAAAGATGACAGAAAACGATACAAAAGGTCTATAAATACGAGGTCATGGCGGCAGGATGCTTAATCTTTGAATGTAGTCCTTTGGACTGATAAATGGCAACAAACCAGTGTTGACTTGGGTGTTGTGTTCAGATCCAGATCCAGCCAGGCCTGGCTTTTAAAGTGAAATCCAGGGCGGGTGGGTAGAGTGAATGGGCACATGTCTTCCTCGAGATTACACCCCTCCACACACAGTGAGCTCACTCCCTGCCCCCTTCTTGTCCCTTTCAGCCCCATCCATCCTGAAGCGAGCTCGGCGGCAGCGTCCGGGCCGCGTGGCCTTTGACGGCATCACTGTCTACTATTTCCCCCGGTGCCAGGGCTTCACCAGTGTGCCCAGCCGCGGTGGCTGCACCTTGGGCATGGCTTCTCGCCACAGCGCCTGCCGCCTCTTCTCCTTAGCCGAGTTTACACAGGAGCAGATCCGGGCTCGGCGTGAGAAGCTCCGTCAGCGCCTAAAGGAGGAGAAACTGGAGGCGCTGAGGTGGAAGGTATGGACCCAGGGTGCCAGTTTGCATACTGCCTGTGCAGGAAAGCAGGCCTGTGTTGGTGTCAGGGGAGGCATGCAGAGAGGCCTCAGTGGCTGGGACTGTAGCTTGGGCAGGTGGAGTGATTGCCTGGTGTGTAGGTGGTCCTGGCATCTGTCACCAGCACCGCACAAGCCAGGCATCTTCATGCACACCTGTCTTCCCGGAACTTGGGTGGGGAAAGTCACCCTCAGCTACACAGCAAGTTTGAGGCCAAGGCCATTTTCAAAAGAAAAGATGGTAGCTTCAGATAAGGCAGGGCCTGGGCGGGACGCTTGACTCTCTCGCCTTACAATGCCAATGCACGCCTCTAGTCAGAGAAGGGGTTTTCTGCCTGACCTAAGACGGCATGAATAAGAGATCTGTGCAGATGTGTGTTTCCCCGCCTCCACATGCAGCACCCCACATCCTGGGAGGGCTAGGTACCCGCATCTTACACGCTTTTCCCGTACATGTAGCTGTCGGTGGCCGGAGTTCCGGAGACAGGGGCGCATGTGCCCCTCACGGTGGACGCCATCGACGACGCCTCCGTGGAGGAGGGCTTGGCAGTGGCCGTGGCGGGCGGCCGCCTGGAGGAGGTGAATTTCCTGCAGCCCCATCCGCCTCGGCAGCGCCGGGCCCTGCTCCGTGCCTCCGGTGTGCGGAGGATCGACGGGGAGGAGAAGCGGGAGCTGCAGGCACTGCGCCAGTCCCGGGAGGACTGCGGCTGCCACTGTGACGGAGTCTGTGACCCCGAGACCTGCAGTTGCAGCCTGGCGGGCATCAAGTGCCAGGTGCGTGGGCGCATGGGCAGGGTGAGGGGGTGCCTGCTCTGTTCGGGGTCTCGGCTTTAAAGCTCTGGCCCTGCTGTTAGAACAAAACCGGTAAAAATAGAAACAAGATCTGCCAGGTGTGCTGGCGCACGCTTTAATCCCGGCACACTGGGCGGCAGAGGCTGGTGGGTCTCTGAGTTCAAAGCCAGCCTAGTCTACAGAGTGAGTTCCGGGACAGCCAGGGCTACAAAGGGAAACCCTGTTTCGGAAAAACAACAACAAAAAACCCACAGACCTAACAAAAAGCAAAACTGTCTAGATTTAGTGGGCTGGGGAGCTGAACGTGCCCGCTTGCTTTGTGCACCCACAAAGCCCTCACTTGGCATCGTCTTTCTCTGCAGATGGATCACACATCGTTCCCCTGTGGCTGCTGTAGTGAGGGCTGCGAGAACCCCAACGGTCGAGTAGAGTTCAATCAGGCCAGGGTTCAGACACACTTCATCCATACGCTCACCCGCCTGCAGATGGAGCAGGGAGCCGAGAGCCTAGAGGACGCCGAGCGCCCTGTGCAGGACAGTCCTGCTGAGCAAGCCCTGGCTTCGCCCTTTCCGCTGGCCGCGCCGCCGGTGAGCAGTGAGCTGGGAGACAACAGCTGCAGCAGCGACATGACGGATTCATCCTCAACCTCGTCCTCCAGCAGCGGCGAGTCTCCACACGGCCTTGCCCACCCCAGCCTGGCAGCTCCCAGCTTCCGGTCTGACGTGGATGAGGACAGCCTGGTACAGATCCTGAATTTCAGCGACTCTGACCTGGGAGTTGAGGAGGAACAGGAGGAGGGAAGGGGCGTGGACAGCTTGGATAACCTCAGCTGCTTCCATCTGGCTGACATCTTTGGTGCTGGTGACCCCGGCAGCCTGGCCAGCTGGACTCACAGCCATTCTGGCTCAAGCCTTACTTCGGGCATCCTAGATGAGAATGCCAACCTGGATGCCAGCTGCTTCCTAAACAGCGGACTTCAGGGATTGAGAGAAGGCAGCCTCCCTGGCATTGCCGGGTCCCCTGGTGGGGAGGCCACCCAGAGTGGCTCCGGGGACCTCAGTTTATCTTCCTGTGATTCCTTTGAGCTGCTGCAGGCCCTGCCAGATTATAGTCTGGGACCCCACTATACTTCCCGAAGGGCATCTGGCAACCTGGACAGCCTTGAGGTCCCCCACCCTTTGCCCAGCCTCTCTCCACCGAGGGATGCCAGCACTTGCTTCCTGGAGTCTCTCATGGGCCTGTCAGAGCCAGTTACTGACGTGCTGGCACCCCTTCTGGAGAGCCAATTTGAGGACACTACCTTGGCACCTTTGATGGAGCCTGTGCCAGTGTAAGGACTGAGGTGCCTTTTGCCTGTCCCCAGAGCCCCAGTTGCTTCTTGTGTGATTTTGGGGTTCCCCAAGGTCTATGTATGTCTCCCATGGGCTGGTCCTGGCCATGGGTGCTATGTGGGCACCCTCTATTTTTACATTAACACTCTAAATTTATTTATTTTAATTTTTTATTTTCTATTTTCTGTACTGAAGAAAGGGTTGGAAGGGGGTACCCCTCTTTCAATACCTGGTCTCTATCCAACCAGAAGTCTCCCACCTCCCCCTGTGTGCCCGGAGGAGGAAGGGGCAGGGCTCTCGTGGAACCTAACATGCCCTCCTTTACTGTAAGATGCTCCTTGGCCCAAAGACAGCACCAGAGCCAAGCAGGCCCTTATGGCTTCCTGCGAACCACACGAGCTGATCTTCTGGACTGTGAAGATGTAATTTATTTCTGTAATTTATTTGGGGACTGAGACAGCAGTGCCTGGGCCTTTCTGGCAGGTGGGCAGTGTTGGGGCCGAGTCCCTTCAGCGAACGCGGCCAGTCTGGGCTTTGGTGTGGCTGCGTGCATTTGGGCCTGTGGTCTCCTACGTCAGTGGCCTGGCTCCCGAGCTGAGCAAGCAGAGGGTGTGCTTGACCAGCTGTGACCAAACCCTCTCCCCCAAGCCACTCTGCTTGTCCTTCGGCCAGTTCGCTTTCCCCTGAGGCCATGGGTTTTAAACCCCTCCTGTAGGGTGGAGAGCCAGAGGCCCCAAGAGGGGCAACAGGCTTGCCTGGGGTGGAGGAGCACCCCTGAGCTTGGGGCCCTCTGGGCACTGAGTCTGTCCTGGCCTGCCACTGTTGGCAAGGGGTTGGCTCTTGAGGGCTTTTATGCCCTTCATTAGCTGATGTTGGATTTTGTACGCATTTTTATATTGTCTCAAAGTGTCAGAAGTATAATTTATTCATTTGTGTGTGTGTGCCAAGAAACGCAGGCTCTGGGCCTGCCTCCTTGCCCAGGAGGAGGCCTTGCCAGCCTGTGTGCTTGTGGGAACACATCGTACCTGAACTGACAGGTACCAATAAAGATGCTCTATTTTTAAGTTGCAGTCTCCTTGGTGGGGTGCGGACTGTGGTGCAGCCCCTGGACGCGCAGGGGGGCACTGCGATGTAGCATGGATGGACTGCTGAGGCAGGAGGGACAGCGCATCGGGCCTGCTTCCAGGCAGCCAGCCAGCCGGTAGGCAGAGAGCCAGCTGAGAGGTTGGCCGGGCAAACAGAACACTTTCCCCCTGGATTAACCCATTCCTCCTCCTCCTCCAGGATGCCATCTGGGGTGGCCCCGGGGAGTTGGGAGGAGGCAGCACTGTCTACTTGGCCTGGGCGAGCACCACCTCCTTTTGCCCACGTGCCGCACGGGCGCGCGCACACACACACACACACACACACACACACACACACACACACATACACACACACACACACTGGTCTGGGTCCAGGAAGGGGGGGTGGTGAGATGCAGCTGGTGGAGGCCTGGCCTGGTGACAGCGCTGCTCAGCAGCTGTAGTCCCTGGGGAGCTCCAGAAGTACCTCCACCAGCCAGACCTGTCAGACCTGTCCCAAGGCAACCAGACTAGGCCTTAGGTCAGAAATGCAGAGCAGCGCCTCCTGATGAACCGTAGTCGGGGAGCCTGAGTGATAGCTGTTTGCACTATCACATCGCTCCAGGGAACGACCACAGGAGAGACCTTTCCTGTGCTCCAGCCCCTCAGCTCTGCCCAGAAGGATGAATTCAAGCCCAGCTCAGTACCTTAGTAAGGCCATATGCTGGTTACCCTTCTTGACCCTGGGTTTTTCTGATCCTGTGCAAATTCTTTTTCTTTCTTTCAAGATTTATTTATTATGTACAGAATGTTCTGCACACCAGAAGAGGGCACCAGATCTCAACTATAGATGGTTGTGAGTCACCATGTGGTTGCTGGGAATTGAACTCATGACCTCTGGAAGAGCAGCCAGTGCTCTTAACCTCTAAGCCATTTCTCCAGCCCGCAAATGATTTCTGTTGCACCTTGGGTCCTGTGTATGTGTGCACTCACACTCTGATGCCCATTCTGTTTTTCATGTTTGCCTCTGACCTTTGCTCTGAGAGTCTACGCAACATTAGTGAGCGCTAGAGGCCCGAGGGCTCAGCTGCCTGTAGTGGGCCACTGTACCTGTGACTTCTCAGGGTAGAGAGCCCTGGTGGCCTGTCCCGAGTACCTCCCCCTCTTCCCCCCCCTCCCCCCCAGAAATCACTAGTGTGCAACATCTGTGCCTCTTCAAAGGGTTCTGAGTCTTCTCTGGTAATCTGGGGCACCTGGCAGACTCAGCATCCGGACAGGACCCCATAGACTCATTCCCTGGTCACAATGAGGCCTTCCTATCTCCCATCACGGCCCTAGGGTCAGTCCTGGGCAGCTTTGTTTGTTGAGATAAGTGGAGACAGTCAAAACATGATCAACACACTAATCTCTTCACAGGAGAGCTCTCCCAAAACAGACCTACCTCCCAAACCTGGCCCAACAAAACTTAGTAAAACTTAGTAGGAAAAGGAACTTAATGTCCCTATAGGAAAGAGTAGGAACCTGGGGGAAGCATTCCAGCTGTGTTCGTGTGTTAAGGAAAGGACTGGTCGGGGCTGGAGCGCCACAGTGGAGTACCAGCCGGGCAGCCAAGAGCCCTGGTTCTAGCCCTGGCCCTGGGGAAAAAAATGGAAAACAAAGCTTTTCAGCCATCTGGCCAACTCAAGTTCTTTCTAAAACTTTCTTGTTGGGTAGCCGAGAGTGAGCCTGAACTCTCAATCCCCCTGCCTCTACCTTCCCAGTGTTGGGATTATCCCAACACACACAACACACACACCTTTCTGAGACAGAGTCTGTCTCATGCAGCCCAGGCTGGACTTTGCTTTGTTATGGAGGGTGGACCTAACACTCTGGATCCTCTTGCCTCTACTTCCCAAGGCACAGGAAGCAATTGCCCCCATGGGGCTTCCTGAAAACTCCATCTACATTTTGCCCACACTAGGTTGCTTATTTTGAGACTGCTTTCTTTATTCGTTAACTTAGCCATTATTACATTTCTATTTTGTGTATACATGTGAGTTCACACGTGTGGAGCTCAGAGGGCAGCTTGCTGGAGCTCATTCTCTCCTTCCACCATGTGGGATCCGGGAAGTAAACTCGGGTCAAGAGCTGGGACAGGAACCTTCACCTGCTGAACCATCTCATCAGACATACCCAGTCTTTCCTTTTGAGACCACATCTGGCTTTGTAGTCCTGGCTGGCCTGGCACTCACTGCACAAACCAGGCTGGCTTCGGGCTTGCAGCCACCCTCCCTCTGCTTCCCAAGTGCTGGGACTGTGTAGGATTATATCATGACTGTCTGTAGTTTTCTTAGAATATATCAATATGCTTAAGGGTGAGACCCGTCCTTTTCATCAGTGCCTAAGAATTCCTAAATGTGTTGTGCTATTATAGAAACAGGGATAAGGGTGAACAGTGTAGCTCAGGGGCACAGCATGCACTGCTCATTTCAATCCCAGTACCATAAATAAAATATTTTCCAGATATTACCAGCAAAGCATGACATAATTTGGGAAATGGAGTCTTTTTCTTTTTTGAGACATGGTCTCATGTAGCCCAAGATAGCCTCAGACAGTAGGATAAAGTGGCCTGACGATCTTGCTGCCTTCACCTCCAAAGTGCTGGGACTCCGGGTGTGCACCACAAAGCTGGTTTACGTGTAACTGGGTGTCAGACCCAGGGCTTCACGCATGGGAGGCAGGTAGGTGCTCCACTACCTGGGTAACATCCTGCCCAGGTCTATTCTAATTTCTTGCTGAAGAGCGGGGCACTGAGACTCAGGACAAGCACTTGGGAAGCGCACACGGTGAGAACTCAGGCCTCCAGACACCTGGTTCAGAGGTCCTTCCCCTGACGCTGGACTGACCCTTAATTCCACCCCGAGGAACAGGAAGCATTGTATTGGGAACCCAGCAAAGGTGAACTCTCTTACCAGTTAACATGACCATTAGCCTCCTGAGTAGGGACTACTGTATCTGCCCCCTCCGGCATTAAATGGGGTCCCAGGAGGTGAGCTGGTTGGCCAAAAGTGTGATGGTGCCCGGAGGGCAGTGTGGGGCTCAGTGGTAACCCGGCTTGTCCCAAACGGGTGAGGTCCAGCTTGGGGGAGGTGGTAGGGACAGAACATGTAGACAGAGGACAGTGGGTCTTGAAAGTCTGCTGCCCAGTGTACAGTGCCTTAGCTGAGGGACCCTTCTGCAGCTGGGTCTCCTGTCTGAGCTCGGGGCAGACCAGTGAGCATCATGACAAGGACGGGCAGTCGCTTCGCTAGTTCAGGGATGCTGGGGACAAGTTTGGGGCAGGGGACATTTTGAAATGGCTATAGAGTGCTTTCCTGTCCATTACTGCCCTGGGAGATCTCCTTGCTCTGTTTAGTCAAGAACCCCGAATAAATGTGGGGTCCAGGAGAAGGACCCAGGAAGCCCCAGCTACACCAGCTAGCCAGCTGTCTTCCTTCCCCAGGCAATACTACTACTCAGGCCTTAAGAACATAAAGCTTCCAGACACCCTCAGGCCAGATGAGGTAAGAATCCAAATAAACACAGACAATACGGAAATGGGGAGAATACATCATTTTCCCAATTCTTTCTCTACGGATCTGCTTCCTACTTTCCCCATGAAATGTCTATAGATTGATGGCTTCTACTGGCTCAAGGCCCCTCCAGCCTCAGCTAGGGCCTCAAGGACCCTTGAGCTTTCTCCAAAATTTCCTCTCTGATCTTGGGGTAGTTGGGGTGCTCCTTCAGGACCTGGTATAGAGATAGATCAGATGTGTGAAGTCAGGTGGGGCCCACCGCCGCTCTCCCTCCCATGTTCCTGACTTACACTGTGACAGACTTCGATGGCATCCACAAACTTCTTGTCTTTCAGGTAGTTGAAAGCGAGTTTGAAACCTGTCCAAGGGTAGGGAGAACACTCCGGTGACCAGGAGCCCTCCGACTCCCTCAACTGCTAGGAAGCAGGACTTGGGTCCTAGGATTAGGGCCCAGGCCCATTACCCCGTGGACCTTGGCCTGTTGCCTTACCAATGGCAGGGTTGGCCTGATGGCTGTACTTCCAGGCCAGCTCATAGTTGGTTGCTGCATCCTTGTAGGACTGCTCTTTCTCCATGATGAAACCCATGTACTCATAGGCCCTGCAGCAAGACTGCAGGAAAGCCAGTGAGTGCCTCTGCCCGGCTATCAGCTGCCACGGCCTTCAGGGTGGGACCAGGAGGGGCACTGGGTGGCGGTGAGCAGCATCAACCCTTTGAGGGTTAACTGTGTACCCACCCCTTCCTCAAAAGGTGGTGTAACCCCTTCATGTAATGCCCCTCTACCAACATTCCATCTGCCGGGAGCTAATCCTTGCACATCCGTCCCTTAAATGCACCGATCTCTCCTCTCTCGGGCATTCTGTTCCCTTCTCCTGCTGGCTATGCCCGGTCCCGACAGGCTTGGCTTTTCCTTGGCCTGTGGCTTCGGGCCCCAGCCCAGGGTGTCTCCCTGCTGACGTTTCCCTGACTCTCCTTGGCCCAGCAGTCTGGTCCAGGTCCCAGCCTGGCTGTGCCTCCCTGCTGACGTTCCCCTGACTCCCCTCTGGCCAGCGGTCCTTGCCTTGTTGTACTGCAGGCAGCGGCGCAGCAGCTCCGAGGCCAGGTCAAACTTGCCGCTTTGGCAGTAGATGTCTGCCAGAAGAAGCCAGCTCTTTTCCAGGTCTTCAGCCTCATCCAGCACCCACGGGACTTTGGCCAGGCGCTTCAGCTGCGTGCGGGCCTTGGGGACCTGCTTCAGCAGCATGTAGGCCTGTGCCATGGCCAGCAGGGCAGGGACACTGTCCTTCTGCATACAGGAGGCCGACATTGGGGCACTCTGGTGGCCGCTCTCACCTTGACCCCTGCCCACCAGAAAGTGTCCCCTGGCCCTTGTACCTCATCCTGGGCCATTTCGATAAAGGCGCCCAGAGCCACTTCCACGTTTGCCTTCTCCCTGGTGGCCAGCAGGCAGAGGCTCTGCAGCAGCCGCAGCTGGGCCTGCCCGGATTCCGAGTGCGGATAGAACTCCCGCAGCAGTTTCTCTGCGGTGCGCACGCCATGCTGCTGGGACTCCTTCCGGCTGGCCAAGCTGTGGGCACGGACCGGCACTGACAGCTCTCTGCGTGGCACTCACCTGGCCTCCCCCAGGGCAGCCGAAGCCTCTCCCCACCCACAGCCCTCCTACTTGCTGTCAGCCACCAGGCTCTCGAAGGCCTCGCCACCCACAATCTCATTGTCGGGGTTCAGACAGATCTGGACCATGTGGAAGGTGGCAGTCTGGCCCCAAGTGCTGTCCTTCCGGGCTTTGTTGAGAAACTTCAAGGCCTCATTGGGCTGTCCAATGTGCCTGTCTCAAGGGAAAGGAATGCCAGGAACCAACGACGGGACCGTGTGAGGCCAGGGCACTCAGGGAACATGGCTCAAAGCTGCCCCGCTGGATGCCTGCTTTGAGGACCCCTTGTCCTGGAGGCTGTTCTGTCTCCCCTCCCCTGAGCAGCACCCAGGGAAGCCTCCCACTCTACCTCTGCTCCCCACCCCCATCTACTGGAGCCCAACTCACCAGCTGTAAATGCCTTGGCAGTAGTTAAACCCTGGCTGCAGAGGCACCCGGCTAGACACCTTCTTGGCCAGTTCAAAGAAGGCAGGAGCCTCTTCAAGCTTGCCGCTTCGTCGGAGCAGATCGATCAGCTTATTCAATACCAAAAAATTGTCTAAAATAAGAGAGCCAAAATCTCCAGCATGCGGTGGCCAGTAACAGCGTCAGGCTGGTATGCTTGGGTCTGATGGGGGCGGAGGGAGTGCTGGACCTTAAGCAGCCCCAGGAGACACTATTGGTTTAGGCTGAGCAGAGACATTCTATATGCAATCGAGAGTAAATTATACAGTGCTTAAAACAGCAACAGCAGGGGCTGGGGACAAACAGGAGGACTCGAGTTCAAATCCCCAGGGCCCAGCTAAAAAGCAAGGCGTGGCCGTGATCATGGCCACGTGTCTCTGAACCACAGACTTTGGAGGGGACAGATAAGAGAATTTCTGAGGCTAGCTGGCTGTCAGACAAGTTCAAGTTCAGAGAAAGATCTTGTCTCAAGGGAACAAAGATGAAGATGGTAGAGCAGGATACTCAGTGTCGTTCCCTGACCTCTAGGCACACTCTGTCTCTGTGTCTCATTCTCTGTGTATCTCTGTCTCTGTCTCTCTCTCACACACGCACACTGTGACAGCAGGGGTTAACTGTCCCTGGCCATGTGTTCTGCCTGTGATTTAGCTATAGGTGAATACTCCTGTCCCCATTTGACAGATGGAGGACACTGAGAATGAAGGAGGGGAGTGGGTTTTCAAAGGTTATGCAACTAAGTGATACCGGGATTCAGACCCAGGCAGCCTGGCTCTAAGACTATGCTCCTAACTGCAAGTGCTGGGCCCTGCCGAGACCCACTGTGGCTATGCTGGACTCGCGGTGACCACCATGGCTGTGCTGGGCCTCTGCCTGGGGCTTCAGGTTTGACCCTTGAAGCAGCTGTTTCATTCAGTAGCAAGCAGGGGTGCAGCTACAAATTACGAGGGAACATGTGGTGTCTTTCAGGTGGGCGTGACCACAGAGGAGACTCGAGTCCTGGTGGCTGCGATATGGGGACAGACAGGCTGTCCTGGCTCCAGTGCCAAGTGCCTGGTTCAGGAACTAGTCCCTCGGACTCAGGAAGGGCTGCCACGTTCTGGGTCTTTATCAGTTTCCTGCCTCTCTGGGAACAGTTGGGAAGAAAGGGGCTTCCTCTTTCCAGCCAGGAAGGAGGGAGAAGGCCCACCCACCCACCGGGGAGGGAGGCAGTCTGCGGGCCCCTTACCTGGCGCTCTCTCCAGCACTTGGCGGTGGAGACTGATGGCCTTTTCATAGTTTTGTTTTCTAAACATCAGGTCAGCCAGCACCTAACAGAAGATGCTGGAGCTGTGTGTTCCTGACAGCGGCAGCATTGCTGGCAGAGAACAATGGCAGAAAAGACTCCCGGGTGGCCTCCCTGGTCCAGAGAGCCTGTGGCCAGGTTACTTTCTGACTCTGCGAAGTGTGGGCCTGTGGTGGCCCTGGAGAAGGTGTGGGTAATGGACAAGCTAGAAGGCCTGACCAGGGAGGGGTATTTCACAGGCTTCCAGTCACCCGAGGTTTCATCTTCACCTAACCGTGGGTGTGGTTTCCCCTGAAGTTGGTTCAACCATACCCGCCCCCAGCTTGGCCCAGAGGTTGCTTCTGCCCCCTGCTGGCCTGCCCATCCCTGTCCATGAAGGGCAGAAAGCCTCTTAAGCCCCTTAGGGTGGGCTAGTAAGACATCTAAGGGTAAGTGATTAGGAAGCAGCCCAAATCTGGTCGGGCTGCTGGGGAGGTGTGCAGCATGGCATCTCCTACCACGGCCGCTTGCTCCTGGGTCTGCTCCGTCTGTAAGAGGGGGCTACAGCGCTGCTCACACAAATCCAGCTGGCCCTGAAGCAGGTAGAGATGAGCCAGCTCCAGCGCCACCTACGACAAGACCAGACCAGACACAGCAAGCCAGCCAGTGCTGCAGCCCCGGGAAAGCTCTGCAATCAATCACCTTTGACTCCAGCTTCCCTCCCTGCTTGGTCTATTGGCACTCAAAGCAGGCCTCTGAGCCTGGGGCAGATAATAGCTCCTGCCCTCCCCTCCCTCCCGGTTTCCCTGATATTCTGTTGGTTTAACAAACGGGATGGGTTGGGTTGGGGCCTGGCTGACGCTCTAATCTCATCCTTTGGCCTCCGCAACTTCCTTCAGGGAACTCCTCTGTGCCCTGGACTCCTGGACAGTTAGAATCTCCTACAGGATTGCTTCTCACTTCCTTCCTGCCTGAGGCAATCTGTAGGCAAAGCTTTTGCCTCACCCACTGTCTCCAAGGCAGGACCTGGTACTATGGAATTTGTCAAAGGGTGAGCAGTTACCATGCTATTTTTTTCTTTTTTTTCACACAGTATACTTAGGTATCTCTTTGAGACAGGGTTTCATGTATCCCAGGCTGGCAGCCAACTCATTATGTAGTCAAGGATGACCTCCTGCCTCCACTCCCCAAATGCTAGAGATGACAGGCTTTATGTGGTGCTGGGGACTGAACCCAGGGCTTTGTGCATGCTAGGCAAATACTTTGTCACCTGAGCTACCTCCCAGCCCCCGAGCTGTCACTCCGAGGGCCACCCACCTTATTGTCTGTAGGCGAGTAGGAGAGGGCGTCCTTAAAGGACTTCACAGCGCTGTTGTAATCTTTCTCTGTTAGATAGTGCTCCCCAATCTGGACGCAGATGGAGGTTGCCAGCTGCTTCTGGAAGGGGATCATTTCTGGTTGCTCCAGAGGAACCCGCTTCAGTATCCGGGACTGGAGGTCCAAGGCCTTGGAGGGACCAGTGAGGCTAAGTCAGAAACCCCGAGCCCACATGCCACGCCACAGGAACACCTGGTGTTCCAAGGATGGCACTGGCAAAACAGGTCCCTTGAGGAAATCTGGGCCACTCCCTCAGCATACAGGGGGAGGCTGGCACTGGGCCTGCGGGAGGAGCAAACCGTTGTACTCTCTTGCCTGCCCCCATCACACTTTGAGGTTTTGTGTCTCATTTGCTTTGGCTGTCTAGAGCAACACCCAACAGGTACACAAAGCAGGCTGGGGCTTTTGTTACTGGTGGTGTCTTATTTTTGAGACTGGGTCTCACTATGTAGCTCTGGCTGCTATGGAACTTGTTACATAGACAAGGCGGGCCTCAAACTCACAGAGATCTGCCTGCTCTGTCTCCAGATTGCTGGGATGAAAGGCGTGTACCACCATACCCAGCTAGGGCAGGCTACTTGTTGCTGTTTGAGACAGGCTGGCCTGGAGCTCTTTCTGTAAACCTCTGATCCTGTACCACCATGCCTGGTTTATGTAGTACTGAAGACAGAACCGAGCGCTGTGTGCATGCTAGCAATGAAACTCTGTCCCTGGGCAGCTGGGTGTGTTTGCTAGGCATCTATCTCCTCTCTAGAATCTGAGGCGGTCCTCACACATCCACACATATGAATGCATGCGGTGTGGAACAGGAAAGACAGCCAAGTTGCAGAAAGTGGGTACAAACTAGCACTGGGCTCCTCACAGACAAAGAGATGAGTAGGGATTGGATGGTAAATAAGAGAAGTCACCTCAAGTGGTCAGTGGGAGCGGGGCCCTCTCTAGAACCACACAATGCATCCTGGGAACAAGTGGGAGCCTGTACTTGTGGGTGGAAAGTGGGGAAGGCATGACAGAAATGGCCAAGGGCTCTTGGATCAGGGTGGCCCAGCACGGAAAGGAGACGGTTGGTACAGCTGATGTCAGATCTCGGTTTCATCCCCCGACTTCCGATAAACCCTTAATAAGGTGAATACAAGTAAAAGGTGCATTGGTCCAAGCCTGCTGGCCCACTCCTTTAACTTGGGAGGCAGAGACAGGAAGATCTCCGAGTTCAAGGCCAGCTTAGTCTATTTCAGTTGTTCTCAACCTTCCTAATGCTGACCCTCTAATACAGTTCAGTTCCTCATGTTGTGGTAACCCCCAACTATAAAACTGTTTTTGCTGCTACTTCATAACTGTAATTTTGCTACTGTTATGAATCATAATATAAATATCTCTGTTTTCTGATGATCTTAGGTGACCCTGTCATTCAACTCTCAAAGGGGTTGTAACCCAAAGGTTGGGAACCGCTGGTCTATATGGTAAGTATGAGGCTAGCCAGGGCTACATAGTGATATCCTGTCTCAAAAATAAATAAATAAATAAATAAATAAATAAATAAATAAATAAATAAATAAATAAATCGGACTTCTTGGGCTAGAGAGATGGATCAGCAGGTAAGTGCACACACTGCTTTTGTAGAGGATCTGAGTTTGGCTCCCAGCACCTATGTAGGGCGGCTCACAAACACCAGTGCCAAGACATCTAATGCCCTGTGCTGGTCTCCACAGGTACAAGGCACACATGTGGTGCGCACACATATGTGTACGTAAACACTCATGCAGATGAAATGAAAACAAATCTTTTTGAATGTCCCTAACCCACTGAGCATCATAACTTAGCAACAGGTATACTGTAGAGTCAGGTGAGCCTCAGGTGGGCCCCAGGTGAGTCCCAGGTGGGTCCCAGGTGAACCTCAGGTGGGCCTGAGAGGGAGTGGCCAGTTGGAAGCTGTTGTTCACTGCGGCTCCTAGTATCTAAGGCAGTGTAGTGTCATATATCTCTAGTCTAGGAAAAGTAAACACTTGGAGCTGGAAGCACAGTTCCTATTGAAGGCATGCCACCTTCGCAGTACTGAAAGTTCTAGAGCTCTGGCTTAGATCACTTTAAGTCATAGACATCTGCGCTGGGGTTTGGGCTTAGGTCTCCTTGTCTTTGAGCTTTTTCTATTAGATAGGGATTTCACAGTGAGCCCAGAGGACGGCTGTGACAATGTCAGAGAGCAGAGAAGCGAGACATAGGAATACTTACCTAAAACACTGCATTCAGTACGCATGAGGACTACTTTCAAGCTATCCCGGGCTACATAATAAGCTGAAACCAGCCTAGTGAACATACTAAGACCCTGTCTCAAAAAACCAGCTAGAAGGGGCCAGAGAGAGATGGCTCAGTGATTAAGAGTAATGGTTGTTCTTCCATGGGTCCTGAGTTCAATTCCCAGCACCCACATAGCAGCTCACATATCATGGCAGCCCTCTTCTGGTGTACAAATGAAAATACAGACACAACACCCATATACAATAAATAAATCTTAAAAAAATAAAATAAAAAGCCTAGCTCTAGGCATGGCTGTTCACCCTTTGAATCTCAGCACTTGGAGATACAAAGTTTCAGACCAGTATAGTGAGACCTTCTCCCAGTAAAATAGGGTGCGGTGGAAAAACAAAACCAGAAACAAACAAACAAAAAACCCCACAGAAATCCCAGCATTTAGGAGACAGAAGCAGAAATATCAGAAGTTCAAGGTGATCTTCATTTAGGTAGTGAGTTCTAGGCTAGCCTGGGCTACTCAGACTTTCTTGGAAGAAAGGGAAGTATTGAGCTACGGGGAGGAAGAAGGAACAGAGGGAGGGAAGGCGAGAATGATGAACAAAGCTGCAGAGCTTTCAATGCAGAAAGCTGCTGCCATGTCACACCTAAGAGCACGGCACCCTCCTTAAGAACAGACACTGTTTTCCTTCTCCCTTCTCCATCAGCCCAGCCCAGCCCAGCCCAGCCCAGCCCAGCCCAGCCCAGCCCAGCCCAGCCCACTACCATCAGATTCTCCATCACTGATGAGCAGAGGGTGACCGTGACCGGCCTACCTCAAGGAAGGCCTGTGCCCTGGCAGACCCTGGGCCGAGCCTCTTTCTTTCAGTAGACATCAGGAGAAACAAAGGCCTTGGTCAATTACCTGGTTCAGTGTTTCCATCACATCTTCTTTCTTATGGCTCTTGTAAACCCTTGCCAGCAAAAGCAAGCACTTAACCTCACTCATCATGGCTGGGATGTCCTTGGCCCCTGTAAGGAAACGCCAGTCAGTGCAGTCTGGCCCATGGGTTGATGGGAAGGGCTGGGTTCAGGTCCCCAACAAATGTGGGAGGCCCATGGGGCCAGAGGTAGGAATGGGTTGGAACGCTGCCTCACCGGAGTCCCGCTCCAAGGCCTGCTTCAGCACCTTCTCTGCTTTGTGGTATTTCTTCAGCTTCAGGAGCAGCTCTGCCAGCTCGCAGCACAGGAAGTCCTGCCCACTGATCTTCTGGGCAGCCTCATAGTAATTAATGGCCTTAGTGCAAATGGGAAACACGGCCATCAGTTCGGCTCTGCATGGGGGTGGCTAATGTGCCATGTCCCTTCAGCTCACAGACAGATGCCCAAGATGAATGCCCCACGCCCACCCGCAGCAGGCCTCAGGCCTCGGGTGGGAGCAGGCAGGGCTGCAGGAAGCTGGTATGGAAACACTGTCTCTTCCCATCTAGACCCCCAGCTCCTGGGCTTTCTAGGACCTTCCCTGTGTGGCCGGCCCTCCCTCAGGGCAGCCTCACCTTGGCGTACTGGTGCGTCTTCACGTAGGCTTGCCCGATCCTGCTGACCAAGGAGGCGTCGTGAGGGTTCTTCCGGTAGGCCTCGTCATACACCTCCAGGGCCTTCTCAGGCTGGTGGGAGAGTATGGGCGGCGGTGATTTTCCTTCACGCCCACTGGAGACGTGATGCTGGCTAGCAAGGCTGGACGGCTCCCTCACTCACCTCCTGAATGTTCATGAAAGCGTCACCCAGTAGCAGGCTGCTGTGGGGGCCGGGCAGATGTTCACAAAGCTCCCTGCAGGAGAAACCAACTGCCTCTTTCAGGCCCAGGCCCGGCTCCTGTCTGTCCGTCATCGTCCTTGAGTTATGGGGACCCTGTGGTGCACTGAAAGCCATCTCAGCCAGGCTCTCCCTGCCCTGCGGGCTGTGGCTGGGGACTGCTCCAGCCTTTGGCCCTTCTCCATGCGCAGGCACGCTGTTTTGTGTGTTTCTTTGTTTGGGTTTGGTTGTTTTCTGACCCAGGGGCCAAACACTGGGATTACGGTCTCGGGCTGCCCTGCCAGGTTTGGGTCACACTGAAGGCTGGACACAGGGCTTTGTGCATGCTGAGCAAGCACTTCATAACTGCGCTACATCCCCAGCCACTTATCCTTCTGAGGTGCCAGGATGGAACCTGGAACACGCCTGGCAAGCACGCGGCCACTCAATTCCACTCCAGCCCCACACTGCTCCCCCTGAAAGTCCAGTCTGGACACACTACCCTGTTGATCAGTTTTACACTCCCAGCTCCCCAACTGCCAAACTACTTAGTTTTTTCCAGAGAAAGGGTCTGGGAAGGGCCCCCTGATGTCCCAACATCAAATCCTAGGGGTCAGAAGAATGGGGCCTCCACCTGCCACTTCGCTCTTCTTCCTCACCTTCTTCACACTGCTCATTCCTGAGGCCCTGCACTGTGGCTCTTCTAGAAAGGCAGAGCGAGGGGCCAGAGTGGGACTGTGTTCTCACGATTCCTCTGATGTTAGAGTTGGGATCCAGGCCTAGGTCCTCCCACCAGAAGGTAAGCCATGCAGGGCAGGGATGCAGGGGAGGGCAGGTGGCAGGGCGTGGGGTCCTCAGCCTCACTGGCGGGCAGAGAGACCTCAGATGTTCACGCCTTGGTCTAAGGCTCTCTGGGGATGCCCTCTGAAGTCTCAGCTGAAGGCACACAGTCTGGGGCAACCCTCGCAGGCAGCCAGAGGAAAAGGTGTGGCTGCTGCAGTAGAGCTTACATGTAGCAG
Source organism: Pachyuromys duprasi (assembly GCA_028658305.1). Taxonomy (NCBI): domain Eukaryota; kingdom Metazoa; phylum Chordata; class Mammalia; order Rodentia; family Muridae; genus Pachyuromys; species Pachyuromys duprasi. The sequence goes on from CM053749.1 coordinate 3,522,570, forward strand.
CTGATGTAGAGACGCGGGTCCTTGCGGTTGTGCAGGTAGATGCTGGCCATCTTCTCCTTGGCTTCCGTGTAGCACGGCTGCTTGGGTGTGATGCCTCTCAGCATGCTCAGTGCCAGGTCCACGTTGCCTTTGCTCAGAGCCAGGTCCACGTTGGCGACCGTGATGCGCATCTCCTCTGGCGTGCCGCTGAACTCGTTGATGGCATCCTGCATGATCTTGGTGGCCTCGTGCTACAACGAGGGGACCAAACAGACCCTCTCTTTGGTGCTCTCTATTACAGGCAACCCAAGCACATTTATACCACCTTACCCTCCCGTGGGTTGAGCCTGGGGGTGGCCCTGCTGCTCCTGACCCAACATGGCTTCTAGCCATCTGCAGAGCTGCTGTGGACTGGTCCTTAGAACCCACAGACACTGCTCTCACCATTGTGCCTTCTCTAACGGGCACAGCCTCCCCCTCCTCCAGGAGCCTAGCTGGGAGGCCAGTCATGGTGATGCACATATCTCAGAGGCTGGGCCGGCTGAGGAGGTGGTCCAGCAGGCAAAGATGCTGCTGCCGGGCCAGCAACGTGACCTCAATCCATAGGACCAGTATGGTGGAAGGAGGGGGCCAGCTGCCATGATTTGTCCTCTGACCTTTGACCTCCACATGTGCACATGGTGACACGCGTGCACCAACACGAAGGCACACACATACACAAAAAATAAATTGACGTCATTTTAAAAGATAAAAGCAAAAACAAACAAAAAAACATCAAACAACCAAATGCTGTCTGTGGTGTTTTTTGTTTTTTGTTTTTTTTTTAAAGAAATATTAGCTGGGTGTGGTGGTACACGCTTGTAATCCCAGAACTCGGGGAAGCAGAGGCAGGTGCATTTCTGTGAGTTTGAGGCCAGCTTGGTCTACAAAGTGAGTCCAGGACAGCCAAGGAAAAAAGGGAGAAAAAAAGAGAAATATTTCTTTTTATTCCACCTATGAATCTCTCTCTCTCTCTCTCTCTCTGTGTGTGTGTGTGTGTGTGTGTACATGCCTTGTGCCTTCAGCGGCCAGAAGAGAGAATTAGACCCTCTGGAAATGGAGTTACAGATAGTTGTGATCTACAATGAGGATGCTGAGAACTGAATCCAGGTCTTCTGCAAGAGTAGCCAATGCTCTGAGCCACTGAGTCATCTCTCTAGCGCAGATATAAGTATATATATGCATATAAATACATATACATAGAGGCATTTAAAGACGGTGTTTCACTGTGTGGTCCTGACTAGCCTGTAGGCCAAGCTAACCTAAAACTCAAGGAGAGCCCTGTGCCTGCCTCTGCCTCTCCAGAACTGGGTGAAAGGCATGTGTCACCATGCTCCTCCCGTTTCCTCAAGGATCAAACTTATGTCCTCATGCCTGCATGGCAGGCACTTTACCAACTGAGCCATCTCCTAAGTCCTGTCTTCCTCAGGCTCATCACAGGGGGAGGCTATGGACCCTGGTCACAGAGATGGTCCAAGACAGAGCCCGTCCTGTGAGCTGGCAAGGCTAGGGAGGCCAGGGCATCACACAGACTCCATCTCCTCCAAGTCTGGCTCTTGCCACTTGCAGAGGCAGGAGAATCTCTGTGAGTTTGAGGCCAGCCTGATCTATACAGTGAGTTCCAGGCCAACCAATCATACACAGTGAGACCTTGACTCAACCAAACCAAACCAAACCAAACCAAACCAAACCAAACCAACCCAACCCAACAAAGGATTCAAACCACAGCCCAAGTAAACATCAGGCACAAAGCTTGGCTCCCAGGCTGATCTCATGGGGCCTTCAGCATGCCCCAGCCCAAGGGAGGGATGCAAAACCCTTCTCTCTCTCTGTTGTGTGTCTTTCTTGCGTGGTGTGCATGTATGTGTGCAATCGTGTTCCCATTGGCGGGTGGAGGCATGCATGTGCAGGTGCTCATGCGTGGTTTGTATGCAGAGGGAAGAGGTTGGTCTCAAGTATCTTCCTTAATTGTTCTCCAATTTACTGAGGCAGGTCTTTTCCTGAACCTAAAACTCTCAGGTGAACTGTAGGTCCTGGCAGTTTGAATCCTGGTCCTCAGGCCTTCACAGCAAGCGCTTTATCCACTGAGCCCAGGCCCCAAGGACAGCGACGTTTCTCACCAGTTCCCCATTCAGTCGGAGGGCCTCTACCAGCTCCAGCAGGATGGATGCCCGCTCGCTGGGCCGAACGGAGGGGCTTCGGCACTTCCTGCTCTCTTCCGCCTTTGAGGTGGGCAACTTCATGATCATTTTCAGGGTCTTTATGGCCTCATCGTAGTCGCCAGTCTTATTGAGGGCCCTGGCTTTGATGAAGTGGTAGAGGGGGTGGTCTCGGACCTAGGAGCAGCAGAGCAGAGCAAGGTCTAGCTCACCTCTGTGGCTTCTCCAGCAGAGGGAGCCAGTGAGCCAGCACTGCCTATGGATCAGCAGAGGGTCTAGGATGGGATGCTCTCCCCAGTCCCCCTCTCCCCACCCCCGCAGTAGTCCAGAAAGGGGTACAGAGCTGGGTGGGCCACAGAGTGTGAAGAGTGCCCACCTGGAAATTGTGGCTGACACCCAGCTCTAAGCAATGGGAGCACATGGCGAAGTTGCCCTGGGCCAGGTAGATCTGGGACATGAGGAGGTGGGCATCCACAAAGGTGGGGTCCAGCTCCAGGCAGCGTTGCAGGGTGCTTTGGGCATTTTCCAGCTCTCCTAGGAACACAAAACCGAAGTCTGCATCCAGGCATCTTCAGGAGCACCCCTGCCCCCGACCCCAACCCAAGAAGCAGAGGGAGAATGGATTTCACAGAAATCTCAACATTGGTATTTTACCCAGTTTTCACATTTACCCATGGGCCGGGGGGGCCCTTCCTCCCTCCGTACCCTCTCCACAGCTGCCACCTGGAGCCTGGCACCTGGAGGTCAGGCTACACCTCTTTTGGGTCCCAAACTCCCTCATCCTTTCTCGTATGCTGTGGAAATAGGAGGCAGTCACCGTGGCAACCTAAGCACTTGGAGACCTAGCTTTGGTCCCAAACCTGTGGTAGCTGCCAGCACCTCTGGGACAGTCCTTCTTCCCTGGCCTTGGACCCAGGAGACCTTAAAGCTATGAGTAAGTCTGGCACAGAGAGCGTTGAGGATGGAGACTTAGGAGCCCGCAGACGAGTGTGACCACTCAAGGCTGTGCCAACCAGAGACGCAAAAATAGTCTGTGCTGCTGGCAAGGAGATGGGTTAGGGTATGCTTCAGGTGAGGGCTGTGTGCCAGAGAGAACAATGGGCACCTGTGGAATAGTCTTCCCTTCTCTCTCTGGTGCCTGAGCTGTGACACAGGAGAAGCTGGCAGGCCTGGCTGCGGCCTCAGCGACGCTCTGCAGGCCTCAAACTCCAGGGCCTCTCTGAGGTACTCTGCTTATCTCATGTGTCCTTCCTGGTTTCCTCCATAGCAGTGGCCTGTGATGTTCGTATGCATATACGTGTGTGCGCAGATGTGTGCATATGCCACATACACACAGGCAGAGAAGCATCCCGGACTAGAAGCCTGCAGATAGAACCGTAGGGCAGAGCCCTATAGGTGACTGCTAGGACTCATGGCTCACCTGAGAGGAACTTGACCTGGGCCATCACATACAGCGGGTCCATCATGGCCGGGGCCACCTTCACCACAGGGCTCAGGATCATAGCGACTTGTTTAAGGAGTGGAGACACGAGCTGGCCGGGTGACCGGGGCTGTGGGAACCCCAGGGGATAAAAGTGCAGTTTGCCTTATTTTCTCTTCTCCTACCTCTTCCTCCTCATTCTAAAAACAATTTCCAGGGCTGGAGAGATGGTTCAGTGGTTAAGAGCACTGTCTGCTCTTCCAACGGACCTGGGTTCCATTCCCAGTGCCCACATGGCAGCTCACAACTGTCTGTAATGCCAATTCCAAGGGATATGACACCTTCACACTAATGCACATAAAATAAAATTAAATAAATTAAAAAAAAAAAACTCCCCCGAGACAGGGTCTCACGTCGCCTGTGAAGGCCTTGAATTCCCTATGCAGCCAAGGACAATCTTGAACACCTGCTCCCTCCTTTCTCTGCCTCCTCAGCGCTGGGACTGTCCTTCATGGAAGGACACAGACACGTGGGCAGCCCGTGGGATGCCCCACCCCACATGCTCCCTGTGCCATGCCTTCAGAGAAGCCTGGGAGCCTGTGAGAGACAGGCTTTGGCCTCCCCTGAGGCAGACAACTCTGCTAGAACAGCCTCTGAGGCAGCTGCAGCTTGGAAGGCCCCGGGGCTGGGCTGCCCCTCTCTGGGCAGAGCTCCTGCTTAGCTGAAGCACTGACTTACATCAGCAGCACCCCGTCGGCTGGCTGTGGGGCAGGAGGATCAGAAGTTCAAGGTTATTCTTGGCTGTGTAGCAGGGTAGAGACCAGTGGGGCTATCGGAAACCCCATCTCAAAAACGAAACAACAAAGGGACAAGCCCCAGAGGAATACCAGGCTCCCGACTGCTTGCCCACTGTCAGCCTGTCCCGGTGCCTCTGTCCTTCTTGTGGGCACTATCCACACCTGTACTTCAGGCTCATGCCAACAAGATGGGCTCCCCTTACCTGCTTGGGACAGAAATTCAGATACTCCTTGGCAATGCAGACCAGAAATAGGGGGTCCAGCTTTTCGAAGTACTCGGGGCTCAGGGCCAGGCCCTGCATGCTGGAGAAGTGGAGCTCGGCCGCCTCCTTCAGGAGCGCCGTGGCCTCCTGCTCCAGCTTCTGCTTCTTAGCTGCCACGAGGGCTTGCAGGAAAACCAGCACCTGTGCAAGAGGCTGTGGTGAGGCTGGCCCGGGAGCCCAGGCTGGCCCCTGCAGTAGGGTGGGCCACTCTGGCTGCCCTCTGCTGGACAGTCACCCTTGCCCATTAGCTCTGACCTCAGACTTCCCAAGGGACTGCTGCACCTCCTTAAGGAACTCAAGCTGGTGGGCAGCCTCCTCCAGCTGGCCCTGTGAGATCTGGCACCAGATGCTCCCTGTGGAGGGGGCGGGAACACAGCTCAGCAGGCAGCACAGGCCGCAGCCCTGCACCCCAGGGGTGGGACAAAGCCCGGGAAGGGAGGGGCCCCAGGCCCGAGTTCTACCATGGCGAGAGCTAAAGCAGAGAGACAATGATCCCTCCTTCTTGTATCAGCTTTAACATTGGCTCCAGTGATAACCGCCATTCACAACTTGGGGTTTAACCCTTCAAACATCATTCATTCATTCATTCATTCATTCATGCATGCATGCATGCATTTGGGTTTTTCTAGACAGGGTTTCTCTGTGTGCTACTGGCTGTTCTAGATTTGCTTTGTAGTCGAGGCTGGCCTGGAACTCAGAGAGATCCACCTGCCTCTGCCTCTCAAGTGGTGGGATTACAGGCGTGCACCACCACGCCCAGCCCTTCAAACATTTTTCTATGTATTTGTTATTAATGCACACACAGTTAGCTGGGTACTGTGTGTCTCAAAAAATAAACAAACAATCAAAAGTACACACAGCAATATCTAACTTTAATATCTACATTTAGGAGTTCAGGGTACAGCATGCCTGAAGCTCTGGGTTCAACTCCTAGCATGGTGTATGTGTGCATGCACATTCTCTCATCTGCCATGTTGTATACATGGAGGTCACGCCGAGGTGGCCCAGGAGACTGGAGACAGAGCTCCACCGGGCTTGCTGGAGGCTATTGACCTCCGCGGCTGTCCTGCTGTCCCACTAAGAAGCTAAGCATATCCTCAGACACAGCTCAGTCTTTACCAGTGTGAAATGTGAATGGAGGGGCTGGAGAGGGCTCAGCTGGGCAGCAACCAAGGGCTACAACCGTCTGCAATTCCAGCTCCAGGGGATCTGACGCCCTCTGCTGACCTCTGTGGGCATCTGCACTCTCTCTGTCTCTGTGTATCTGTCTGTCTGTCCTGTCTCTGTGTGTGTCTGTGTCTATCTGTCTCTGTCTCTCTTTCTCTGTCTCTGTGTGTATCTCTCCCTCTCATACACGCACACACCACACCACATCACACAATGTACACACACAATGCCAAAAGAAAAAAGGAATGACTTTTAATCCATAGTCTCTTGATTAGTATGGGGAAGAAACATATTTTCATATTTTTAAGTTAGTGACTTTTTAATTATATTGTGAATTTCTTATTTGTAGTTATCTCCCCCTGACTTTTCTTTTCTTAGAGGTTTAGTCATTATGTATACAGTGTTCTGCCTGCACACCAGAACCAGATCTCACTATAGATGGTTGGGAGCCACCATGTGGTTGCTGAGAATTGAACTCAGGACCTCTGGAAGAGCAACCACTGCTCTTAACCTCTGAGCCGTCTCTCCAGCCCCCCACCCCACGCTCACTTTTCTTTTGGGGTGATTTTTTTCTTTTATGGTGATAGTGGTGCCATAGGAAATGAATGCCTAGGAAAACACTCAACTGAGATGTGGCTGCCTGTTTCTTTTTATATACTTGGGTAGCTAACTTGTTTTTAATCGTTATTATTTTCAAGGCTGTGTCTCCTGCAGGCCAGGCTGGCCTCCATGTAGCAGGGGATGATCTTGAACTCATGATCCTCCTGCCTCCACTTTTGCATGCTGGGGTGACAGGCAAGCACCACCATATCAGCTGACTGTGCCCTTTACTTATGGCCATAATAGAATCTTAACTCACAGACAAGTCCCAGGCTCTCTGGGGCTAACTCTGCTCCCCGGAGGTCCCTTGATTTGCATGACCTGTTGGACAGCCCCACCCTGCACACTGCTTGCACAAGAAGCACAAAGACTAGCTGCTGGACAGCTAAGCTAAGCCAGCCCCTCCCCCTGACCTGTCCTCCTCCTCAGCTGAGATGGGGAATCCAGCGTGGATGGGAAGGGCTGAGCTTGCCCTTGCTATGATTTGTATGGGCAGACTTTCCACCAGTTCACTTCCCTCTGGTAACCTGCTGGGGCTTCCCCTGAAGTGAGGAAGCTGGAAAGGAAGGGTGAATGCTTCAGGGGATTTGCCTGTGTAGTGAGCAGTGCCCAGACTCTGTCCTCCACAGCCACAGAGATGATGGGGTTCTCTGGGGTCACACTTTCTTCTCTCCAGTTTTCTGTAAGGGTGGCCTTGGTTCTGGCTTCTGACAGGAATGTTCTCGAAATCCACTTCCTGGATGTGAGCTTTCACTCTCTCAGCCTCGGATGCCCTGGGGCTTGTGTTTCTAGCTTCTCTGCGGCTCTGTTGTCCTCTGAGACAGGGTCCATGTGGGGTGGGCAACCCTGAACTCAGAACCCTGCCTCAGGCTTCAGAGTGCTGCCATGACAGGCATGGCCCACGCCCAGCTTTGGGCTTTAGCTGCTTCATCTCTGCCATGCTGGCTCACAGGTTTCTAGACAAACTTACAGTCTCCACGAGTTGATACTATGTGCCTCTGAGGGTCTAGTCATTTCTGATTTGCTAAAGGCATCCTTCCCTTTTCTCATGGTTGCAATGGAGTCATCTCTTACATTTGTTTGTTTGTTTCTTTGTTTATTGAAGTACTGGCTACACAACTGGCTGTTCTAGAGTTCTCTATGTAGACCAGGCTGGCCTCCAACTCGCAGAGATCTGCTTGCCTCTGCTGCCGAGGGATTAAGATTAAGATTGGGCACCACCACATCCAGCCTGGAGTCATCTTTTAGGAGCACCTGCAGGGCTGGCAAGAGCACCCAGCAGGTAAGGGAGCTTGTCATGTAGGCCTGACGACCTGAGTTTCATTCCATGGGATCCACATAAAGGTGGAAAATGAGAATCAAGGCTTCTTCTCATCTCCGTATGTGTGCCATGGCTCGCACACATGCCCACAGGCACACACACACATTAACAAATAAAACATAATTCCAACACTTAGAGGGAGGAGAGAGTCTGTTCAAGGCCTTTTCAGGTGTATACAATCAAGGTCAGCCCGTGCCACAGAAGATCTCTATATTAAAATAAAGAAGCATATTTTCCTGGGTGTGAGGGCCAGCCTATCATGAACAGAAAGCTTTAACTGCTCTAGCAACTACTCTGTATCTCAGAGACCGGAGCTCAGAACAAGGGACCTTAGCATGCAGCTCCTCAGTCCAGCAAGGAACAGCTGCCCTGAGCACGGCACCGGCTTCCTCAGCCCCAGGAGAGAGTGATCTCCAGAACACATGCAAATTAGAGTTGGCTGTTTAAAAAAGGGTATAAAAAGGGCCAGGGCACTAGTTGAGAATAAAGGGAAAAGGGGGCTGGTGAGGTCAAGTAATTCGTAGAGTGCTTCTTCACCATGTGCAAAGCCTTAGGTTCAAAACCCAGCACCAGCCAGGTGTGGCGGAGACCTTTCAGACTACTCAAGGCCAGCTGGGTGTACAGAGTGAGGTCCAGGACAGCCAGGGCTACAGAGAAACCTGTCTCAAAAACTCAGCCAACCCAAACAAACAAAAAAACCACAACAACCACCCAGCACCATGTAAGCAGGACAGGTGGCACACACCTGTGACCCCAGCACCATGTAAACAGGGCTGGTATCCCAACACTTGGAGGTAGAGGCAGGGAGATCAGAAGTTCAGTGCCACCTTTGGCTACACAGTCGATTCCAGGCCAGCCTGGGATACAGGAGACCTTGTCTCAAAAACCAACCAACAAACAAACACATGAACCCTGGGTGTGCTGGTACATGCAGAAGGACAGCTGATTCAAGGCTGTCCTGTCTCAAAAAGCAAAAACCAAAAAACCTATCAACTGAAAAATGGAGCTTCTACTGTGAAGGGGCCATAACAAGATTAATATGTGCTGATTTAAAAGAAAAAGTAGGGCTTCCAGAAAGGTGTTTTGGCACTTACACAGAGGACAAAGGAAGTTACCAGGGCAGGAAGGAAACCTGCAGAGGGTGTGCACACAGAGGCTGTGTGTGTGTGAGGGGGTGGATGAGGACATCATCTACACTTCTGGCCTGCAGGGGTAGAGATGAGGGGCAGGGCCACTAGTGTGAGCACCAGATCACGAATCTTCCTATGATGTAGGATGTGGGGTCTGCATGGGTCAGTGTGGGTTGGACGGTGGTCCCAATTAGTCCTGGGCCTTCAATCTGTATTGGCAAGTTCACCAGAAGACCTCGTGTACAGTGCCCTCTAAACTCACACACACTCTGGAGGGACCCTGCCTGGCTGCCACCCTGCCCTGCCCAGCCTTCAGAGACCTGCCAAGGCAGACAGCCTGTTCTCCTCCAGCTTCATGGCCTCCCTGTACCACAGACTTGCTTCCTTCACTTGCTGCTGCAGGATGAAGAGGTAGCCAAGCTCCGTGGCCACAAGGGCACAGGCGGGTGCGGTCATGAAGATGCGCTCCATGAAGCCGCTCACAAGCCGCTGGATGGCCTGGTGCCTCCCACACTGCCAAGAGTGGACACACAGAAACAGAGAGTCTGGTCAGCCCAACCTGCTGGGTGAAGACATGTCAGAAGTGGGGGGCTCTTAGGCAGAGCTGGACTCCCAAAGAGCCCAGGAGGTTCCTGGGACCTCTAGGAAGCTGGGTGTGGGCAGCTAGCTACCCATGTCCCCAAGAACCTGCCTTTAGCCATAGGGTCTTCTGGACATGCCCTCCGAGGGCTGCAGTAACTGACTTCAGCAGTTATTAACAGGCTGTTTTGTTTCTGTGACAGAATCTCCTGTAGCCCAGGCTGGCCTTGAACTTGCCATGTAGCTGAGGCTGGCCTTGAACTCTCTATCCCCTTACCTCTGCATCTGAAGTGCTGGGATCCTAAGTGTGTATTCCCACTCTCAGCTTCCTACCAGGGGGTGTTTTGCTTTTGTTTGTTTTTAGCTAAAGCTTATTGGAAAGCTATTTGAGTTTGTTAATGTGAAGTGGCCGCTGTGAGCCACATCCCAGGCCACATGAGGACAACGCTGAGAAACTCAGACACACATATGGAAGGGGCAGTGACCCCGTGTCACCTAGTAACTCTGTGCTGGTCCCTGCTGCCCAGCTTGGCCTTAGTTTTTCCTGTGAACCTTGCTTGGGAGCGAAGGTTCTTACAAAAGACAAATTCTTTGGCACTTTGCTCTATTTGGCCCTTCGATACCAGAGGCCCATATGGATTGTGGTCACTACTTCAAGAAGAATATGGATGCCAGGTCAGGGCTGGCACGGTTCTGCAAAGCAGATGCAGGGGTACCTTTTCCCCCCAGTAGGGCCACAACTCTAAAGTTCTTCAAACCCCATCTCCCTGGTCACTGTAGCGCCTCCTAGGGGCACCTGACCACAGGTCACTGCTGTCAGCCGAAGAGGAGCAGAGGCTGCAGGGATGTGCTACCCAGGCAGAAGGTCCAGGCTTGAGTGAGAGGGGGAAAGATGGGTTAGGTGCTCAGAGCACAAAGGGAAGCCAAGGTCTTCTAGGGGTGGAGAATGGATGAGGGTAGGTCAGAAATGGCCACCTCCTTACCAGCCTGCTGATCACAATGATCTTCTTGAGGTGGAGGCTTGGATTCAGGGGTTCCCGGGTCTCTAGTGCCTTGATTAGGTTCCTGACACGATCAGTAGCCTGAAGAGACAACAGGAGTGTGTGTGTGTGTGTGTGCTGGGCACACAGCTTAGTGGGTTGGGTGCTCGCCTAGCATGCACAAAGCCCTGAGTTCCACCGCATAAATTCAGACATAGTGGCATATGCCTGTAATCCCAGCACTCCCCGAGGATGTCCCTGCCCCTTGCCCTGAGCATGGAGGAACTGCCCTGCCAGACCCACCAAGGTAGAGGCCACAGCTGGAAGCAGCCGGCATGGACCACACCTTCACTCTCAAGTTTCCCACCTGCAGCCAGCCACACCTCAGGCCTATTCTCACATGTGCCCCACATGGGCACCTGTCTTTCTAGAGGACCTCCTACGGTTCTCTAAGTGAATGTCGCCACCCAGAGGCCCTGGCACAGCAGAGGAAGGGTCGTGAAGTCTGGCCAAGCCCTCTGAGGTCACCCAGCCACCCAGGCAACTCTGAAGCTTCAGCTCTGTGCTGGAGCCCCCTGCCCACAGGGAGGCTGGGGTTCTCCATTGCAAAGCTTTGTCAAAAGAGAAGCCCAGGGGCCCGGGAGAGGGTTCAGTGGGAAAGCCTGACATCTCGGGCTCTATCCCTGGGACCCACACGGTAGAGGAGAAGGCTGAGCACCTTGCAGGTTGCCCTCTGACCTCTGCACATTTGTGTGGGTGCTCCCTCTCATCTCTTTCTCCCTCTCTCATTCCGACCCTGGATTGAGAGAGAGCGAGAAGAGAGAAGGGGGGGAGGTCCCCACTGGGGCTGTTCTCCTTAGTAAGACAGGGTTAGAACTGGGCAACCAGTTGGGGGTCCCAGAGCCTGAGGTGGGGGTGAAGACAGGGCCTGAGATGCTGACCCTACTTTTATGGTGACCCTGCTGATGCCAGGCCTGACGAAGGTCTGTCCAGGAGCGGAAACAGGTCTGTGCTCTTGTTTCCCCCAGAGACAATGCCAGGGCCGTTTTCAAGGGGTTTCCCCTGGTATGGACTGTTCCTCTATTTTACCCCAACTCAGAAACCCACTGTCTCAGAGCTCTGCGGATGGAAGGAACCAGGATGTCCTTCCTCCTGCTGTGCTCAGCAAAGAATGATATATTTCCCGTCACTGGTAGAGCTGGGGCTGGAGTTTGGGTACAATGGATTTCTCTTTGTATCATATCTGTTCAATGCTCAACTTTTGAGTCAGTCTCCACCCCCCACCTCTTTCTCTCCCTCTGTCTCTGTCTCTCTGTCTCTCTTTTTGGGAGGACAGGGTCTTGACCTGAACTCATATCTGATGGCCCTGCCTCAGCCTCCTGGGGTTGCAGATGTGTTCTTGGATGGACTCCTGAGTTCTGAGGCAACTTACTCTGTCCGTGTTTCCCTCTCTCACGAGCTCATGCACAGCTAGAATTTGCCAGGCATCAATGTTGCTTTCATCTTTTTCAAGGATTCTGAAATAGGAAGAGAAGTCACATGAACTGACAGTATTCACAGTGTAGTCAGGATAGGGTATTAGAAATATCTGATAACCTTTTAACATCCATTCCTAGTTCTTATTTTTAGATTTATTTATTTTAAATAATTTATTATTTTAAAAATTTCATTGATGTTTTGCCTGCCTGTATATCTGTGTGAGGGTGTCAGATCCCCTGGAACTGGAGTTTCAGACAGTTTTGAGCTGCCATGTGGCTGCTGGAAATTGAACCTGGGTCCTCTGGAAGAGCAGCCAGTGTCCTTAACCACTGAGCCATCTCTCCAGCCCCTTTAGGTTTATTTTTCTTATTTTTTAATTTGTGGATCCTTGTGTGGTTGTTGGACTTCCTGAATCTGGAGCTGCGGTTGTGGGTGCTGGGAACTGAACTTGGGTCCTCTGGAAGAGCAGCAAGAGTTCTTAACCGCTTTGTGCTCTCTGTCTCTCTGTCTCTTCACCAGGGTTTCATGTTCCCCAGACTGTCTGAACTTGCCACTCAGGCTGGCCTCAAACTCCTCCTGTTCTGCCGTCAGAATTGGGATTACAGGTGTATGCCACCACACTTAGCTTAGGCCTGTTCAAATGAACAGACAAAATTGATGTAAACAGGTGTGACCAACACTGAAAGAAGTCTAGCCAGGGCTAACAATTCTGACAACTCTGGGAACCCAAGGCAGGCGCTCTTGCTGTTTTTCTATTTGGAAGATGAAACCACAAAGCAACATACATACACACACACACACACACACACACACACACACACACACACACACATGGGGGGGGGAGGGGAGAGAGCAAGCCCCTTATCTCACAGTTTTAAAAAACGAAATTGATGGGCTGGAGCGACGGCTCAGTGGTTAAGGGTGCTGGCTGTTCTTGCAGAGGGCCTGGATTTGATCCCAGCACCACAGTGTGGCTCACGACCATCTGTAACTCTAGTTCCATGGGATCTGATGTACTCTTTGACCTCAGGCATCAGGCATGCATGTAGCACACACGCGATCGAGCACCCGTGCATACAGAACAAAAGCAACAGCAGCCCTGGTGGCGCCTGCCTGCCTGCCGCTCCTCACGGCAGCTGCTCCCCACACCATCACCTTCCCTCATTCAGGTGGCCCTGTCCCTTCTCTTCCTCACTCCAGTCACGGCCCAGGATGACCCAGTGAGCGAGCGTTCAGCTTGTGGCCCTCACTTCCCTGTCTCCCGAGCCAGCCCGGTCACTGCCCACAGCTCCTTTATCCCTTCTGTGCCCTCCACAGTGAAATGGGAGCCAGGTGGGAGGCAGAGGCAGGCGGATCTCTGTGAGTTCAAGGCCAGCCTGGTCTACAAAGTGAGTCCAGGACAGCCAGGGATGTTACACAGAGAAACCCTGTCTTGAAAACCCAGAAAAAACAAAAAAAGATTAAACAACAACAAGAACCTGAGCCTAGTGAGGATGCTCAGCAGGTGAGCATTTCAACAAGCCTGAAGACTTGAGTTTTATTCCTGGGACCCATACAGAGGAAGGGGAGAATGGACTCCGGAGAGCTATCCTCTGACCTCTGCACACACTTTAATGATGACAGTGGTAATAAATAAGTAAGCAAGAAAACCAAACAGGCAAGTGTGAAGACTCACGGTGTAATTCCAGTACTTGGTAGGCTGAGGCAGGAGGATTGCCATAGGTTTGAGTCTAGCCTGTGCTACACAGTGAGAGTTCCAGAACAACCTAGACCACAGAGTAAGATCCCTTCTCAAACCCATACCAATCCAACACAAACCACCCTGAAAAATGGGCCAGTCACGGTGGTCTTGAGTCTATAATCACAGCTACTTTGGGAGGCTGAGGCAGAAGGATCACAGACCGCCTGGGCTGCAGATGTGTTCAAGGCCAGCTTGGGCAACTTAGAACCCAACTCAAAATAAAATTTTGAAAGGGCCCAGTCTCTCCCTCTGTGGAGTGCTTGTGTAACTTATGCAAGGCCCTGGGTTCCATCCCTAGCAACCCCCAGAACACTTAAAAGGGAGGGCTGGACATGTGGTACGCCCCTCACCTCTGTCCAGTTTCTATCGTCTGGTCCCAATCCTGCCGAGCCAGGAACAGCCTCATCTTCAGGACTAAGGCCGGCAGGAAGTTCCCCCAGGCCACAGTGACCTGGTTCACCACCTCCAGGGCCCCAGAGAAGTTCTGCTGTGTCTTGAAGTATGTTGCCTGTGGGGAGCCCCAAGAAGAGCTTCCGTCAGTGATGCCAGGGCAGGTTCAGCCTTAGGGGCCGAAGGTCAGGGTGGTCAGTGTAGCCCAAAGGCCCAAAGTTTAACTGTGGGGCCTACCTGCCGGGCAGGCTGGGAAGCTGCTGACTCTTTGTGACTGGGGATGGTGGCCTCTGCAGCCCAGGGTCAGTCACAGCCCCGGGGGTGTCCTGAGGGCTACAGCAGGACTTCTAAAAAGACTTAAGGCCTGGGGAGGTAGCTCAGTTGGTAGAGCCCTTGCAAGTGGTATACCTGCTCCCTCCTTTCCCTCTCCGGTGACTTAATAATTATGCAGAAGTTTTGTAAGGACAGAGACACAGAATAATATGAGAGCAGTTTCCTTCTCTCAAAGATAGAGTCAACGAGGGTCATAAAAGAAAAAAGAATTTCATTCAAATTAACATCAGAAAATTCAAAACATGCAAAGTGTGTGCCTCCCTTTTCTTGTGGCCATTAAGTAACTTGAACAAGTGGGGAGCGACAGGGGGAAAGAAAATCTGAGGTGCCGAAAAGGGACTGAGAGTGAGATCAAGAAAGAGGCAAGAGGGCAGAGAGTCAGAAGTAGGCCTGACACAGCCCTGGCAGAAGGAAGAAGGTGCTGCCTGCTCACTCCCACTCTTGTGCATTTGAGAGGTGAAGGCAGAAGGATCAGGAGCTCAAGTCTAGCCTTGGCTACATAGTGAGCACAAGGCCAGCCTTGGGTACATGAGTGCCTATTCTCAAAACACCAAATGGGCTACGGCTAAAACTCAGTGGTGGAGTGCTTACCTAGCCTGTGCAAAAGCCCTGGGCTCAATTCCCTGACACTCAAAACAACACAAAACACAACAAAGCGCAAAGGAATGGGCCCTGTCTTGCTGTGCCCGGGGCTGCTTGCTGGCCCTTTCAGATGTGGCCTGAGTTTGCCTGGCATATCTGTAGCTCTGGTGACAGGGTTGGAGACCCCACACTTCCATCCACCCACCTTGCCCATGAGCCCCAGCACATCTTTTGTGTCCTGAGTTCCTTGTTCCAGGTACTTGATAGATTTCTTCACCATGTGGGGCTTATTGGTGGTGAGGTCCACCCAGCCTTTGAGCACGTAGCCCTGGGAGAGAACAAGGGGAAAAGTGAAGTCCTGCCCAGCCTCTACCTACTTCCCCATCTCCACATCCCCCTGCGGGCAGGATCCTGTGAGATGCCTCTGCCAGGAGGTGCCCCCTGCCTGCACCACCTGGGATACCCTGCCACCTCTCACCTTCCAAATCGGGCCTCAGACATCTGATAAAGGGCTTGGTTATAGCTCAGTCTGGGGTCTCTCCACCCCAAACCAGGGGTCCCCTTTTCCTGCATCCCACCACTCTCCACAGCTCTCCATCACTCATTTCTAGGGTGTCCCTGTCTCCCCATGGACTGGCCCCTGAAGTCAGGGTAACAAGATTGGAGCTTGGGCAGGGCCTCTCTTGGCCTCCACACTCCCCCAGCCTGGACACAGCTTCCTCCAGGTACGGGGAGTGCGGGCCGCCATATGGGTTCCGGAGTTCAAACTCAGGTCATCAGGCTTGGCAGCAAGTGACTTCAGCTACTGAGCCATCTTGCCAGCCAAATCATCTGATTTTTCTACATGTCAGCAATAGTTCAAGATGTTTAAAATATAATGTGGAGGGGGGGTGCTCGAGAGATGCTCTCAGGGGTTGAGAGCATTGGCCTGCTCTTCTAGAGGACCCTGGTTCGATTCCCAGCACCCACACAGTCACTTACAACCATCTGTAACTCTAGTTCCAGGCATCTAGCATGCATGTGGTACACAGACATATATGCAGGCAAAATGCCCATACACCCATAAGTTCAAAACAAAGATTAAAAAAAAAAATGTTGCGTTGGGATGGGTATGTATGGTAAGCAGATAGAAAGTTCAGGGTCCCATCCCCAGCATTGAATTGGACCAGGCATGGAGCCTGCCTCTAATCCCAGCACCCTGGGAACAGAAGCTCAAAGCCATCTTTGGCTACAGTGTGAACTACGTGAGACTTTTTTTTTTTAAAGATTTATTTACTTATTATTTATACAGTTTTCACCAGATCTCACTATAGATGGCTAAGAGCCATTGTGTGGTTGCTGGGAACTGAACTCATGGATCCTTGGAAGAACAGCCTGTGCTCTTAACCTCTGAGCCATCTCTCCAGCCCAATGTGAGACCTTGACATGAGAGACTTGTTGCAGAACACAGGCTGTGAGCACACCAGCTGTTATCACTATCATCAAAAGCAGCTGTGGCCACTCACAAGCTGCTCTCAAGAGCAGGGCTGAGCCGGGTATGTTGGAGCACACCTGTAATCCCAGCACTTGGGGAGGCAGATGTCTGTGAGTTTGAGGCCAGCCTGGTTTACAAAGCAAGTCCAGGACAGCCAAGGCTACACAGAAAAACCCTGTCTTGAAAAATCAAACCAAACCAAACCAATATATAAAAAAAGCAGGGCTGTTGCTGTTCTCTCATAGGAGGGGAGTTGGGAGGCACATTCAGATCTGCCTGCACCTCACTGCCAGGTGTTTTGGCCTCCTGGGAGATGGTACAGACAGGGTCGGTTAGGGCTCCTTTCTGGAGACATTCTGTCTCTGCAGCTATGGGGAAAAGGTCATTCAGGCTGAAGTGAGGTTGTTTCAGTTTGTGGCTGCTTTGGGGTCAAGCCCAGCAGATTCATTGTTCTGCCAAGTTGGACTTTAGAGGAATTGTGCTTTGGTCTATCCTTGATGCCCTCTTTGGTGTGAGTGTGTACTTGTTTTTGTCTCTCAGGAAATGTTTATGCTATACATCCTGTCCAAAACCCAACCAACCAATCAACCAACCAAGCAGATGAACCATAGAAAAGCACTCTAGAAACAGGATGTTATGCACAGATGGCAAAGCAGTTTTAGACAAGGAATGAGTGTGAGACCCAACGTCTTATGCTTGGGTTTGTCCCCGGTTCCAGGGCTCTCAGAGTGAGCCTGCTATGATGCTTCTCTGCTTGGCCATGGCTAAGATGCTCCTGTACCTCTTTGGAGCCACTGCAGACCTTCAGCATGTGGTCAACATATTCCCTGGCCTTGTCGTGGTGGCCCATGAGCCAGAGGAAGAGGCTAGCGTAGTACAGGGCAGTGTCACTGGCTGTCTTGCGGATTTCCTTCAGGCTACTCTCCAAATCCAGAACTGCTTCTCCATCTAGATCCAGGAGAGGAGGAGGAGGCCGAGTGAGGGCTGGAGTTCTCCCCCTGATACAGTGTATTGTACCCTTCTCTACCAGTAGCGCCCGCCTCCATGGGGGCTGTGTCCACTGGGCTCAGTTTACTGAGAGCCTCCCCTCCCCCATCCATCAGTGTTCTGAGCAGATGAACTATATCCGAATCTCTGCCTGGGGCCCATAGTCCATCCTGAGAGTGAGATGGGAGGCTAGATTGGCCTTTCTCTGACTCCCTGGGACCTCAGATTGGGAGCACAGCTATTTAGAATGGCTGGATTTGTTTACATATATATTTTAAAGTATCTTGGTGCGGAATGAAGATGTTTTCAAAACTCTTGGTCTAGAGGGATGACCCCTTTTGTCATGATTTCTGCCTGCTCCGCCTCAGCTGGTGTCAGACATCAGGCTTGAAGCTTGTGGGGTGAGGGTGAGGGCGAGGGAGAGGCACTTCTTCGACAGCCAGAGAAAGGCTCTGCCTCCGCAGTGGCCTTTTCTGCCCTTGAGGCCCAGTCACGCCTGTACTCACCAACGGTGTCGCAGCATTTGTGAGCGTAGAGCAGAGCCATGACGGAGCACAGGGACGTGTCTGCATGGCTCTGGATGCTCTCCAGCTCAGTGATGGCGTCGTGGATACGGTCTGTGGAAA
The DNA here is from genome assembly GCA_028658305.1 of Pachyuromys duprasi. Classification (NCBI taxonomy): domain Eukaryota; kingdom Metazoa; phylum Chordata; class Mammalia; order Rodentia; family Muridae; genus Pachyuromys; species Pachyuromys duprasi. Next base: position 3,540,616 of record CM053749.1, read on the forward strand.
GAGAACAAGACAACACAGATCCCTGACAGTCGCCACCTGCTTTCACACGCACAACCTGGAAATAGCAGACGTGAAAGGTCCTCAAAAGCCTGCATCTCCAGGAGGGTGAAGTTCTCTGAAGACTGTTGGCACCATGGTCCAGGCCAAGAAGGGGAGGTGTGTGTGGAGGTCAGAGGACCAACGTAGGCAGTTTTCTTTAGGCACCTTCCACCTTGTTTGTTTACTAATGCATTTATTATTTTATGTGTGTATACAGGAGGCCAGAAGAGGGCGCAAAAGCCACAGGAGCTGAGTTGTAGATGGTTGTGAGCAGCCCTGTGGACTCTGGGAAGTGAGTCCTCTGTGAGAATGGTGAGTGCTCCTAACTGCTCATCCACCCCTCCAGCCTCCACTTTTGCATTTGTTTCTGAGAAAGGTTCTCATGTATGTTACTATATTACGTGGCTTGAAACTTGATCTGTAGTCTAAGAAAATGCTGGACTTCCAGATCCTCCTGCTTCTACCTCTCAAGCGCACCACTACATCTGGTTACGAGTCCTGGAACCAGGTGTGCCTGAGAACCAGCCTGGGCACCTTTGAGGGGCTGGAGTGGGCTCTGAGGAGGGACAGGACATTCCTAGCCATGTGTTCCCAACACTGGCTACGGGCTGCTAGGAGGGACAGTTCTCAGCACCTGGGCTCTTACATCCACACCCTATCTTCCTGCTTACCTTTTCTCTCACATCCAGCTCTCAGCTTCCAAGCCCAAGAGGAGCTCACCAGTCATGTAGCCCTCTCTCCGACCACTCATTTTATAGATAGGGAAACTGAGGCTCATGGCAAGGACAGTGGGCCAAGATCTCAAAGCCAACCTGATACGGACTCCACAGGTTTCTGTTTATCAATGGGTCAGCGTGAGGGTTTCCATGGGAACGTAGCTAGAAGCAGGCATCCAGGTACTGCCAGCGGAGAGGGCTGGCTAGGTTGGTACCTGGGGTCGAAGACTGCCTTACCTTCCCCGAGGACTCCATAAGCCCTGAAGAACTGCAGCACAGGATCATTGCTGTACTTCTCTAGGCCCACTTTGGCAGCCTGCTGCACGTGGTGGAAGTACTTTTCCTGGCTGTAGTAAATGATCGTCGCCTGTTCGAAAAAGACACGGCAGGAATAGCCCCAGCCCTTCATGTCTTTGTTCTGACCCAGATGGGGTAAGACCTGCTCCTTCTCAGAGAAAGGCAATTTTCCAGGCCTTGTCTTCCCTTCCCTTCAGCAGCCCTAGGAGTAGCTCTGGGAAGTTTCGCTAGGACAGGGTTTTTGGTGGTTGGGGGATGTGTGATGTGATATCAGTTCAGGCTTGTCACAGGAGAAGAAGGAAGGCGTAAGGAGCCGTGAGAGCAATCGGGACAGGGATAAGCTGGGAACTGTTTTCATGGGCTCCACACCCATCACCGTTATGCACGTCTCTATTTTTTGTAGCTGAGGAAGCTGAACCCCAGGGACATACCGCTCCCCAGAGATCACACCATGCTTGGGGCTGTGATTTCAAAGCAAAGGCTCACTTCCTTTAAGGTTTGTGGGTGCTGAGTTGCCCAGAGATGTGGTTGGCTCTGTAAAAGCCTCACGGGCCACTTAAAGGCACCTAGGTGTCATCTCAGGGTAACACACAGGAAGCACCCGGAATGGTTTTAAGGACAGGAGTGATGCTTTCAGATTTCAAAACCGTTTGACAGGATCTCATGTGTCCCAGACTGGCCTCAAACTCAACTGCGTTTAATTTCTGACCTTCCTTCCTCCATCCCTCAAGTGCTGGGATTAGAAGCACGCACCATCACGCCTGCTTTATACGGCGAGGGGATCAGACCCAGGGCGTGGGGCATCGTTCTCTAGGAACTGAGCTATATCCCCAGTCACCTCGATTGCATATATTCTAAAGAAACAACGGTGGCTGTCGTGTTCGGTGGTGCGTGCGTGCTTGCAGGTGGGGCACAGGTTGAAAGAGGCGCAGGCTGGAGGTGTCTAGGGGAGACAGGGTGGCTCTGGCTTATATGAACCTTGGAGACATTCGGAAGCTGACATTTCTTGTTGGATTGGGACTAGGGTTGGGAGGTGGACATAGGAAGAGGTACAGCTCACAGAATCTACTGAGATGGGGACGCAGAAGAGGCTCCGGGCCGGGCTAAGAGGAAGATGTGACAAAATGATGGACTTTTAGTTTGGGGCATAGGGGCAGATCAGGCTGCGGATTTGAGGCTGGGGGTGCAGAGGACCCAGGAAGCAATGCATTGGTTAGGGAGTTGGGGAAGACGGAAGGTCTTCTTGAGGCTGCTAGCGTAGTGGACAGAGGGGTAGAGTTGGCTGTGGGTGAAAGCAGCCCAAGAGTAAAGACGGCCCGAGGGCAGGCAGCAGGGTGGGTAGTGAGGCAGAGGTGGCCCAAGGGCAGATGGCCAGAGAAAGCAGAGAGGTGATCCCAGAGCAGAAAAGGCCAGAGAACAGAGAAGCAGCCCGGGTCTGAGCTGGCCTAACTGGTGAAGCAGCCCGGGGCGCAGGCGGCCCAGCGCTCACGCACCATGAGGCAGGAGTCATCGCCGCCGCTCATCGCTGCAGCCCGGCTCAGGTGATGCCGGACTGAGAGGGATTTCCAGCTCTGGCCGCCCAATTCGCAGCCCAGCTCACGGCCGGAAGTCCAAGGTGCGCGCGTCCCTGGCAACCTGGCAGCCGGCCTGTTGCTAAGAGCTGTGACATCCGGGAGGGCGTGGCCGGCACCACGTGACCAGGCCACGCAGCGGAGGGAGAGGGCGGCCATGGGGCTAGGGGCAAGCTCGGAGCAGCCGGCGGGCGGCGAGGGCTTCCACCTGCATGGGGTGAGCCGGGGCGCTGGGCGGGCACCAGGGAGGGTTGCACAGTCCCGGGGCCTGCAGTGACCTCCCTGCCAGCCTGGCGAGGCCCAGCACCCCCGAGACCCGGGGCTCCTTCTGTGAGAAGTGCACGGGGCTGGGGGAGCTCGTGGGCTTGGGGAAAGTTGCAGGAGGGTGGCATGGCCGGAATGACTGGAGCTAGGGTGGGCACTAGGACGTCAGAGTGAGGCAACTTGAGAGGCCTTACGTGTCACTTGTAGGGAACAAGCGAACAGGCTTCTGGGAAGTAGAGTCCATGTGGAACTGGGACAGGAAGGTCTTTGAACCCAGCTCCGTCGCTTTGCCCCCTTGAAAAGCAGTAGATGCGGAGTTAGGTGGAGGCGGGCAGGTTTGTCAGGTTGCCTGGCTATTGAGTCAGCCTGCCTGTCTTCATTCCTGCAGACAGGACCTTAGTGTGTAGCTCAAGCTGGTCCCCAACTCTACCGCCTTTTATCGGCCTCTTCTACATTTTATTTTTATTGTTTTGAGGCGGTCTCCCCATGTAGCCGTGACTGACCCGGACCTTGCTGTGTAGACCAGGCTGGCCTGGAATCTGCAGAGATCCATTTGTCCCTGCCTCCTGGGCCGCTACGATTCTCCGGTCTGTGCCAAGGGAAGGCTGGCATCAGGGCTAGGAAGTGGTTCCTAGCAGGGAAGCCACGTTGGTATCACAGACCAGAATGACAAGATTGGTGCCTGGGGATTGGTGGGCACTGGAATGCATCCGGCCAGGGTTTTTGAAAGCGGGCTTTGGGGAAGACAGGAATTCAGGAGCGCAAGAGGTGTAGGAGGTGAGTGGTGGTCCGGAGTGAAGGCAAGGGGGCGGGGCTTGTTGAAGGGGACCAGGTTGATCAGGTTGGAGGACCCTTTACAGAGATGTAGTTATAGCGAGTGTGTGTGTTTGTAAGTGCATGTGAGTGCACGAGCCAGAGGTTTCAGATCGCTTTGAGCCAGAGTCAGGCATTTGGGAGCTGTCACACATGTGTGTTGGGACCTGACCCCCCACCTCTGAAAGAGTGTGGGCTCTTTGAGGTGCTGACCCTTCTCTCCAGCCCCTTTGTTTTGTTTTGTTGCTGCAGGATCTCATGTAGCCGAGGATGGCCTTGAACTCCTGATACTCCTGCCTTTACCTCCGGAGCACCAGGATGTCGGGTGTGTCCCAGACTACCTTGCTATAGACACACTTTGAATGTGTATTCTGTGGTAGGCAGAGCTTCAGGCACCAGAGATAACATGATAGCCAGAGTACTTAGATTTGGAAGCCAGACTGGAGAGGAGGAAGGCCATAAAGAACGGTGTGGAGTGGGTGTGGGGGCTCACACCCAGAACAGCAGTACTTAGAGGTACAGGTAGAGGGGCTCCAAGTGTGACACCAGTCTGTGTTACACATCAAGGCTTATCTCAAAACATACACAGTGTGCTGAAGAGATGGCTCAGCACTTAAGACCCGGTGCTTTCTAGACAGCCCAGGTTCAGTTCCTGCAGAGAGACAGAGAGAGAATGTGTGTATGTGCGTGTGAGCACACATACACACAAACAAAAGTAAGTGCATTGGGTTGTTCACGTCGGCCTGTAACTACGTCTCCAAGGAGTCCAGAGCCGTTTTCCAGCCTCCATAGGTACTGCCCTTCCTCCCACATCTGTATACACTGGTGTACACACACACTTTTTTTTGAGACAGGGCTTTTTCTTTGAGAGCCTTGCCTGTCTTGGAACTAGCTCTGAGATGGGCCTGCCTCTGCCTCCCCAGTGCTGGGATTAAAGGTGTGCACCATCACCACCAGGCACACATATAGCTCTTAAACATACAAGTAGATATGTGCTACGTGGTCACTGCTAGCAAGAAAACTGCCACAGGTTAAGGGGATGAGGAGCTGTCAGAAGATGGGGCTGGCCAGGAAGGTGTCTGCTCAGCATTTGAGCGGATGTGGAAAGGGCAGCAGCGGGGCCGCTGGGTTCTGCTGGGATGTCAGGGATGTGGCATGTAGGGAGGTGTGGCCACTGACAGGATAGTGGAGAGGGACGAGGCTGGGCATCCGGAAGACTTGGAGAACTTTTGTTTTGCAGTGCCGGGATTGAACCCCGGACTCCTGGAAGCTGGAGATGCCCCTGAGCTACTTTCTCAGGTCCTCCGACTTGGTATTTTATTTGGAGATATGGAACTGTCTGGAGGATTTTTGTTGTTGTTTTAAATGTATTTGTTTTCATTTTATGTGTAAGAATGTTTTGCCCACATGTGTGTATGTGCCACATGCCTACAGAGGTCAGATGAGGGTGTTAGATCCCCTGGAATTGGAGTCATGGATGATTGTGAGCCACCATGAAGGTGCTGGGACCTGAACTCAGGTTCTCTAGAAGAGTAACAGGTGCTCTTGAGCACTGAGCCCTCTCTCCAGCCTCTATTTTAAGTGGAGGGATGACATGATTTACACACACACATATACACACTTATGTGTGTATCCATAGGCATGTGTGAGATGGCATCTATATGTAGAGGTCAGCGGAACTGGTTCTCCTTCTACCATATGGATTCCAAGGTTGGCATCAAGTGTCTTTACCTGCTGTGTTATCTCAGCAGCCTCTCACAGCCCCTCCCCCCATCTTATTGTTTTAAGAGCCAAATCCTCTGAATGTTGTCGTTCCCCATCTTCCTTGGCACACTAGGGGATACCCTTGCCCTCCATCAGCTAGTGCGCCGTAGAGGAGGGGTCACACTCACAGAAAATGGCGTTGTAACTGGGTTACGCTTGCTGGGATCGGATGGCTGAGTTTTGGGGCTCCTTTCTCACCTGTAAATGGGGACAGTGAAGCGGCTATAGACTGTTCCACGCATGCACAGTGTTGGCATGCCCTATTGCAGCAGGTTTACAGGGTTGAGAGTGTGAGGGAGAGCAAGGTGGAAAGGCAGCGGGTTTACAGGAACAGGGTGCGGTGGGTGACAGCTGACATCATTTCAGCTGTTGGAGCTCTAACGGGCATAGTATGGAGGATAGGTAACAGGTGTGAGGGGGTGTGAGGGGGTGGAGAACATAGATGGGCAGGGAACCAGGGCCTCCTGGCCTCCGCAGCGATGACCTCTCAGGAGCAGTGTGGCCTGCCCCGATGGAGTTGGGGTGGTTTGGAAGCAGCCCTGCTTTGGAAGGACCTCCACTCTCTAAGATAATCCAGTTGTGTCATCTTCAAAAGCCTCTAGAGCAGTGGTTCTCAGCCCATGGGTCATGACCCCTTTGGAGGTGACAGACCCTTTCACAGGAGTCACCTAAGACCATGTCAAGGGCGACGTGGCCTTGAATTAGAGACACCTCCAGCACCTCTTCCTCATCAGGCCTGGCGAATCCAGTGTAGGTACTAAGGATGTGAGGTCACAGGAGTCCCGTGCCCTGTCACTTGGACTGTTACCTAGGGCCTGGTTGATATGTGGTGCAGGAAATCACCATCAGATATTCATAGCAAAAGGCTTGAGCCAAAGGCCTAGCCACATCTTTAGGGTTTGGGACCTGAGGACACAGGCTGCCTTGTGTGGGGGTGGGGCTTGAGATGGGTTCCTGGCATAGTGTGTGACAGGGGCTGGGATAGCATTGAGCTGGAAGTTGAGGGGCTTGGGGGTCACCTGGAGTGGGACTGTGTGTCTGGTGCAGCTGAGCTCACGTAGAGGCAGCCCTGACCCTGGGACCTGGCTCTGCATCACCATCAGGCTCTCACTGCCTGCCTGACTGGGCCTGGGCAGCCACCAGGGGTCTGGGCTCTTTAGGATCTAGCTACAGGTGGCCTTGCCCAGCCCCTTACAGCAAGGCCTGGTTGCATTTCTCCTGCATGTCTGGGTCTCCCTGGCCACCCCCCTGCCTCCTAGCTAGCTCCAGCTCAGTTTTGGGGTGAAAGGCAGTGTTCCCAGGTGTCCCCAGACCGAGAGTACTCTCTGGAAGGATCTATGTTTCACAATCAGGAAAAGTCCTTTCCCTGGAGGAAGCTTGTATCTGGGAGGGTAGTGAATGGGGAGATGGTTGAGCCTCATTGTGGCCAGAGCAGTTTGCAGGCTTGAGTCCTTTCCAGGGCTGGGGCCTGGCTCTCTCAGCCTTCATGAATCACGCCTCCGCCCTGTGACAGGTACAGGAGAACTCGCCGGCCCAGCAGGCGGGCCTGGAACCCTACTTTGACTTCATCATCACCATCGGACACTCGAGGCTGGTGAGGCTCCCCCTGACCCCACAGGGTGCCCCAATTTGCTTCTGGCTCCCCCTTCCTGGGTGGCCCAGGGCCACAGAGGGACTTTTGGAGGTGGCCCCCAGGCCTAAGAAGGCTGCCTTTTAAGGCACATGAGATGAGGTCTTTGGACATGGGCCAAGAGGCCTTTTACTTGCTTTGTTATGTTTTCTAGTAGGCGTAGGGATCAAGGGGGTTGGTGACGGGGGGGTGGTCTTGCCTGGAGCTGGGTGGTGGCACTCAGGCCTACAGTTGCAAACCTCGCCTGTGAAGTTGCACCAGTGGTTATTGCAGCTGGCCCTCATCCCAGGCCCCTGATGCCTGCTGGGTCCTGACCCGTCCAAGGGTTCTGGCCCAGGGAGGCCTCAGACTGAGCCAGCTCCTCCCGGCCCGGCAGAACAAGGAAAATGACACGCTGAAGGCACTGTTGAAGGCCAATGTGGAGAAACCGGTGAAGCTGGAGGTATTCAACATGAAGACCATGAAGGTGCGAGAGGTGGAGGTGGTGCCCAGCAACATGTGGGGCGGCCAGGGCCTGCTGGGAGCCAGCGTGCGCTTCTGTAGCTTCCGAGGGGCCAGTGAGCATGTGTGGCATGTGCTGGTGAGTACCGGGTGGGGCAGGGCGTGTGGGCCGGGTGGGCCTAGTGGACCCCGCTGGGTGTGTGGTGGGCCCAGCAGAGCATGTGGTGGCAGGATGGCCAGGGCTGCTGGGTGGGCAGGGGTCCGAGGGCAGCAGTTTGGGATCTGGATTTTTTCCTGTGTCCTCAGAGGACAGCTGGTTATCGCTTTCATTAGCTGTGTGACCTTGGGCATTCTTGTCTCGTGTTGTTATTTTGGGACAGGTCTCACTGCATAGCCCTGACTGGCCTGGAATTCACTGTGTAGAGCAGGCTGTCTATGGACCTGCGGAGATTCACCGGCCTCTGTGAATGCTGGGAGGCACTGAGTGCTGGGAGTAGGAGTGTGTGTCACCCGCCAGACAACCTTAGGCATTCTTGCCATCATGCCTTCGTGCCTTTGAAACTGGGTTTTACTCTTTGGTGTTTACGGGCATCTTATCTGCATGCATGTCTTTGCAGCACAAGTGTGCAGTGCCCCTGGAGGCCAGAAGAGGACCTGGGGTCCCGAGGGACTGGGGCCACAGATGGTTGTGGGCTGCCAAGTGGGTGCTGGGATGGAACTTTTGGGTGCCCTGCCAGAGCAGCGAGTGCTTGATGTCTGAGCCTTGAGCCCTGTGCTTTGGTTTCTTATTTGAAGGGTGGGCCCGCATGAGCCGCCAGAAGCCCGCAGTCGTGTTCAGTGTTACTCCGGGTGGGACAGGGACGGCCCATGTGGGGTTTCTCTGGCCTGTTGCTATATAACAGGTTGGAGACGCCAGCCTTAGGTCTCAGACACGCATGCATACCTATGCCTGTGCGTGGCAGTGGCGCCTGCATTCTGCCACGCTCAGTCTCCTGGGCTGGCAGAGGGAGGGTGGCCCCGCTGGAAGGTTTGCTAGCTGGGGTGTTAGCTGTCTCTCACCAGTGGCAGGGGATTATCTGCAGGCTGCCTGCAGAGGCGTGCCCGTGCATGGAGGGGAGTGACAGGGCAGGCTCCAGAGCAGTCCTTGGGGACAGTGGGATTGCAGTGGGGCTGTCCAGCGTCTGGCTGGAGATGGCTCCTTGTTTTGGGTCACGTGTTCCCTGGGTGTCCGCTTGTCGACTTGCGAGTCTCGAGAGCATGTCTCTGTTTTGTGTGGTGTTGTAGTGAGCATGATGTCGTCATCTAGAAAACTCACACTGCAGAGCCACACAGCCTAGTGACAAAACACACCGTGTAATGAATACTTTGTTTTATTTACAAATACTGCATTTATTTTGTGTGGGTGCATGTGTGCCCTCACACACGTGGAGGTCAGAGGACAACATTCCTTCTAGCACATGGACTCCTGGGGACTGAACTCCGGTCCGCTAGACATTCTTCATGCACTAAGCTATCTTGATAGCCATTCCTTTAAAAAAAGTGTGTATGTGCGTGTGGACACATGCTCATTTGTGTGTGCTTGTGGTAGCCAGAAGAATACCTTGGGTGTCACAGCTAGGAATCTTGTTCACCTCCATTGAGACAGTGTCTCTCGTTGGCCTGAGCTGCTGGCAGGGAGTCCCAGGCACCTCTGTGTCACCGTCCCTAGCCAGTTGTGTGTGCAACACCTGGGTTCTGGAGCGTGAACTCAGGTAAAGGCAAGTCACCCCACAAGCCCCTCATGGTGGTGTTCATAGGTTATGATTTAGGGTTGGACTGTATCAGTAGCTATCCTGCGCCCCATGTAGCCACAGACCATGGATTGGACACCCAGGTGTTTTGAAACAGGGTCTCAGTCTGTGGCTTTGGCTGGCCTGGAATTCTCTGTGTAGATAGGGCTAGTTTTGAACTCAGAGAGATCCACTTGTCTCTGCCTCCTGAGTGCTGGGATCTGCTGTTTCCCAGCATAGGCCTGTGGCTGCTGGGGTAGGGAAGCCTAAGGGTTAGATTCTGCCTTCGTTCAGGCACTGCCCTCTCTGATGGGGCTGCAGCCTGGGGAGGGGAGACGCTTGGGCCCTGTGAAGAAGACATCTCATGCTAGAGGACAAGTGTCTTTCGTCCCTGCCTCTTCTGCCTCTTCTGTCTGCTCAGCAGCGAGCCTTTTATCATTCTTACTCAGGATGTGGAGCCCGCCTCTCCTGCCGCCTTGGCCGGCCTGCGCCCTTACACAGACTACGTAGTTGGCTCTGACCAGATTCTCCAGGAGGTGAGGACCCGAGCTGAGCTCTTCCCGGGCCCCTGAAGGGATGTGGACAGCTGTGGAGAGTGTCTCAGCTGAGGCTGCCAGGCCCACGCTGGGAGCTGCCCTCAGACCCTGTGTTTCTCCTAGTCGGAAGACTTCTTCACACTCATTGAGTCCCATGAGGGGAAGCCCCTGAAGCTCATGGTGTATAACTCTGAGTCCGACTCCTGCCGGGAGGTGACTGTGACGCCCAATGCAGCCTGGGGTGGAGAGGGCAGGTACTTCCTGGGGTAGAGATGGGTGGGCATGGGCTTTGGGCATCCCTTGGAGGAGACAGAGCTGGCCTCAGAGCCCAGCATCCTTGCTCAGTCACTGGGGTGGCCAGGGGTGGTAGAGGTAGGGAGGCCATGGCACGGACCGCCCTGACTGGATGTCTCTGGCCGTCCACAGCCTGGGGTGTGGTATTGGCTATGGGTACCTGCACCGGATCCCCACGAAGCCCTCCAGCCAGCACAAGAAGCCACTGGGCACCTCGCCACCTGGTAGTCCATCAGCTGAGACCCCACAACGTAATGCCTCACCTCTTGGTGCCCCACAACCATGGCCCATCCCTCATGACCCTCCTGGCCCAGAGTTGGGGTCCAGGCAGAGTGACTACGTGGAGGTGTGTGTGGAGCATCTGCCAGGTTGGGGAGGAGAGGGGGGCCACTGTGCCTGCCAGCTGGAGGCTTTCTGGGGGCCCAAGAAAGCCACCCCATGGGCCTGTGAGGGTCTTGAACCGTTGGGGGCTCATCTCCCTCTGGCATGTAGCAGAAGCAGAAGGGCTTTCCTTGCGTAGAACATGCTTTGGCTCTGTTGCCCTCAGGGAGCGGTGGTGAGGCACTGGTGCTCACTTTGTGAGTGGGAAACTGACCCAGAAATGGGCAAAACTTTGCTCAAGCCGTGCGGTAGAGGGCAGCCAGGCCAGTGCTGGACCCTAGGACGTGTGGGGAAGCTTGGGGAATCGGGAGAATATTTGTGGGAACCTGGGAGTCCCTCCAGGGAGCATCAGTCCCCCAGTGTGTCTGCCGCAGGGCGGATCAGGTAGACCTCCCATCACTCACAGGAAGGAAGGGTGGTGCTTCCATTGCAAGCGTGCACTTCGGTTAGGTTGGAATGAACCTGTGTCAACACTGGCTCTTTCTAGGTCCTGTCCTGACCCCAACTTTGTTCTTTCCTGGCACCTCTAGGCCCTGCCCCAGGTTCCTGGCAGCTTTTTGGAGGGACAGCTCCTTAGGCCTGGGAGCCCGAGCCATGGCGCGTTGGACGGTGGGGGATACCCACGTCCCATGGAGATCCCGCTCCAGCCTCCGCCTCCAGTGCAGCGGGTCATGGACCCAGGTATGGGCCAGGTCCTGGAGAAGGAGACTGAGGTGCCTGAAGTCTTGGTGCTGAAGTGGGCTGCAGGCTGAGGGCTGGGCTTGTGTAGCACTGCCCCGCGTTCCTCAGGACCTGCTAACCTTTCGGTGCCATCCAGAGTAGAGGGCGCCACTTTAGGGGACCTGGCAGTTAGTCACAGAGTCTGGGCCTGTTGCCATGGTGCTGCTAGGCTCTCTTGTCCCCAGGGACAGGCCTCAGCAGCCTCGATGGTTCAGGTGGAGGGTATCTGTGGGACCGAGGGCAAGCCAGGTGTCCAGGAACATGGTGGGGGGACAGGCTGAGGCCTTTTGCGAGCATGGAACTGGGTTTTCTCTCCCTCTGCAGGCTTCCTGGATGTGTCAGGAATGTCCCTCCTGGACAGCAGCAACGCAAGCGTGTGCCCCAGCCTGTCACCTTCCACAGAGCTGACCTCTGCGGCCATCTCAGCCTCAGGACCAGAGGACATTGGCTCCAGCAGCAGCTCTCATGAGCGGGGTGGTGAGTGACCTTTGGTGATGCCTCCCTGGCATGGGGAGGGCTGCTGAGCTCCTCAGGTGGGTTAGAGGCTGGCTGCATCAAGGGATTCCTATGCTGGACCTCTGACCCTCCACCGCACCTGGGCTGCCGGGGGTAATCACAGGGTGGGCTGCCTTGCGTTTCAGGTGAAGCTACGTGGTCAGGGTCGGAGTTTGAGATCTCCTTCCCAGACAGCCCAGGTGCCCAGGCCCAGACGGACCACCTGCCCCAGCTTACTCTCCCTGACGGCCTCACCTCAGCAGCCTCACTGGAGGAAGGGCTGTCCGCAGAACTGTTGGAGGCACAGACTGAAGAGCCAGCAGACACTGACAGCCTGGATCGCAGAGCTGAGACTGAGGGGCTGGCCAGCCCAGCCCAGGTCGGCCCCGGTGCACAGCCTGGGTTGTGAAGAGGTTCCTGGTGACCTTTGGTGTTGCTTAGATGTAGCTGTCTAGGCTGCAGCTCCTGGTGAGGCATGGGCTTTGCTGGAGTCTCTTCCTAGGGTCCAGCCTTCACCTCAGAACACGGTCCTGGACTGAAGGGAGCAGTGAAGGAACACTGAGCTTCTGTTGAGGCAGGAGACAGAATCTGGGCGGCGTCAGTGAGGCACTGAAGCCTCACTGGAAGGCAGGGCCTGGTCAGGATCAAGTGTGAAGATGGGGTGAGGGGCAAGTGGGGGAAGGGACAAGAGAGGCTATGCCTGCCAGTAGCCCTGCCTGTACTGAGAAAGGTCTGAGTCCTAGTGTGCTTCCCCTTCCCCATTCTGATCCTTACACTGGAGGAGATGTAGTATACCTGGTCACTTTATTTCCAGGGTGGAAAATTCTAGTCCCTTCACAGGGATCCCCCAGTCCTGCCCTGGGGAGGGGTTAGGTACTTCAGTTGCATCCTGTGTCCCTCCTGTCAGCTCCCATGTGCAGAGAGCAGGCTCTGAGGCCGAGTAGGCTGGTAAAGGCTTCTCCTGTACTCAGCATGAGGGGAGCTGTCTCTTTAGCTACCCCGGGTGCCTTTTGAGGCAAAGGCTGAGAGGTCATCTGCATGGCGCCAGGCTGTCCCCTGCAGCCCCAGTCTCCATGCTAATCACTGTAAGCTGCCTTTGGTCTTGTGTTCCAGCCTCTGCCTGCCCCACTGTCCACAGACCTGTGTAGCTCTAGGAAGCACAGGCCAAGCAGCATGGCCGGCCAGGTCCCAGATGAGCGAGTAAGCTCCAGGGATACACTTCCAGCCAGGCCTGTGAGGCAGCCCAGGGCGAGTACCAGTGTGGGCGGTGCCAGGGTCACCCCAGGGCCACTCTGTGGCTGGGCCCTCTGCCCCAGGCTGCCCTCACTGGGAAGTTCTGCTCCCGGAGAGCCCATAAGTGGGGCTAAGATGGATGCTGATGCTGTTTCAAAGTACCCCCAGATGTTTCTTTCCCTGTAATCTGCCGTGAAGTGACAAGTGAGAAAAAAATAAATGTGTAAGACACAATGAAATATTTCAACTAAAGCTTTATTCTATACAACTTGAAATACAGACTCTGACCCTTTTGGCATTGCAGACTGTTCAATTTTCTGGAAACTTATTACTGGCTTTTGACTAGAGGGGAAAAAGTACAACCATGCTCAGGGTAAAATCCACCACAGGGCATAACTGCCCGAGGCTCAGCACTGGGCCAGTGAGCCAGCAAGCCCCACACTTAGTGCAGAGGGCCTGCACACTACTGGGGGCTGTGCACCCCCACCCCCCTTGCTTTAGTTTACACTATCACTAAAAAATATGCACCAAAAGTGCATTGTTGTGTCCAACACATAGATAAAAAGGACTTCTGTAAAAAAAAGAAGCCGGTTGCTCTGAGGGAGGGAGAAACTTTTAACGCCTGGAAAACGTCTTTGCTCACTCGAGGGTGTGGAGGCCATGGCATGTCAGGGTTCCACAGTTAGCCGTGAAGGGACCCTGTTCTGCAGTTGTGCTGCCGATCGATGCCTCAATCTGTAAGGGATGGACCTGAGCCCATTGGCTGCCCCCGGCAAAACCCGTGAGGATGGAGAAAAGAAAAAAGCCCTCCTTCCTCAGCTCCCCCCGTCCCCCGTCTGGCTCCAGTGGGGGCAGACCACACGCAAGGCAGGGCAACTGGACGGAGTAAGCTGCCCTCACAAGGCACTGGTGCTTCCGGCTGTGCTCACGGCTCGTCTTCTGCACTTTTCTGGGGTGCACCATTCATTTGCCTGAATGTAAATGACCTTGGGAAGAATCCAAAGTATCTTCTGCCAAAAGTTGAAGTGTTTATCCCCAATAAGTTAATATTCTGTACAAGATCCAAGTGAGTCTATGAAAGCTTTCTGTTGTTAGAAAGACAGCGCAAAGATGTAACGCAGGTATAACAAAAGCCTGCATACAAAACTGGAGAAACAAACATGGACCACAATATAAATATCAAACCAACTCACTGTGAGATCTTTTTACTCTAGTAACATAAACCTTAGGTAGCATTTGAATGAAACTGAAACTTCAGCATGGTCTTAAGTTCTGATAGCATCACACTGCTCACCCAGGTGGGCAGCTGTGGTTCCCGCTGGCTCTGCTGTGAGGAAGACTGGGCGCTGGAGGAAGGAGACGGGCCATAGCTCCGTGGCTGCTGTGCAGACAGGGTACTATGGGGCCACTCCGCTCAGCACAGGCTGCTGCCTGCAAGCCAGGCGCTGTGTGCAAGCCCTGGAGCTGCAGGTCTTCCTGTACTGTCATAGCTGAGATGTGGAATTTCAAAAGTAGCCCGACATGGTCACTGCTTATGAAATGGGCTGGCTCTTGAATTGTGCAACAGTGATTCCCATTAAAAATAACTCATAATGTTGTGAAAACAACTTGATTTCTTTTTTTTGTAATGACAAATTTGGAAAAAGCCTTCATAGGTGCTACGTGAGTGGAATGTGCTGAGAAAAGCTGCAGAGCTTGTGGGCTTGAGACGGTGACAGATGTGGCCTGCTGATGTTCTCTAACAAGTCCTAAGAGACAAAGGTGGGTCCTTCCAAAGGAGTCAACCAAGTGTGCACTGGCCTGCTGCAGACTGTACATCTCCCAGGACAGTGCCAGGGTGCCTCTGCCCCTGCGCTCTGAGTCCTTAATCTATGCATGGAGCCTGGCGTATATATTACATCTCGATTAGTCACTTCACCAAATCGGCCGATGGAGGTCTTGCTCCCATAGGGCTTGGTGGGCTTCCTAGGACTACTCTTGGGGCCACAGAGGAAGGTGACTGGTGGATAACCCAGGAGCGCAGGCCCACGCTTCACGTGGACTTCTGCCGGTAATGGAGGGTGAGGTCCCCACCACTCTTCCATATGAAGTGCTTTACTGTCCGAAGGTCCATATTTGGGTCCAAAACCTGAATAGCCAAAGTGCACACAATATGTCAAGGTCACTAACAGCTAAAGGCATTCTTAACCAGGGACTGTGCCACGTGGCTCAGCTTGCTCCCCACTGTGCCCAGGAGCCTATTTTTGCTTCCACACATGGATTCTGAAATGTACGCCTCTGCTGCTCCACCAACAGCACCAGCCCTGCCTGAACATGAGTGTATCTTGGTTGTAATTCATTGCTTTCCACCCACCTCTGCTCCAAGTTCTTTTAAGTGGCCCTTCCTTGTTTACCAGGCACAGCCCTATGTGGGCATCTGGAAATCTGCGCCTCTGCTCCAAGTTCTTTTAAGTGGCCCTTCCTTGTTTACCAGGCACAGCCCTATGTGGGCATCTGGAAATCTGCGTTCATTCCTGAGCACATCCCTCAGGTGAAGATGAGCTTTGAGGGGTCAGAAGAAGCTTTCCAAAAGACTCTGGGCTCTTCAGAGCCAATGGCTTGAGCGCACCTCACGTGACTTTCTGGACACCTCCGCAGGGACATGGAGCTTTTCACTCACCTGGTCCTGGCACAGAAGTTCAATTTTCTCCTCTGCCAACACAGCAATATCCTCCTCCTTCTCCTGCTCTGGTTTCTCATTATTAGAAGAGCTGGTGGTTTGAGACTCGTTATCCAGGTTGATAATTTTCTCATAGACATGCTCCATCACCTTGCGGACCTGCAGCATGTCACTGGCAGAGAGTCTGTCTCTACAAAAGGCAATGACATGTTTTGACATCATGAAAAAGCTTACTCTTTTTCATTTGTGTCAACATCTAAACATTAATGTTGCACACGCATGTGAAACCAACACGTTCTCAGCCCCTGCCTCGAGCCATCTGAGTGCCTCAGAAGTCCCTGTGGTGCCCTTCCAGGGCTCTCACACACAATAGCTGCCTGCACTTTGTGCCTCCAAGTACCAGCTTGAAGCCTGGGCAGACCCACTAATTAACCACCAAGGGCTGTGCCTTCAACTAGGAGACAACAAATAGCCCAGGCTAGACATGCAGTCACAGCTTGCCCCAGACCACAAGCCTAACAGCTGGCCCACCTAAGTTACACAACTAAAGCTCCTCACTTCCTCGCCTTTATCCTTGACGCCAGTCAGTCATCAGGTCTCCTAAGGCTTAAACTGTTCAAAGAACTGAAGCTCAGTCATCAGGTCTCTTTGAAGGGATGTGTATGGCTTGCTATAAAGTGGCTTAGTGTGTACTTATGGAGGAGGTGAGGGGCAGGTGGAGGTACGGTTGGACACATTTTAGCTTCACAGTGGTCACTCAAGTGTCTGATGGGCCAGTGGGAACTCGTCCCTCTGTGCAAGCTTGGGAATCCCTGTGACAGTTTTTAACAGCCTTGTTGATTTCATTTGCTAGCCACACATACTGATCATGGTTCAGACTTCCTCCCTAGACACCTCCAAGTTCTCTATCGTCAGCGTCTCTTTGAGCCACATTTACCTACCAAGACTTTCTGGTGGTAGGCCACTGCACACTCTGACCAGGCATTCAAATTCAGAGTCACAAAGCCTCTTATTACTTGCTGGATCTTCCCACTCCATCCTCTGTGTGGAGCATGCATCTCATACTGTTTCTGCCATCTTGGGCATGCTCCTGCTTTCACTTGGGAAGTCTGTCTTTGGGCATCCCGCCCATCTATACATGTTCAGGAACCTCCTTGTCCTAGAAACCTCCTGAAAAGTTCTAGTCAAAAGCTGTTTTTTCCCATTCTTATTATTCCCTAAGAATGTGTAAAAGCAGCCAGTATACACAGGTTTTGTCCTGAAGGGGACTGTTTGGTTTACAGACAGGGTCTCATGAGGCCTTGAGCTCCTGAACTGCCTCTATCCACCTCCTAAGAACTGTGATACAGGTGTGTGCCACCACACATGGCTTACTTGGTCTTGCCATATAGTCTTGGCTGGCCTGAACTCAATCTATTGCCCAGGGTGGCCTCCTGCTTTTACCTGAGTGCTGAGATTATGAAGGCATGTGTCAGCAATTACTGGTTAAACTAAATTTTGACAGGAGACAATCCATCAGCTTTCAACCTGGTCCTGGCCATGAGGACAGAGGTGTCTCCAGTCAGTAGTGAAGGAAGCACAACAGGTACTTACTTTTTTAAAGTTTTTGCTCCTGAAGATGCATGAGGTTGGAGGTAGAAAGGAATTTTGTTGAATTTGGGCATATTTTTCTGAAATATTAAAAGTTTAAGAGGTATAATAGTTTCTATTAGCCAATGATAAAACTAAAATGCTGTCAACAGGAAAACATGATTTACAAATAATTATTTTCACAATAAAAATGACTTTTAATGAAATTACTAGTAAGTTATCAATTGAAATATACCTAAAGAGAAAATTTACCAGCAAATATGTATTCAGTTTATAATAAAAGATGAAGACAAATTATATGCAGTATTAGTCTCAGAAATCATCTATTGTGGCATGGCTCTTCTGAAATTATTACAGAAAAACAAACAAACATTAAAGCTCTATAAATTAAAACACTGGGGCTGATGACTAAAGCAGACGTCTGTGTGTTCTGAGATAACCCAGAGCCATCTTCACTTCTTGCTGCTGCACTGGGCCTCTACCATCTCCCGATAGAGGGAAGAGCCAGGAAACAAACCCTCATTCTCAAACGATGGCAGACAGCTACTTCTTCTCAGGGCATAAACCATACCACAGGGTCAGTAATGCATCCAGGTGAGTTCTACACTCGGAAGGAAGCAAGCAGTGGTTTATGGGAGCTTGGACAGTGAAGGGCACAGAATACCCACCAGATGTCACACTGGCTCTACGTTCTTGGGGGTGTATCTGGGATATGAAACAATTTTTCTAAAATTTCAAGAGATTAAATCCCTTTTCATATGGCTTTAGGAATATACAAAATAGTCAAGAAGGATAAGAAAGTCTAGAACGAGACTGAGCAAGTGTTATTTTAGTGCACAAAAAGACAGCAGAGCAAGTTCAGATTAGCAGAGACGAGTCAGACCCTACAGACTGTACTGCACATGGCTTATTTCTTTGGAAAAAGTTAGAATTTCACCTCACAGCAGACAGGAAGAATAAACAGATTAAAGGACCAGACAAGAAAATGATAAAGTATGAAGAAAGAGCTTAAAGGAGGACCACCCACCCCCTATTCTGAATTGGGGAATAACTAACAAAACATGGAACTCAGAGCCATAAAGAAGAAATCAATTTGATTATACACAAATTAAGTTTTCACCTAGGAAAAGAACCTTGACCAAAGCGAAAGTTTAATGAGGCACAGAGGAGTCAAGTTAATACAAAATGAAGTCACCTGCGAGTCAGTGAGACCAATGACTTGGTTAGTGGACAGGCCGCTCACAGGAGAGACACAGATAGCCAGTATGAAAAGGCTCTTAACCTCGCCATGAATAAAGAAAAATTCCACACTGAAATCAGCAGACAGTATCTGCCTATCATACAGCAAAGGTGAAGCATCCATGTTGGTATGGCTATAGGAAGTGGGCATTCATATACCGTTGGCTCAGATGTAAATTGCCTTTGTGAATGGCAATTTGGCATTATCTATCAAAATTTAAAATGTGCATACCCTTTGATCCAGCAATTCCACTTCTAGGAATTTATCCTAAAAAGTACACAAAGATACATGTACAAGAATGTTCACTGCAGCAGTGTTTGCAACAGAAAACATTGGAAACAACCTGAGCCAATTACTACGGGGCTAATCAAATAAAGGATGCTTATGTTTACACAAGAGAATAGGGTGCAGTCGTTAAAAGGGAAGAGTCCATAAGTACAGGCATGAACACATGTCCAAGACGTATTTTTAAGTAAAAAAAAAAAAAGTTGCAGAACACTGTAAAAGACTTCGTGCAAAATAAACTGAGCTATAAACTTACGTATGCACACAAATAATATATGCTTGTGTACGTGAGGAGAGTGGCAAAGGCTGCGTCAATCTCCTAGCAGGTGCTCCCTCTGCGAGGAGGGCGGGGTGGAAGGGTGAGGAGGATGGATGGAAGAGGTGGGCACTTCACTTCAGACACTGATTATCTTATAGAATAAGCATATGTTATTATTATGACTGAAACCTGACAAAGATAAAAATTGATATGTAAATTATCAGATGCATCTGCAACTTTGGAACATCAGGAGGGCGGAGGGGATTCCACTTGGCGGGTGACTTTTGATACAGTTTAAGACGTGCCGTCTAAAGGAGGTCTTAGCGCCACGGTCTGGGAGGAGTACGAAGGCAAGGGGGACGGAGGACACTTACATCCACAGTGATGTCAATTACCCATTGCGGCACTGTCTCATTGAGAAGCATCGCCTCAGTCTCGCCCCCGGAATCCCGGCAGAGCAGCCTAGACACAATCCAGCAGGTAGTCAGAGCCACGCAAGGGGACATCACAGGAGCCCTCACAGTGCTCACTGGGGAAGGCAGGGCGACAGGCAACAGGAGTTCTGCTCCTGAGCCCTGTGTCACTACAGGAAGCACTCAGCAGAGGGCCAGCCGGCACCATGGTGCATGGCACAGACTTCGTCCGCTATGAGGGCTCCAGCTTGGCTACTTGGCTCGGGGGCCACCATCGCTCCAGACACCAGAAACTCCACCCTGACTTTGACAATCACCGCCATTGGGAATGCTCCCCAGCTCCCCACGGGAGCCACCCAGCCTCCTCTTTCCCTGGAGGGCTTCCTGCAACCCCAGGTTGAGCCACTGCAGATCACAGCGCAGGACCAGCCTTGCCCCTCTTGCCTGACTCAATCTCTCAAGGGCAGGGGCTGCCATGATGTTACCTGATCTCTGTAGATGGCAGTTAGCCACACTGGCAAAGTGAAAGAAAGCACCCCCAGTGACTTGGCCTGGAGGCAGGCACCCAAGGGGGACGGGGGGGGTGAACTGCACCTTGGCCCTCTCTCTTAACACTAACTGCACCAGGTGTTAACTGTCTCAGGGAGATGACTCTTAGAAGTTAGTGACAACTGCTCATGTCTGTCTGGGCAGCACTGCCTAGGTTTGGTCTGTCAAGCAAGGCCTTTCTCAGGTAGGGCCTCAGGTCTCTCTCATCCATACCTGAACAGCGTGCGACCTCCAGCTTCGCCAAAGATCACAGGGGTGTGGGGGGGCACTTGGAAATAGCCATTTCCCTTCTGGACTCGGCTTTCCTGTTCCCCACTCACTAGGAGAGAAAGGCAGGCTGTTAGCGCTCAGACCACAGCAGTAAACACTCATCACTACGTAAACAAACTCACATTTAAGAACACTGCTGGGGCTGAAGTGATGGCTCACTAACACTGGTGGCTGTTTTACAGGACCCAAATGTGGGTACCAGCCCCTATTCAGTGGCTCACAACAATCGGCACCGCCAGTTCTAGAGAAGCTAATACCCCTTCTGGCTCCAGGGGCACTAGGCATGTAAGTGTTGTCCATGCACATACGCAAGAAACACTGATACACATAAAAAAGAAGAATCTAAACCCTTGAAACTGAGGCTCTGGCCCTCAGTCAGAGGTAGGAGGAGGCTGGAGCGCGGGCCGCTCTCCAAGGGTGGAGCTCAGCCCCAGCACTCATGCTGCCTCTTACTCCAGCTCCATGGGATCTGATGCACACACATACATTTTTTCTTAAATATTAAAAAAGTAATAAAGGTATAAAACAAGCAAAGGTTAAATTACCGAAAATAAGAACGCGGTATTTTATACGCAAGACCAAAGAATCTCATCAGTGCAGTGCACTACCCACCGTGAAACACAGCCCCTATCAGAGGGCTTTAATACAAGATAAATGTAGCTGACCCTGCGCCTGACTTGTATGCACAGCCCCTGCCAGTCCCCAGCTCCCTGAAACCAAGCACAATGGCACCATCTGCCACCCTAGCATTTGGGAGATAGAGGCAACCGTGAGCCAGCCTGGACTGTAAGACTTGTCTCAAAAAGAGGGAGGGAGGAGAGACAGAGAGAGCAAGAGAGAGGAGAGGTGGGGACAGCATTTATAAATGGGTGTCTTAAATGCGCAGTGCAGAGGTAGCTGGTTATGCTCCTGTTCTGAATGTCAACCACAGGCATCTTTTTCCTGTGAGAGCCACATCCCCCCATGGTCTCAGTTCACTGTCACCCTCATTCAGATCAGAAGGGAAACAGTCTGACTGGGTGCCGCACAGAAGCACTAGGTAGCCCTGGTCTCCACACTCGTACTTTTCTGAACATAACACACTGACCATGGTTCACTTCGTTCTCTTCCTCATCCATGGGTGTCACATGTGTCCTTGGCCAGTACTCCAGGAGAGCCTGTAGCAGAAGCCCTCCTAAGTTCACTGTGGGGACCAGCAGAAACAGGAGGTGGTTAGCGCTAACCTAACACAGGAAGCTGTCAGCATTCTGAGGTACACGTTTTCTTGAGGGAAAACTGCAGGGCAGAGACAGGCTAACAACGGTGACAATGTGGCCGCCTGAAGGCAGAGGCAGGCTGTCTAGAGGGCGGTGCGTGTGAGTGCCTTATGCACACAGTATACACACAGGACTGCTGGCTTTTGATTTGGCACTGTTCAAACTGATATGAAGTTCTTTTTTTTCTTTCTTTGTGAGTTCAGCCTGGCCTTTGACTCCTTGCTTTCTTTCTTCCAGATACAGGGAAGGCAGGGAAGGCAGGCATGGCGGAGTATGCATGCCGTGGTGGTTTGAATAAGATGGCCCCAGACTCCTGTGTGAGTGCTTGGCCGTAGGGAGTGGCACTCTTAGGAGGTGTGCCTTGTTGGCGGATGTGTATAGTTACTGCCCGGATGGGCTCTGAGGTCTCCTTGCTGTCTACAGATCAAGAGAGAACTCTTGGCTTCTCCAGCACCAAGTCTACCTGCACAGTGCTATGCTTCCCGCCATAATCATAATGGACTAAACCTCTAAAACTGTAAGCCAGACCCAATTAAATGTTTTCCGTTATAAGAGTTGCTATGACCATAGTGTCTCTTCACAGCAATGGAACCCTAACTAAGACACAATCTTAAGCTCCCAACCCAAGACCCAAGACAGGTCTCAGCATCTGAACTCAGAGCTGAAAAGGATGATGCAGAGAAAATGCTACATTACTTTTCAGCAGTCAGTCTTTTCTTTCCTTTTTGTGGAGACAGGATAGCGAAGGCTGCCCTGGAACTCATGGCAATTCTTCTGCCTCAGCCTCCTAAGTGCTGGTATTATAGGCATGAGCCATTATGCCTGGCTTAGCTATTCTTTAAAAACAAAACATGATGTTATTTAAAGAGATGCTCCCTTAATGCCAGCAACCTTTCCTCTGTACACCTGTTGATTTCCACACTCCAAATTCTCAGAAGAATGCTGAGTGAAGACACAGTAAGAGTTATGATGTGCTGGGCGGTGGCTCACGCCTTTAGTCGCAGCACTTGGAGGCAGAGGCATGTGGATCTCTGAGTTTGAGGCTAGCCTGATTTACAGAGTAAGTTCCAGGACAGCATAGCTACATAGTAAAACCTTGCCTTGAAAACAAACAAGACAGTGTCATGATGTGAGGGGTGCTTACAAAGATGACCAGCCAACTTCCTCAATAGAAGACACTTAACTCACATTTTGGATCAGACCCGTCGGGACTGCTGAAGCCAGCATCTTTTGCAGAAACCCAGGCAGCAAAGCAGTCACTTTCATCCAGAGTGATAGTCAGCATCTGTTGGAGGCAACAGTGTCAGCGGCTCTCCCTGGCCTCTCCAGCGCCCAGACATGCACACTAACCTAAGGTGCCCAGCCGTGCCTCACGGGATTCAGCACAGCTACAGCTCACTCTGCTCAGGTGCCCAAGGCTTAAATGACAGCTTATTAGGACAGAAAAAAGCAATTGCACCCACCCCAAACCAGCAAACTCCATAAGAATAATTAGGGTATAATTATTAGGGTACAATTATCCAAAATCACATAAATATTGATGGCTAACTCACCCCTGTTTTGAGGTCTACTGAGAACCAATTTGGAACATACACCATTTTAAATCTTTTCTTAATTTCATCTTCAAAGTCCACTTTGCCCAAATCTTCAACTTTGCATGCCTGCATGAGAAAGTACAATGGTCAGGATGAAGTAACAGACCAACTGCCTGATATTATTCATTCTTTCAAATTTCACACTTGCTCAAATAACTCTCAAGTACCCTTCAAAAAGAAAAGAACCAATTTCTTTTATCCTAAGTCCTTGAAATGACTAAAACTTTAAATTAATAAGCTGGAGAGATGGCTCAATGCTTAAGAGCACTTGTTGCTCTTGCAGAGAAAATCTGTTCAGTTGCCAGCACCAACCTAGCTCAAAGCCATCCAATTACTCCAGATACAGGGAATCTAGTGCTCTCTTCTAATCTCCCTGGCACCAGGCACACACATGGTGCACAGACTTACATGCAGGCAAATGCTCATACACATTAAAACAAAAATCCTAATCTTTCTTTAAATTAAAAATAATCTTTTCTAGGGGCTGTAATTTAATTTTGCTAAAACTAAGCTGCCCCCACCTTCACCTAGAAGCACCATCAAGTAAAATTCAAAGAAAAGTCATCAAGCAACACGTTGGAATGCTTGCTTAAGTTTCTTTCAGACAATAGCTGGCCCAGGGAGTAACAGAAAGCCTTCTGGCCGTCTTAAGACCTCTATGACTGGAGGGATGGAGGAGAGACCTCTGAACACCTCTCATTCTAAAATGTACGTGCTCCCCAAGAGTGCCCTAAGCATCCTCCGTGCTAGGGTGCCTTCCAGCCACAGCTCTCTTCAGTGCTGAACCACAACAGAGTCCTGACTGCTCAGCTCAGCTTCAGCACCACAGTCATCTCCTCCCAGGCAGACATGGACTCCCCATGATGTCTCAGGGTGAGCCAAGTCACAGGAAACCCCTATTTCCCAGAAGCCCATGTCATTACTACACTGCACACATATTTCTTGATGCTATCAGGTACGCCTCAGACCATTCTCCCTTGCTTTCTGGAAATCCTCACTCTGCTCCATTCAAATCTCAGGCTCCTGCTGTTATTTGAGCTACAGCAAGAATGCTACACAGATGATATGCTGTCCCTCAGACCTCCATCATATCTGTTACCATAATATCACTGTCTCTAGTCACAACTGGACCATTACTACTATCTGGAAGTGTGTGAGTGCATTTGAGTGCATAAGAAAGTGTGGACAGAACCCCTTCGTCCTTCTCCCAGACAGACACAGACACAGACACACACAGACATACACACAGGTTATATTCTAGTCTTCCCTTGAAAAAGTATGTATCATTGATAGGACCCGCCCCTACTGAAGTCTCCTCATGAGTAGTGAAACAGGCTCAAATTCTTCCACCCTCACCACACCTGAGCACAAAAACACCAGAGTGAAACCAGCCTTCCTTTGGTCCTTGCTCCACCCCTGCGGTGCAGTAACTTCAAGATGACGTTCCTTTTTTCACATTACACTGAACCCACCGGCTGCTGTCTAACAGGCTAGCAGCAGAGATTAACCCTCACGGGCAAGCATCTTACATGAACTCAGATCAGTTCTGAAACCCTCATTTGTCCTTGGGCTGCCACTGGCTCCTGGTTTTCTTACCCGTCTTTATCACACACTGTGGCTTCCTTCCAAGATCCCTGACAAGAATGATGGCCCAGTTTATTCTCTTGTTGTCATATTTCTTAGAAATCCTGACAATTCCCATGACATCACCTGTAATCCCCATGCTGAGGCCTGCTTCAGCCTACCCAGTGGACTGTACAGGTGTCTGCCCACCAAGACAAGTTCACACCCATCATTTTTCCCCCCCCCCCGACAGCTGGGCTGTCACCTTTGACCTCTACCACACCCACCCACCAGAAAAACCCAGGACTCATCCTCCTATCTTCCTTTCCTACACTCTTCCTTTCATCCTGGCTCCCACTCATTTCTCTATAGCAGAACCCTATGTGCCAAGCCCTGTGTTGCATGGTTTTGAAACATGCCCTTGACATCACTAGGAAAGGGGTTCCCATATTTCTGGGATAAAAACCACAGGTTCAGATTAAGTCTAGCAGGTCATGAGACTGGTCACTCGCTACACATTAGAACAGAGCTCTGCCCATTCCTTCATGTCCCCAGACTTCCTTGACTTCTTTACCCTGTAAGGCTTAGTAAAGCAGATCATGTGACTGCAAGACTTTCAAGGTTCACATCCAGACATGGGAAGATGTTGTTTGTGGAGATGACACTCATGATGCACACTAGCTTAGGGCTCTACCCAAGTACGGCCCTATCAGGAGGGACAGCAGGGTTCCCCTGGAGCAGCTAACAGACCAGGAGTGGGTGACAGAGACACCCCACAACATTTAGTAGTTGAGCTAGTGTTCAAGCTTAGAGACGCTGGCCTGGCAAGACTCTTGGGTACTGTGGAGACAGTCTGTGAAGGGCAGAATGACCTAGGGCCACATTCAGATGGGGGGCTAATCGGGGAAGAATCAAGTTGATGAGCGATTAAGGCTTCCCTAAATCCTCCCAGTTACCATGGGACCCTTTTGTGAAAGGACAGGACAGAACAACTCTCTCTACACTCAATGAATCCCCAGCCTAAAAAGCCAACAGCATAAAGGATGAAAACTCTGATGGACCCTTTTAAAGAAAAGCTGCATCTGATACAATTTAGAACACAGGGATCAGGAAAATGGTGTAGGTGCTCACAAAGGTAAACTAGTACACCATCTAATATTCAGAAGCACCCACTCCCAAATAAAGCATTACTGCATCAATCTTGACTGGGTACAGGGAAGGAAAACTCAGGAACTCGTGATCCAACAACCTCTAATCCCAAAGATACTTACCTTCAACACGTCCCAATACGCCACATTGTTATTTGTATCTTTGGTTAATATATGTCTCTTGTCATTAAGGATGTGGCACTGAATGATACTAGCGCCCCCTACAGAAGAAAAAAACCAATTGGCAAAAGACAAAAAGACAGGACAATGGATCATAAAGTGGCCCGTATGTATGGCGCAGATGCTCTGGTGCACTTGGGGTCAGATGACACTCTGGGCTCAGTTCTCCAGTCCACCTTCACATGGGTTCTGGGGTAGAAACCAAGCTGTCAGGACTGAGCAGCAAGTACTGAGTCAGCTGCCAGCCTGGCATTACTTTTGTTTCTCAGCTTCCTCTCCTTCAGAGCTCCTCAGTGGCATTGTCTTCTAGAGATAGGCACGATGGAAGAATGTGCCAGGTAGGATTCTAATCCTAAGTGCTAACATTAAACACAGTGTCTTTTTCTTTTTTTTTAAAGCACAGCCAGCCAAAACATAGAATTTCAAGTTCACACCTGACATTCTCGGCTTGTGCCAAAAGACAAGATTAAAGATATTTTACCTCAGCTATTGTGTTGTAAAAAAATGAACTTGAGAACAGCAACACAACACCCATAACAAAGGTAGCTCTTTTGTACTCTGAGAGCAAACATGTCCTGTCCTGTCTGCAGCAAATGGAGCCAGAAGACACTGCATCAGACACAGGGCCCCACAGCCCTCCCTTACATAGACCCCAGCACACAGCGCTTGTCAGGTCTGGAAGGCAGGAGAGAACAGATCCCATTGTGTGTGTGCACACGTACTGAAGAACCATACAACCCTGATCTGATAACTAATGGCCACTGATCATTTCCTGTGGCCGCTGGCAGGTGGCTGTTGGGCCCACGCCCTCGTGTACATCGGCAGCACTAATGATTATTAAAACATCACGCATGGAGTAGGAGGGGGCATGCTGAGGCCGTGTCAAGGGAAGAAGCGAGGACCTGGGAGTAGATGTGATGGTGATACATGCAGCACATGTACGAAGCTGTCAGAAAACAAAAATATCCTTAAAAGACTCCCCTCCACTTCTTACCATGACTTTCTTGTGCTTTTTAAAAGCAAGCCCACCTGTTCCTAGCTGTTTGTGGGCAGGAGCATTGCATTTACAGAAAGGTCATCACTCTTCCCTTGTCACTCCACTGAAAGTGTGTGCATGCTGTGGCCTTCTTACCTTTAATGACTTGGTCAGGCTGTGTGCAAAGGGGCGCG
>CM053749.1:3567855-3609796 GCA_028658305.1 Pachyuromys duprasi
GAAGAAGCTAAGGCTGAGGTATCACAGCTATGTTAAGAACATACCAGCCACAGTGGCGAGCCACAGGGTCAAACAGAAAAAAATCCCTAACAAATATGAAGGAGAGACTGTTAACCTTTCTGAAAAAGAAAAAAAAGGGGGGGGGGGAGACCCAACAACCCCCTCAAACAAACAACCCCTCAACACAAAAACAATAACCCCACAAGGCCCCTGTGGTAGTTTGAATGAGGTCCCTATAGGATCATGTATTTGAATGCTTGGTTTCCAGTTAGTGGAGGGGTTAGGAGGTGTGGCCTTGTTGGAGAAGTGTCACTGAGGGCAGCTAGAGGGTTCAGAAGCTCCTGGCAGGCCCACTTTCCCTCTCTGCCTACAAGGGCTGGACCAGAGGTGAGGCCTCAGCTACTCCGACATTGCCATGCCTGCCTGTCACCAAGCTCCCCACCATGACCAGACTAACCTCCTCAAACTGTAAGCAAGTCCTCAATTACATGTTTTCTGTTGTAATTTGTCTTCATGTTTACCACAGCAACAGCACAGTAACTAAGACTGCCGCAAAGCAGGGCAAAGATTATCATTGTCGGGCACAGAGGCATGCACACAAGGTCTGCAGCTGACCAACCTTCCCCCCTACGCTTCCAGAGTCAGCTAGGCAATAGAGCTTAGCTCTGGAAGGAGCTGGTGCTATGAGGCCCTGACTTCCCAATCTACCACCACCCCTGCTTTCCAGGCCAGGGGGAAAGGAAGCCAACTTCCTGCTCCTTTACCTTTAGAGAAATGGGTATATGGACTGTCTACTTCGTTCTTTTTGTGTGCTCAACTGAAGCACTGTCTTGCTATGCAGCCCAGGCTGGGCTTGAACATGTGGCACTTCTGTCTGTCTCCCAAGAGCTGGATTATGGCTGTGCCCACCACACAGGGCTGGACTGCCTACTCTTGGGTGCAGCTTTACAAGGCCAGAGGCTTTGTAACACTGGCTGGTTTAAGTAGGCAGCATCTGTTTTAAGCACATCAAACACATGGCCTGGCTGGTAACAGAGAGAGCAGCTTCATTCACCCACGAATGTCACATACTCTCACTGGTAGGATCACACCTGTTCACAGGGTGTGTGCATCAAGCCATACCACGCCTCTGCTCTGGGACTGGTGTGTCTGGGACAGTGAGCTCCACACTTGTGCAAGCACGGCCACACACTTACCCACTTAGTTACAGTGGACTTTGTTGTGGCAACCCAGATCGCAGGAGGAGGGTCAGCTGATCTGTCGAGCTCCATCTAAAAGCAAACACAACAGTCTTCTTTGTCAGGCTGATGATACTGAGCTGTCAGCCCAGAGATGAGCTATTAGCCCAGCGATACATTAGGGAATATCAATCCTTTGTCAGCAACTGTACACTGCCTGGCACCAGGCTTGCAGCAGTGAGCTACAGATGGACAGGGAAAGGGTGCTCCACTGAAGGAGCTCAGTCTTGCAAACCGGGAGAGGATGCATGGCAGGGAAGTGTCTTTGTTCACTTGTGTACAAGTATGCAGTTATATTCTATAGTCTCAGTCAGCAAGCTGGCTTTGAACTCATGATTCTCCTGTATCAGCTGGATTATAGATAGGCACCACTGTGGCCAGGCTCAAGGGTATTTTTGAGACAGGGTTTCTCTTTGTAGACCTTGGCTGTCCCAGCACTCTGTAGATCAGGCTGTTCTGGAACTCACAGAGATCCTCCTCCCTTTGCCTCCTGAGTGTTGGGATTAAAGGGGTGTGTCACCACACTTGGTTGTCTAGGTTGAAGGTTTTAAGTGACGTTAACTGTTGGGACTTAAGTGGACACAGTCAAAAGAATAAGGATTTTCTGAAGCAAAAGCAATGCTGTGCTTCTGCTTTTCCACTTTTTATACTGTGTGTGTATGTGCACTTTTCTGGGACAGGTTCTTGCTGTGTCCCCAAAGCCAGTCTTTGGCAGCCATCATGCTTGGCTTACATTCTTTCTTTTTTTGAAAATGCTTATAGAAAGGAAAATCTGAATACCGTAACTAATGTGTCGTTAGCCCTCACCCGGGGACAGGCTCACTCACGAGCATCACCTCACAACAAGCCCTCTGGTCCTTTCAAATGCTATGCATGTAAGCTATGGATTTATATACAAATGGAGCATCAGGAGACTAAAAGTGCAGCGGCTAGAGGCATTTCTTGACTCTTAGCGACCAGCAATTCTCAGGGATTCTCTTACGGGTGCCTGTGCCACCTTCTTCAGTCTGCTGCCCACAGCCAGGAGCTCCCTGGGCAGTCTCTTCTGTGCTAGCTTCCTCTGCTTCCCACCTACCCTCTGGCTCCTGCTCTCCCTGTGGAGCTGCTTACCATGGCTGCTTGGAGGCAGCTGTTTGTAGTTGGAAGCAATTGGCTCTGCTCTCTTCAGGAGATATTCCACTTCTTACTGCTGACACCGAGGCCTGAACACCCAGACCTCTTTGCTCAGATACCCTTAACTGCTCACGTTCGTCCTCCTAAGGACGGGGCAGGAGAGCAGGCACACTCTCCAGCACGCTGACACAGCATCACTTGATTTAGCCGCAGGAAGGCCATCCATACCCCAGCAGTGCCTCAGGTATCACAACCTGGGTCCACACAGAGACTCTGGCTACCCTGTGGAGCTTTTCCTGACCCACATCTAGGGCTTGTTCAGTGCAGCTTCTGCTGCTCAAGCCTAAAGCGCACAAACTCTGCTGGGAAACCCAGAAACTCAACACACCTTGAGAACTGGTGCTTTTTCTTCACAAATCAGCACCCGAATGTCAGGGTTTCTCAGGTCTGTGCAGTAAATCTTCCTGTCCCTTCCTCCAGAATACACATGTGTGAAGGCATCATTGACTTGGAGGGCCCAGACACCTTCATCGTGGACTCGATACGTTGCTATACACCGCTGCTGACCAAGGGACCACAGGCGAATGGTTCCGTCAGAGCTCCCAGAGAGGCACTGTGAACAACGGAAACAGGTGAGGGTGCTCTCAGGAGCAGGCCCTCTGAAATGACCAAAGACAATGTGCCTGCTCCAGCGGGGACACCAGGCAAACTTGCCTTTGTCCTCTACCCAGCTGCCTGCTGCTTCTGTAAAACAGAATGGTGTCTTGTGTTTGGACGTTCAATAACTGAGGCAGTCAGTCTGAAAGCAGCACAGTCCTCTTCCCTGGGAACTTAGTAAGAATGTAAACTCTTGGGTCCCATCCAGACCCAAGGAGGCAGGACTTACAGCAGGGTCACCAACAGATGCCCAGCAGGCTTCTGGGGCAACTCCCATGTTCTAAATCTGGCGGCACTGCTCCAGGCCAGTGTCTCACCCTTTTCCTCATGGCTCAGGCCTTTGGTTCTGACAGGAATCAGAAACGAGGTCTATGCCAGGTCTCCGCTGACTCCGTGTGATCCGGAACACTTCTAGCAGTTCTGACCATTTCTCAAGGTTGAGGAGAAACAACACAAGCAAGTTGGTGGTACACCAATTAGGGCTGAGTGCACTGAGTCAGACAGAAACAGGACGAATGAATCATCCCATGTCCCTACCAGGCACACTCAGTATTCCTGATCAATTGCTGGGACAACTTGTAGAAAGGATAAAAACTTCATTTCCTTGGGAAAAAGAATGAACCCAAGGAGAGCAATTGTTGCTGCTGGAGTATGAAACTTAGCAATAGCTTTAAAGAGAAGTAGCTGTGGGCATGAGCTTGAATGGTTCTGTTAATCATTTACTGCTCTACCTCTTGATTTTAAGGAGCCTGTGAAACTTCAGACAGGTTTAATTAAATGAACACAGATTAGACAACTTCCTCACAAACTGCCAGGAGCATCAGGAATTTAACCACGTCCCTGAACTAGTCCATAAAGGAATGACTGATCCAGTCCGGGTGTAGGAGCACTGGGACACAGGGCAGGCCCAAGGAGGGGTGCAGGGAGGCTACTCTGAGGGGGCGGGACTCTCAGGAAAGCTCCAGTCCTTCAGCTCCTAGGACAGAGAACAAGGTCTGGCAAAGACGGTGGTCTGGAAGTCCACACAGCTGAAGACTGCAACAGTTAGGGCCAGATGCAGATTGCACAGATAGAAGCAGAGGAGAAAGCACAGATGTATCAAATGAAAACAGAACACAGAACAATCCTGGCAGAAGCCAGCAGTCTCTGGCTATGAGGAAGTCACAGTGAGAACAATGCTTTTAGAGAGTCCCTGCCATAGGGTGCAGCATGAGGCAGTGTTCAACAGTAGCCTGTGCTGTAAGCACCCCTCCCTATCCACGGGTCCCCTTTAGCACCTGCCATCCTCTAAGAGCCAGCAGGAGCAACAAAACCTTTCCCACTCTCTATCCTCACCTCTTCTTCTGCCGGTTAAAATGTGAGTTGTCCAACAAGAGATTATTTCAGAGACAAACCCAACCTGCCACACTGTTCTGCTAAAGCAGACTTAGACAGACAGACAGATCCTGAGCCCAGATCAGGCTGGTCTCTCAATGATGGCTGTAGGGGGTACCTGTGTGTAGGGACCAGGCTACTGTTGGAGAAGTTGCCCCATGCTGTGATCCCAGGCCTAACTTAGGTTTGGAACTTGAATTATCAGAAAAACCCTGTGGGTGATAGACAACTATGCATTTTAAGATCCAACAGGTAGCTTTCAGAACTGAGCCCTACCCATAGCAAATGCAGCTGACCTGAGGGATCTCCATTTGACAGTCACATGACAGAAGCACACTACAACTTACAGACTACAGGAACAGAAAGAGCGTAAGGCCTTTGAAGCACACTGCTAGAGACTTCAGCCTACATATAACACAGCATCAACAAAACTGCCTGTGGCTCTTAGGAGGTGTGGCCTTGTTAAAGGAAGTGTCACTGTGGGGGTGGGCTCTGAGGTTTTCTATGTTCAAGCTACACCCAGTATGGCACACAGTCTCCTTCTGCTGCCTATGAGTCTAGATGTAGACGTCTCGGTTCTTTCTCCAGCACTGTCTACCTGCACACTGCCATACTCCTCATCATGGTAATGGCCTAAACCTCTGAAACTATAAGTGAGCCTCAATTAAATGCTTTCCTTTGTAAGAGTTGCTCTGGTTGTGGTGCCTCTTCACAGCAATGGAAGCCTAACTAAGACACTGCCCAAGTCATACGACCATGAGAATCTCCATTTAACATGATGCCAAAGAGGTTGGAGAGCATAGCTTCCTTCTGCTGCAGTCAGCTCTGCTGGTGAAACTGTGCACACACCTGCATCAGGACAGGACTAGGAAGCTTTCTTATTCTGCCTTCATTAAGAGCAACAAAGTCCTTTTAAAGTGTAGAGCACTGGGAGTGCAGGTTTTATTTTTTGGTTTCTGAGATAGGTTCTCTCTGCTGATCTTGTATTCACTATCTAACACAGGCTGGTCTTGTTTTTGTTCTTTTTGAAACAAGGTTTCTCTGTGTAGCCTTGCCTCTCCTGGAACTTGATCAATAGACCAGGCTGCCCTTGAATTTACAGCGATCAGCCTGCCTCTTCCTCCCTGAGTGCTGGATTATGGGCCTGTACAACCACGCCCAGCCAGGAGGGCCTTAAATTCATTGTAACCTTCCTGCTTCAGTCTCCTGAGTAACTGAATTATAGGTGTAATTGA
This sequence comes from Pachyuromys duprasi, assembly GCA_028658305.1. Classification (NCBI taxonomy): domain Eukaryota; kingdom Metazoa; phylum Chordata; class Mammalia; order Rodentia; family Muridae; genus Pachyuromys; species Pachyuromys duprasi. The sequence goes on from CM053749.1 coordinate 3,573,473, forward strand.
TCTACTTACATTGGGAATGGCAACGGTTTTTTTATTTTGCAAATATTTATTTTCTTTTCAGGTATATGTGTTTCTGTGTGGATATATGATGTGTGTGCAGAGCTGGAAGGCCAGAAGAGGAAAATGGATGCCTCTTGGAGTTACAGAGGTTGTGAACTGCTGATCTGTGTGTTGGGAATGGAACTCCAGTCCTCTGTAAGAACAAGTGCTCTTAACTACTCAGCCTACTACTCAGTATTCTAAAGACTGAATGAGGATGTAAATCACACATGTAGCTTATGGTGCAGATTGACCCCCCTAGCCATGCGTAAAGTGGGGAGACTTCTGCCAAGCCACCCATGTCTTCAGACAGCTCCTACCTGTGTGCCGTCCCTGTTCAGCAACAGGGCCTTCACGTTGTCCGTGTGTCCTTTCAGCTTCATGAGCTTCGCACAGGTCCTTGGATCCCACACTCTTAGAACCTGCCGGTGTTTACAGTGTATTACATAAACCAGCTATGGACACAACCAGCCTTTGAAAGCACCCAACTTTTAGAACGCCTACTATTAAATTCTGGAATGGAAACACGGCAGCAGCCAGTGTGTGTTGTCCATGGCTGCTAAACTTAAGGATACCTTTCTACAGCCCCATCACTGCATGTACAACAGTTACACAGCTATCCTCTTATATACACAGCATTTCTTTTATCATGCACTAGACAGAATTACTGTTGTTTATTAATCTTATTTTTTGGTTTCTTTTGAGACAGGAATTTGGCTATGTTGTCTAGGCTGGTTTTCAACTCCTAGGCTCAATCGATACCCCTGCCTAGGCCTCCTGAATGCTGGGACTACAGCATACTACCTTACCGAGCTCTGTGCATATATTTAAGAACTGAACAGATGCAATGACTCCATTTTCTTGCTTTCAGAGACACTGGCCAGGCCTTCCTTACCTTCTCAGTGGACCCTGATACAATGATTGTTCCCAGTTGGTTCATGGCCAAGCTATAAATGGAATCTTTGTTCCCACTTAAAGAAGAAGCTGTTGAGGATAAAGAGTTCAATGTTACAAAATTATCAGGTGTTCAGCAACTTGTCAGCAAAAATCATAAGCTTACACATTTGACTTAGAAAATCTTATCTTTACAAATAGTTTAGAGAGAATTCCAAATAACAATATCATCAAATTTTGTGTTTTTTCTGGATTTGAAGTGCAAGTGCTCAATAAGTTTCTGTTAAACTGAACTGCGCTGCCATTTAAAACTGACCCACATAAGCACTGTATTTCCAAAGATGGGCCTCACTTTTAGCCAAAGAAATACAAAATGAAAACACCATTTCATAAACAAATCAGATTAAACAAACAACCCAAACCCCAAACAAAAATCGAAGGCCAGAATCATGTCCACGCCCTTTGAATAGGAAGCCAATGTGAAAGTCTTTCCTTCCCAGGTGACTGATTCACAAACACACAGCCTAGTGGCCTATGAGTGGGAGTTAGCACATGTAAGGGGGTTTAGAAATGCCTGCTTCTACGACTCAACAGTGGTAACTATCATCAGCATGGCTTCTGTACTCATAAACCTGGTGACAGGCCCTTCACCACTCTCAGCAAGTCCAGCTTTGGCAGAATCTGTGTCCACTGAGCCAAGTCCCTGACCCTCTGAATCTCGGAGGCCCAAGTCTCTGACCCTCCGTATCTTAGGGGCAGACCCCAGGACCTACCTGCTGGACCCCTGGAAAACGAAACAAAACAACCAACCAAAAAACCCCAAGGGAACAAAGGGTTTAGACTAGACATACTTCTAGGCAAAACAACACTGAAAAAGTTATAAACACCAGTCTCTCCACCTGCCTCCTGGAACAAAGTTACACTATGACTTACATTATAGCCATGCTATGGGAGCACCTGGAATCTTTGAACAGACTGGAGTCATACAGCACAGAGATCTCGCTGTCCAAGCCCATGTCTTGAAGTCTTCCTCTGGTCTAGACTAGGCCAGACTCTGCTCCTACAAGAATCCTCAGACTTTCAGCCTGGAGGCTCCCATAGGCTAGGCTAGTGCAGTGCCTACAAGTTTATCAAGCAGCTACGCTTCCTCTAGAACCACCCTGGCCTCCCTAGGCTTCTCCAGATCACTGGATTCTTTCAGGTTACTCTGAACAGCCCTTCTCAAGTGGTACCGGAAACATTCTCTTCCCCCCTGGGTATTTCTTATCTTGGCCATTAACTCAAATGCTCCTAACAACAGGGCATTGCCAGATGTCACCTTCTTCCAGAACATGGGCTGTCTGTGGTGCACGGACACACTATGTATACTGTGGGAGATATAGACTCTTCTACTGCGGGGACTCACACTTTAGCCACGCAGCTAAGACACGCACACGGGAAAGCCAGGTTCTATCTGGAGTAGGTGCTAAATCTACAGCAGGGATAAGCTAGCTCCAAGTTCAGTCACACTCCTGGGGGCTCGAAGCTGTATGTACTCTCAAAATATGAACCGCTTTCTCAATCAAACGTAACAGAAATGTTGTATAAACTGTTCTTTAAAAATTGTTTTCAAACACCTTACTTGTGACAGTGTTATTTGAGGCAGTCAGTGCTGTTAGAGTATTCACATCCCAAAGGAATATTTGTCTGTCCAACCCAGCCGATGCTACCAGCTCTTTATCCTTGGCATATGCTAAGGCCTTTACATAATCCTATAACAGAACAGACACACTATGATCTACGCTGTAAGAACATGAGCACACAAAGAACTGAGTTCCCAATACAACAGGAAGACTGGACCATGGACATTACCTTATGTGTCCTGAGTGTGGACATGCAGAAGCCTTTATGTGCATTCCAGACTTTCACGGTTGTGTCGGAGGAAGCAGATATCACTAGGAGAGACAAAGGGTCAACCGGACGTTTACAGGAATGACTTGGAACTGTAAGGCTATCTTACAGCAAAGCAATGCTGCCTCAAACTACTGTTCACACATGTGGCTTAAAAGCTCTTCCCAGAACTTACTCAACAATGCCTCAAAGAGATATGGGAACGTACACACACACTTTTGGTTTTAATTAGATGGAAAATTGTTCAGTCTCCCTGGTGAAAAGTCCTTAATTTAACTGAGAATTACTCACACTGCAAAACCAAGAAATGAAGCTTACCAAAGTAAGAAAACAGCCATACAAAGACTACACACATACAAACACACACACACAGAGAACAGGGAGCTATTTATCTACAATTCAAATCTGCATAAAACTAACTGCAGTGATCATGTCAAATGACCGAAAGGAAGGCAGGATGGCACAAGGAGGCACCTGGTAATGCTCTCTCTTATATTTACTATGGTTGCACTGTGTGTGCACTTTTCTGCATGTATGTTGTGCTTTAGTAAAAGTCTCATAGGGAGCTGGAAGTGGTGGTACATGCCTTTAATCCCAGTAGACACGGAGGCAGAGGCAGGAGGATCTCTCTCACAAAGTGAGTCCAGGACACTCAGGACTACACAGAGACCTGCCTCGAAATAGCAAAGAAAGAAAGAAGTCCCAGAGGGGCTGGGGCATGGCTCACCGAGTTAGGCCCCCACATAAAAAAGTGGACGTGGAAGCACAAATCTGTAGCCCTACTCTAGCTCCAAGGCTGGACAGCTGAGGGTGGGGCGGGGCGGGAGGAAGCAGACCCTGAGAACGCAGGAGTTGGTCAGTCTGTCAGGTCAGTGGGCTCTAGGTCAGCGGGAGACTTTGTTCACACACCGTGGCGCACCAGGACAGAAGATGACATTACCTCCATATGCACCCAAATCTGCACACACAGGACTCATATAAAAAATGAAAAATATATCAAGCAGAAATGAAGAATGTCAGAACCTAAGAAGAACTTACGTGTTTTCCCATTGCAACAAAGCACGACATCATTCACCCAGTCTGTGTGGTGCTCCATAGATGCTATGTATGGATCTTGCTGAAATGGAAAACCATGGAGTTTACAACACCGAGCAACACCCACCATAAAGTACAGCCATGCTTCCATCCTTCAATCAACAGGACACACTATCACACTTAAATCTACAGTGGCACTTCCCCGAACAGGCGATGCTTCTAGAGACTGATGCAGAAAAAAATCTGTTTTAGGACCATTACCATAACAAAAAGCCTAGGTTTCCAAGGTTAAGTCTGACACCTTCAGTGGCAAAGGTACCAAGCCCTGGGCTACCCATAGTACGGGGCACAGTACTGGAGGACAGACAGGACCTGGGGAACCTGAGCTGGGGAGATCTGACTCGGTGGTGCCTGTGCTTCAGGGGTCTGGCCTAAAAGCAACAGGAGGCGAATATGGGCTTTTAGCTTCCTGCGCTGTTTGTAACCCTCAGGGAGTCTCTTCACTGCCTGTCCTTCAGAGAAGAGAAGGGCTGAGACACACCACCTGCAGGGGCACCCCAATCGTCACTGACTCCTAGCCACTGGCTCAGCAACCAGAGTCCTGTACAGTGTCAGGTTGTGTCCCACACTCAAACAGGCAGTTTACACATGTCACAGGCAAGAGACGAGCTCTTTGCATGTCTAAGAACTGCAGCCACACAATCTTGTTATGAAGACCGGGAAAAGATACCTGAGGGCAGACAGCCAGACAGCTAGATTCTAGGTAGGCTCTTTTGCATTTTCTCTTAATTTGCTCAAAATACTGCAAACTCTCCAAAAGTTAATATTCTAAATCAAACATGAGTCCCTATGGTGTCTAAAATGCAAATGCAAACACACTTTTCTCACTTTCACGCTCTGACCCTGCCTTTATCTGCTCAAGAACTCAAGCACCTGATGGGCTGAGCCTACTGGAGAAACCTCATCTGGCAGCTGTGCCATTGCTCTTTCTGCAGTGAACACTGGTTTGTTGAGCTGGCTAATAAGATACAGACTCAAATATATGGGTGTTGGCACTGGGGTCTGAAGTCAGGCTGAGCCCCAATTTACAGCCACACTAGTTGTTTGGCCGTCAGGGTTCTCATGTGCTAACAGCTATCTCGAAAGGAATTGTGGAACTTCAGATCTTGGTGAACACGAGGGCCAAGAGCTCAGTAAATGCCCCCAACTGTTTCTACACCATCCACAATGCAGCATTCAAGCAAACCCAAGAGCTTCCTGCCATCTGACTGCAAATCTCCCTCCCATGCATGTAAGTGGGCCTCCCTGCTTACGAAAAAGCCTTTCAAGCTGTGGGGTAGCTCAGGGGGGAAGGGTGCTTGTCCAGCATGCACAGATGCTCAGCACTGCAAAAGAAACAACAAAGCCTCTGGAAGTCCTGGGGAGTGGAAGGAGTTTCACACCTACCACACCTTAGCATGTTATGGGGACCTTAATCACTTTCGTAAAATAAATTTACAAATATTTGTAAAAGTAATACACCAGGCATTTTGTTAGTCTATTATTAACATGGTTATTAGGAGACATTTCAGGCTTATAACTAAGCCAAAATCCCGTGGAAAGTGCTCATTCCCCACCATCTAGGTATTTTTTCCCCTCTGTGGCAGGGGAACTCTTACAGCAAACTAACTTATAGCACCCTGAGTTAAGTAAAAGTACCCTTGAAACTTTGCTGCAGGCGTCTCCTCACAGGCCTACAGAACTCTGGTGCTGTCTTTATAAAATGTATTAAGAAGCCCACTATCCAGATATTAAAGCAAGAACTGAATAAAGGAATTCCATCCGACAAAGCTCGGTGCCTCACCTTGTGCTGATTGACACTCCATATTCTTATGATGGAGTCTCGACCGGCTGTGAAGAGCCTGTTGAGTGCTGGGTCCAGCTGCAGAGCATTGACTCCATTCCGATTGTACTTTTCCACTTCATCTCGAATAACATAGGATACCTGACAGACAGCAGCAAAAGCCAAGCCATGGTGAGTGCAGCCTACTAGTGGCCAATCCCAATACTCCATGAAGACTAAAGGACTGCAAGAAGAATGGCAGCTGACAGCCCAGCTCAAGCCCTTGCACGACTGGAAAGCTCTGCTCTTACACTGTTTAGACAGGAGGCCTGATGATTGCTGGGCACGTGAAGGCCTGGCTCTGTCTCAACCAGGACACAGAAAGAAAACAAAGATGGATGTCTGTGTACAGAGCTTCCTTTAATTCCCTAGCACCTCTACTCTCACCCATCTTCAGCCTCATCTGTTTTCCCCTGGATACCTTACACTACCCCGCCTATCCCCTAAGCCTTTAGGACCTTCTTGTGACGTTTCTGGAATGTGTCCTCTGACCCTCCACTGGCTTTGCAGTGCATCTAGAAAGCACTTTCACTACAGAAAGCATGATGCTTCACATGTGCGGGCAAGCCCTCGCTGGACACTGCTCTGTCTGTCTTCTTTGTCCCTGAGTGTCCACCAGTGGACAATGGAGCTTTCTAACACATCCTTTCTCTTTCACACAACCGGCATTATTTCTTTCTGTTTACTTTTGAAAGGACCTCCTTTACTATTTTATAACTCTATTCCTCATTTTGTTTTGTTGAGACGAGTTTCACCATGTAGTCCAGGCTGGCCTGGAACTTTCTACACAGTTGAGGACGGCCTTGAACTCCTAATCTTGCCACCTGAGCCTCTCAAGTGTTGGGACTACAAGTATGTGCTACCACACCCAGCTTCTACTACTGTATTTTTTCAATAAATTATAGTACAATTAAAAACAGAAACAACATCTTTAATAAGGAAATGGTTACATTAGTATATGCCAGGCTGGCAAGATGGTCATCAGGTAAAGGTGCTTGCCACACAAGCCTGGAGACCTGATTCTGATCCTTGGACTATATGTAAAGTAGGAGGAGAGAACCAACTCTACTACATTGTCCTCTGATCTCCACGTGTGCCATGGCATGTGACCCCCCCACTCTTAACACCGTAATAATAAATATTTTAAAAAAAATGTACTCTACATTCTATGTGGTCATTAAAGGGAGAAGCAGAACTAATACAGTAATAGGTTCTTACGGTGTTTCACATTAAAATCCTGTTCCCGCCCAGCAGGACAACCTGCCGTCAGAGGTGAAGGGCTGAGTGCAGAGCCCAGTTCCTACAGTAAGATGTATAGGACACCATAAAAACCCCAGGGACTTCAGCCCTGTACAAACGCCAGTCTTGTGTGTTGGCCTCCACTATTCTCAGCCAGGCTACAGAAGGGGAAGCCACAAAAAGTACCTGAATCAAGACAAGTGGGAACCATCCCAATAAACTCATTGTAGCTATGTATATAGCTATGTATATATATACACACACACACACAACTACAATAAGTAAAATGATTTAAATATAAAAGTTTTTATTTATTATGTTTTTTCACTTCTGGTGAAATGGAACAGGTTTTGATAAAAATACTTGTTCCCAGTTTTTAAAGACTGTCTTTATATGTATAGTAAATCATGAGGTTAATATAGTCACTGATTATGATTCACGTGCTTACTTGAGTCGATGGTGTATATATATATATATATATATATATATATATATATATATATATGAGTATGAGATGGTATATACATGAGTATATACTATATGAAATTTGCTCTAAATGTAATTGCCTCTTATATATGGCTTTGTTGGTAAAACTCTGAAGCTTAAACTGTTACTCATGAAAGAGTTCAGGCCTACCCAACACTACCTGTGGAGCATGGCAACAAGGCAACAGTAGCGGAGACAGTAAGTCCTGTAGACCTTAGGTAACACTGCAGACAGTAAGAACCTGCCAAATGAAGTTGCCAGACAGAAAAAGAATGTATCTTCTGCCTGAACCCATTCCCAACTCCTCTGGGCTATGGGCAGCCATTTTTCTCATTTGTTTTTGTTGTTGTTGCTGTTGTTACTACATTCATCTCCACCCATTTTATTTTTTCTCTAAGCTTTTTTTTTAAATACTGTATTTCCCTTTTCTATGAGAAGTTTCAGTTTCAGAGTGTAGAATGAATCTCATTTGTTCTTTATATAGCAGAAGCATATTTCCTTAAATAAATTATATATATGATGTCCAGATACAGAAAGACAAAAAACCAAACAAACAAACCCAGAGCTTAATGTAATTTTTATTTTAATTATGGGTATATGTATGCATTTTTGAGTGTGAGTACACTGCCTATTGAGGCCAGAAGAGGGTGCCAGAAGCTGGAGTTGTAGGCGGTTGTAAAATGCCTGACATGGGTGCTGAGAACCAAATGGAGTCTACTGCAGGAGCAGTATGTGCTTAACTGCTGAGCTACCTCCCTTGTCCTGGGATGGAGGGGGGGAGGGTCCTGGGGAGAGCACAGAAATCTTCTGGGGTGACATTCTGTTGTAGGATATTTGATCCAATTGTGAATCCCTGAGACTGAACTGTTTTCTTTTGTTTTGATTAATGTAATTTATTTATTTTTATATCAATCACAGGTTAGGTACTTTGCATCCTGGGCGTAGCCCCCTCCCTCATTCCCTCCCACTCTCCCCATCCCTCCCTCATCTCCTCCCCACCCCCACCAAGTCCACAGATGGGGGAGGACCTCCTCCCCTTCCATCCAACCCCCGATCATCTTGTCTCCTCAGGGCTGGCTGCAATGTCCTACCCTGGGATCTAGCCAAGCTGTTACTCCCTGGCGTGTATAGGGTAGGGTCAAAGAGCCAGCCATCGAGTTCATGACTGAAACAGTCCCTGTTTCCCTTACTAGGGTCTCCTGAGACTGAATTGTAAAAACCTTTTCTTGTTTGGTGTAGCCCAGTCCTAGCACACAACTTTAATCCAAGAGCTTTCTGTACACAAGATTAAATAAAGTTAACCCTCTGTCAAGAGCTGGAGCAAGAAACCAGCTAACAGGGATTAAGCAGAAAGAGGGACATTGAGTTGAAGGGTATTTAAGACAGTGTGGAGAAGGAGCTTTTGGCTTTTTCTCTTTGGAACGTGAGCTGAGTTGAAAGGCTTTTCCTTCTGGGACACTGCCCAAGTAGGAAGATCAGCTGGGTGTTTTCTCTGCCTCTCTGAGCTAGTAGGTTCTCTATCTTTAAAAGATTTATTATTATTTATACAGCATTCTGCCTTGCCAGAAGAGGGTACCGGATCTCATTATGGATGGTTATGAGCCACCATGTGATTGCTGAGAAATGAAATCACGACCTTTGGAAGAGCAGCCATCTCTCCAGCCCTGTGAGTAGGTTTTGATCCTTACATCTGGCTCCTGTGTCTTCTTCAGTAAAATGGAAGGACTGGGATTTTACTGTTTTAAAAACAGTAGCATTCTAGGGCAGGAGCTTAACTGGAAGTATCATCAGGCCAAGAGAAACATGGCTTGAAGCATCTGATCAAACAGTTATTTCATTGTAAGTTCACTGGGACAGCTGGAAGTCAGAGTTGAGAACTCATATCTGACTATTCTCAATGGCCCGCCAAATGGGGTAGGCACAACATGAGCTTTGTAAGGCAACAGGGAGCCAGGCCTTTAGTAAGAAACACATATTTCCCAAGTGCCAATTACAGGGATTTGGACAGGAGAACATTACCAGGGTAGCCCCCCAGCAGCAAGCCACACAGCAAGAACTGTCTGACTCAATTCTCCAGCAGTTATGTGAGAGACAGCCTCCCTCATCTGCCTTAGCATCTAGAACCTAAATGTTCTCAGGGCCCTTGGTTGTTACTGCAGAAACAACCAGAGACAAACCACTTTCTCCCATCATTTAAAATCACTTTTCTGGTTTGCATATGAAATAATGGCTTTTCTTAACCCATTTTCATCTCCCCACCCACCTTGCCATCCTCCCCATCTCTTAGTGCAAGTAAACGAGATAGGGTTTCCATCCCAACTGTTACAAATGACCACAAACGCAATGGCTTCAAACATGCCCCCTCTTCCTTTCTGAAGGCTGAAGTCCAGGCTGGGCTTAAGCATACCCTCTGCAAAGGGCCTCATAGGCTCAAATTGACCAGTCAGCAGGTTTGTCCTCTTTAGTGGAGACTCTAGGAAAGAGCATGCTTCTAAACTCATAGCGTTGATGTGCCTGTAGTCCTATGGTCCATGTCTCATTAACTGCCCGCCAGCCCATCTTTGCTCCTAAGAGCTGTCTGCATTCCTTCTCACACTTTCCCCACATTTCTCCCCTGCAATGGCGCGTGGAATTTTCAAATCGAGGCTCTCCTTCTGCCTCCTAATTCCAGCTGGAGAAAGCCCTCTGCTTTTACGGGCTGGCCAGATAATCCCCCATTTTAAGACTTATAACCTGGCCACATCTGCAAGATTCCTTATTGCACAGTATGACAGATGCACTAGTCCCTGGGATTAGTGTGCCAGCACTTCTAGGGGGGGCCTAGAAACTTTCATATAAAAATGGCTATGGGCATCCTACAGAATAAAAACAAATTTCACATGCACACACGCTCACACACACACAAAAGAGAAGAGTAGGCAAAGCAGTGCATGCCTCTAACCCCAGCTCTTGGGAGACAGAGGCAAGAGGATCCCTAACCATCTAGGCCAACCTGGTGTGCACAGTGAGACAGACACAGTATGTAGATATTGTGTTTCAAAACACAAAAACAAACAAAAACCCAAACAGGAGGGGGAAGAGAGTATGGACATGGTGGGAGACCAACACAGACAAAGGGGCTGCTGTGTGTCCTGCTGCTCCTCTGCTTAGAACCCACCACTTCCTGATCCTCACAGTACCCACAGTTTACTCCAGGACCTGAAGGGCCTGCCCAGTCTGGCCTGCAGCCACTTCTCTGACTGCATCTGCTGCTCCTCTTTTCCTAACCTCAGGCCTCTTTACGGCTGCACAAACAGGCCGTATTTCTAACTCAGGACACTGAGACTGTACAGTCTCATTGGAATGTTCTCATTCTAGGCTTAGTGGCTGTCTCACTTGCCTTCCTCCAAAGCCTTAAGTCACCTTTTCAAGTGAGGCCTTCTCTGACCAGCACAAAAATTCACTCCACTTATCATGGTGGCACAGGCCCTTAAGCCCAGCACGCATGCGACAGAAGCAGCCAGTGTCTGTGAGCTTCAGGCCAGGCCAGGCTACATAGCAAGATTCAGTCTCAAGCGCCTCCCCTCGTCCCCCACTACATAGAGATTTCCAAAGGTGGATATTTAGTATTTTGTTTCTCACAATAACAATATTCCTACAATAAATACCCTGAAATAAATAAGGACAGATTACAGACATACAGGTGATGTTGTAGAATAATTTCTTTTAAAGACAGGGTCTCACTATATAACCGTAGGTGACCCAGAATGCAGTGTATAGATCAGGCCTGCTTCTGCTTTCTGAGTGCTAGGAGTGAAGCAGTGTACCACCATCAAAGTGAGGAACTGTGGACCCAAGGAGCTGCCTTTAAGTTTTGGCAAAACAAGATACAAAGTAGTAAATGCTCTGTTTAAAGTGAGTTTAAAGTGAGAAGTCACGCAGGTAGCAAGCTGGAAAAGCATAAGCTTAGCTTTCAACCAGTGTCAATTCTGCCCTAAAAGGAAACTTCTGTCTGCAGAGTTCTGGGTTATCACGACTTGGGTGGTAGAGTCTGGGAAGACTTAGTCAAGGGATCTTCAACAACCCAAAACACACAGGACAGGATCCTCAGCTCCTGCACAGAAGACTGAGCAGGCTGAGAAGCAGGCCCTAGTACAAAGTGACAGAGGACACTCCACATAGTTGATGTCTTGAGACAGCGAAGGACAACTGGAATTTATACTTTTGTATGATTTCTGGTTCTTGCAATCAGCATGCATGCACCCCTCCTCTGCACAGTGAGATGCCACAATGAGATGGAATTAGTCTCCATGGCTTCTAACATTGCTTCTGTACCTACTGGGCAAATTCTCACCTTTCTTTTCTGCAGGCTAATTTCAGCTCTATAGGAAACAGTTCTAATCACAATTTGCTTACTGCTGAACACCAAACTCTAGCTTGGTTCTCTGGCCAGTCAAGAGTGAAATTACTTCCTCTCTCACTGTACGCACTGGCCTACATCCAGCCTAGTTATACACTTTTGTTTTCAACTGCATGGTTCATTTCCATTTTCTCCACTCTTCTCTACTGCATTTTCTTTAATAAAATTTTAAGATGCTAAGGATTGAAGTCTAGGGCCTTGCACAAGACAGGCAAGTACTCTACACTGAGGTATATTTCCAGCTTTGTCTTTTAAATGTCTTAAAGCATGCATGTCTGTGGGATGGTGGTGCCATAAAGTGCGTCTGGAAGTCAGAGGATAACTTGGAGTCAGTTCTCACACTCTACCATATAGGTCCCAGGAGTCAAACTCAAGTCTTCTGGCTTGGCTACAACACCTTGACCCTTCAAGCCACCTGACAGCTCTTGTCTTGTAAATATTTACCCCAAACTGAGAGAACTGATAAACCTTACTCTATTCCCGGCCACCATCTTAGTGTGTGGAACATGATTGCGTTACAGCTTAGCTGGGAACAGCATTCCTGTCACATGAACCAAAAGCTGGGGCTACTGCAATCCCATCTCGAATGCCCTTTAACATAAAAGGAACACTATTCAGGAAAAGCCGAGGGATTTTTACATTCTTGTAATCTCACTCTTTAAGTTTTAAATCTGTGTGCGTGTATACACACACACAGAGACACATGTAATGACATGCATGTGAGGCCAGAGGTTGACTTGGGTGTCTTCCTTCATTGCTCTCTCCACCTATCTTTCCACTGGCCCTGGAGCTTACCAATCAGCAAGGCGAGCTGGTCATCATTTCAGGGATCCTCCAGTTTCTGCCTCCCTAGAGCTGGATTACAGACACCACCCAACATGCCAGGCTTCCTCAGTGAGGAAGTGGGGACAGAAATGGAAATTCTCATGTTTAAGCTACAGGCCCTTTGCCAGCACGCGCCATCTCCCCAGCCCGATTTTGACCACTTAACAGCCATCTAGTGCGTACACTAGGCACAGTGACCTGACTGGTGAGAGCGGTGGTCTTGGGAAATCTCACAGCTTTACAACCTCACGCTGACCTTACTGACCTTTGGATCTCACTTCTCAACACTGAGCTCAGTCTGTGGAGTGCTTAGTGACTGATTGCTAACCCTTTTTCAATCTCTTCCTCTCTCTGCGGCCAATCTATGTACTTAGCACATGCCTAATGTCTAATGGCTGAATAAACTGTTCCGAGCTGCACAAAAAATTCCCGAAGGCAAACACCCGTAAAGGGGCTTAAAAATAAAAAATCCCAGTCCCTTAAGATAAACATAGTAGATAACACTGCCGGAGGCAGGGTCTCACGTAGCCCAGACTGACCTCAAACTTGGTAGGTACTGGAGAATGACCTTGAATTTCTGATGTCCCCCCTCTACCCCTGCCTGCCTTCACACACCGGTGCTAGGAGTACGGGCAGGTACCAACTAGGCCTGGTTTTATGCGGTGCAGAAGGACTGAGCCTTGCTCAGAACAGGAAGCACTCTGCCAATTGAGTTTCATCCCCAGCCCAAAAGGAAGAGGCAGCGGGCAGAACTCATACACCGAACCAAAGTGACTCAGGGGGAAACCGAAGCACCCACTGTGTGGGGTTAGAGAACTCATTCATCACCAGCGATCCCGGGGTTACGGAGGCTAGGGCTAAAAAAGGAAGACTGGAAGGTGCACAGTGAGGATAGTGAAGAGGGGTGTGTGCGGGGTAAAGGCCACGGCAAGGGAAGGGAAACTAATTTCCTCCAGCGCAGAGCGCCCACGTGCGACCCGGCCCCGCCACGCCCCCGCAAGGCCCCTCGCTCCCCGGCCTCACCCACCCGCGGGCGCCGCGCGGCCTCCGCTGCCGGGTAGCGTCCGCTCCGGAAGAAGGCGGCCGACAGCAGAGGCAGGTGAGCGGACAGCAGGCCCATGGCGTCGCGGCAGGCCCGGTGCCCCGGGACGGCGGTTCCCCGGGACGGCGGTGCCCCGCGACCACTCGCGAGGCCCGCGCGCCTAGCCCGCCCGCCACTGCCTCAAGCCGTTGGCGCCGCGGCCCCACCCCTCGCGCCGCTGCGCCCCGCCCCGCCATCCTTCGGCCGTCGAACCCCGCCGGTCGCGGCCCGAGGCGTCCGGCCGCCCGCGGGGGAACCCGACCCGACGGCAGCGTCGCCAGGGCCGCGGAGCCGGGCCGCCATACCTGAACTTTCCTCCGCCCGGCTGTGTTCTGCCGGTGATGGGCCGCCATCTTGCATGTTGACACTCCGACGTCACTTCCGGGAGAAGCTCGGTGCCGGCGGATGTCCCGCCCTATTTCCTTGGTTGGGTAGAAGGTAGGTAGGGCGTAGGCTTTCCTGGAGGCTTGCAAGGCGAAGTGCGGGAGAACAGCTGAGTGCGGGCGGTAACGCTAACGGAGGCAGAGCCGAGGGGCGCGCCCTCTGTGGCTCCGAGCGGCTGAGCTCCAGGGCCACCCCAGACGCCAGCTTGCAGAGGGAGGCGATCAAGAGAGGCGCACCTCAGCTTTATTATGTATAGTTTTTTTTTTAATTCTAAAAATTCTATTTTGTGTATATTCGTGTTTTATCTGCAAGTTATGTGCATTGCACACGGGAGCTTACGCGCAGTTCCGAAGGCCTCCGTTTGGCCTACACGAGTACTGCATGCAGGTGGCACACCCACACATACAGGCAGAATACTTGTACACATAAAATAGAAGTAAATCTAAAATAGAAAATACACATAAAAATTGAATTTTGAATATAGGTATCCTGCATGGATGGAAAATGATCCCCCTAGAAGACATGGGTTACTAAATGAAAATACCAACAACAGTCATGGGATAGCTTCCTCTGACTTATGTTCAAGGGAAGCTCCAGGGGCCCCCAAAACGATACAGGCTGTTGATCTTGGTTGCCCACTAATACTAGGTAAAACATTATTGTTGAAGACACCATAGACTTTGGTAGCTGGACACAGAGACATCAAGGTGGAAGTGGCCTGAAGACTTTCTCCCTGATGACGAGCTTTCATAATGGCAGAAGGTGCTCTGCAGGCTGCTAGGGAAGGAAAGAATCCCTGAAATGCCAGCAGACAACTGTGCCAGGCACGCTGACAGTGGTGGCATGGCAGTTCTGAGAATAACCAACTGTTGGCTTTGAGGCCTGTTCTACAGGGAGGACTTCAGGCCTGGTATTGTAAGCCTGGTCCTCAAAACCCCGTGGCTTGGTGGTTGTGGCCTCAGGGAAGAACCTGTTACTGTTGCTGTGCTAAATTACGTGATGTTAAACTTTCTAGCAACGTATGTTCCTGTCCATAACTTAGTGCTGTTCTCAGCCATGGCCAGAAGTGCTTCCTTTTGTAGTGATCGGCAGTTAATGCAGAGACTCAGAGTGCTCAGCCCTAAATAGCCATCAATATCAACTGCCATCCTAAGGCTCAGGGAACGTCTCTGACAACTGGGCAGAAAGGCTGTAAGTGCTGGAGAATCGGGGGAGTCTTTTGCTGTGATGGCGGCCATCGCACCATGAACTCACTGCAAACATGCTTCTCTGCACAACATCTGTAAACATCCCAACAGGTTGCAGTGAATGAACTCAGCGCTATCAACATAAAAAAGGAGAGGCCGTGAAGGTAAGATGGATTCAGGGTGCCTCGAGGAGTTGGGGAAGGACATAGGGGTTTCTGGAGGGAGTAGGAGGGAGAAGGTGGGGCTCCTTGGGGAAATGGAAGAGATGAGTTGGGGTGCATATGATCAAGGTATATTGTTTACACATACAAAATTGTCTAAGGGTAAATAAAAGATACTAATTTAAAATGATCGTATAGTGTTTAGCACATGCTTGAATGTAGTAGGTGCACACCAAAAATTACTACCTCTCAAAATTAAATTGGGCTGGTGATTTAGCTCAGTGGTAAATGCTTTAGTATGCTCAGGTTCCATTTCTAGTTCATAATAAATAAACACATACTAAATTAAGAACATAAAACTATGCAGAACCTTGGTTTACAGCAGCCACTTTCACAAATACATTAACATATTAACAATTAACAGCAACATAGTATTTAAATATATTAATCTCATGTAATAATAGAATTAATCTACTATATAATAAATATAGCATATTATTTAATTGTTATATTTAATATTTAATAATATTAATATATTATTTGGGTATTAAAAATTGTGTCATGGGAGCTGGAGAGGTGGCTCGGAGGTTAAGAGCACCGGCTGCTCTGCCAGAGGACCTGGTTGAGTTCCTAGCACCCACATGGCAAGCTCACAACTATCCATAACTTTAGTCCCAGGGGATCCAACAATGTCTTCTTGCCACGTACGTGGCTCATAGGCATACATGCAGGCAGAGCACCTGTACACATAGACTAAGAATGAAAGAAGACTGGGAAAGAAGTTTCAATGAGAATGTCCCCACAGTGTCAGGTGTTGGAACGCCTGGTCAGTAGCCTTGTTGAAGGCTGTGCGTCCCTGGGGGGAGCTTCCATAGTTCACAGCCTCAAGCCAGCTCTGGTTTGCTCTCTGGTACCTGCTGTGATCTGTTAGCTTCCTGGTCTTGCCCCAGGCCTGTCACTTGGGGCCTTACTTCCCACCGTGGTGGGCTCTTATTCTGCTGGAACTGTACTTTCGCCTGTGAGTTCTTCCTGGTCTTGTTTCATCCCGACAAAAAAGGGAACTAATAGTACGGTGTGTGTGTGTGTGTTTGAAGAATAGCACTTTAGGACTCTAGCCTAATTGTTTATTTAGCACAAGCCCGTCAGCTGTTAGATTCATAGTGAAACCAAAACCGGTATGGTTTCCTTATAACATCATCTTCCAGTGAGAGGTAAGGTACGTGATATATTACAGGGTGCAGGATTGCCACTGAAGACTGATGGAGGCCACAGTGGTGGCACAAACCTACACTGTCAGTGTTGGAGGGTGAGGTTGTTCCTCCTGTCCTTAAGCTCCCATAATAATCACTCAGGAGACTAAAGGAGGACTTTTTCCGAGACAGGATCTCTCTGTGTGGCCTTGGCTCTCCTGGACTCACTGTGTAGACCAGGCTGGCCTGGATCTCACAGAGATCCGACTGCCTCAGCCTCCTGATTGCTGGGATCACAGGCGTGCACCACTACACCCAGCTGATGAGACTCAATTATTATTTTACAAATACCTATGCCATTTGGCTAAGCTCTCCTTTGACTAGCTCATAACTTAAAATAATCCATCTGTTCTAATCCACATCCTGCCACATTGTTGGTTACCTGAGCTCAGGCACTATGCTCTTTACTTGTCTGTGTTAGTAATAGCGCAATCCGTTTTCCCGTGTGGAAATGCTTATTCCAGCTTTCCCACTGGAGGGCAGTAGCGATCTGCTTTTGTGACCCCTGATTTTGAAAGTCACCGGTGTCATGTGACAGACCTTAGCGTGTCTGATACTTGTTCCTTGCTGAGGAAACATTACACTCAAAGTATTTCTACAAGAAACACATTTTTTAAAATGAAGACAAGCTGTATGAAAATAAACCACAATTTGTGTGTTTTAAGGTTAGTGGGTCCCATATCTGTGGATGCAAGCAACCCAGATTAACAGTGTTTGAAAAAAGATTACATGTTTGCAGAACACAGTTTCTTCTTTCTTTCTTACCACTGTTTTAAAAATCAAAACATTTTGTTTTTCTTTTCAAGACAGGGTTTTTCTGTGTAGCCTTGGCTGCCCTGGAACTCACACTGTAGACCAGGCTGGCTGCTTGCTTCTGTCTCCCACTTGCTGGGATTAAAAGCATTTGCTACCACCTCTCTGCAAATCAAATGATTTTTACATAGCATATTGTATTACATAGCAATACATTTACATTTTATTAGATTACTCCAGGAGAAATCTAGAGATAGTTTAGAGTATATGGGAGGTTGTACAGATTTTCCATGGAGATTCCACACTGTTTTATATAAGACCCTCAAGCATCCCAGAATTTTGGTACCCAAGAGAGTCTTGAAAGTAGTCACCATGGATACAAGGGATGACTTGATAATTTACCAAGTGAGCAAAATAAAACAATACAATATGCTGCAAGTGGTCCTTTTTTGGCAGTATGATTTTTACACAGGATTCAAATGGGCTGAGGCTTTCTAAAGTTCAGTACAACAAGCGTACTGGGTATGAATTTTATCCAGCATACTTTTTTGAGTGTGTCCAAGCAGATGCTGTATCAGGTTACTAAAATTAAGTGTAATTCTGGACCAGCAAGATGGCAGGTCCAGGTTTTTGCTACCAAGGCTGATGAGCAGAGGCCAGTCTCCATAATTCACATGGTGGAAGGAGAGAACTGACTCCTACAAGTTGCCTTTGACCTCCACACGTGTGCTGTGGTGTACACGTGTCTGCCTCAGATGTCAGAACACATTTTAAAAACCAGATTAAGTATACTTCCGAGCTCCCACCTAATCAAAATGAAGAATTCATCCTCAGTCGTACTTCATACACCTGTGGCTATGTCAGTCTACCATAAGGTCACACATCAATTTTAGGATCCTCCTGGGGGCACCAGAAATCCTGAAGAAATGTGGTCCCTTGGAAGTGGCAGGCCAGTGGCCTTCTGTCCAAAGTGGCCATTATCAGGGCTGGGAAGCCTGGAGCCCATCACCTAGCCCTAAGAGCACCAACTATCACCATCCTGGATGCATTCTTTGATGGCCATGGTTTCCGTTTCCTGCAGGACCTCTGAACTTCCACCAACCCCTACTCTGGCCTCTGAAGGGCATTGGGTTATTTTCTAAACCCCCTTCCCCCCCCACCACCAACTTTCTAATGTAATGTCCTCAGTGGTCTTGGGCGATGACTAACGTCCAGATGAGAACTTATCGTTAGACGCTCCTGCTTTTTGCTGGCAACATAAGCACCCCCAGGACCAGCATGCTCTGTGGACGACAGCCATCAGTGGCAGATGAGGAAGGAAGGAAAATTACTAGCAGAGCTGAGACACTAATGCCTCAACAAATCACCTTTCCATGGAAGCCGGACTCTTCTGTTCCTAGTAATCCGCCCCCCTCCCTCCCCAGCAGAAGCCACAAGGGTTCTTCATGCCTCTCAGCACTTTCAAACTGCAGTCCAAACCAGGCCCACAAGTCTGGGAATCTCTCTTAGCTAATTTGTTTGCCTGAAGAAGCCTTTGAATGGTAAATGTGGTGGGAGGGGCAGTTCCCACGGCAACAGTCTAATGCATCCTTTTTTTTTTTTTTTGAAAGCCAATTAGGTGTTCATTGCTGAGTTGCTGTGAATGAGAAGGTGAAGATTGGGTCCTGGTGTAGGGAGGAGGGGCTGTAAGAGGTGAAGTTCCAAGCATCTCGAGCTCCACCCTGTACCCAGAGATCTGTGCTCCCAAGCTTTGGCCCCCTTTGCTTAGCCTGGACCACCTGGGGAAAATACATTGTCAACACTCATGACAGAACCAGGCTCCCTAATAATACAAAGAATGGTTACAAGCTGACCCAGAACACACCAAAACACAACAGAAAAAAAAATGAGCAAAGGGCACTTATAGGTATCTTACAGAAAAAGAAATGAAATGGTTCACTTGTATGGGAATGTCCTTAATCTCATTCATAATGAAGAAGATACGAATCGAAGGGAGCACCACTTTTCTCCTACAGCTAGGAAAAAAGCCTGAAGGTTTAATGAGATGCTGTGTGCAGGCGATGTGGGGAAACCATCGTTTATACACTTGGAGTGTGAAGGTAAATCAATAGAATTGCCCAGGTAAGTGACTTAGCAGTTCTTTTTCTAGCAATCTATCCTCCAGCTGTACTTACAGTCCACATAGGGAAGCGATACTTACTGAAGCACTGTGGGAGAGAATGCTGGCGACAGACTAAAGGAGTGATGGGTAGGCCATAAAGCTGCATACACACAGCCAGTGTTCTGACACTTCTCATTGGCCGAAGGAGCGCTATGGAATGGACCCTCTCCTGTCTCAGTTTGTCCTGAGCTAGAATTGCTTTTCTGACAGTACCTGGGCATGGTGGCATGTGCCTTTGATCTCAGCAGTTGGGAGGAGGAAGCCAGCAGATATCTGTGAGTTTGAGGCCAGTGTTGTCTACACAGAGTTCTGGGACAGGACAACATAGACTGTTTGAAAACCAAAAGCACAACTCTGACAAAATCATCTTGAGGGTGCAAGGCTTTCTTTTGTCTCACAGTTCGAGGGATATAGTCTGTCATGGCAGATAGATTGTGGCAGGAGCCTGAGGGTACAGCCGACCACACGGGGGTCTGCAGTCAGGATGCAGCTGGCTCTCTCTTCTCTGTAGTGCTACATTTTGGGGTCTTCCCACCTGAGGTAACCAAATCTGGATGTTCCTCCACTGACATGCTCAGACATTTATTTTTTAACAATTCTAGACCCTGTCCGTGTGACAATCAGTGTCACAGTGATTAATATGCAGTCTCAAATAATAAAATAGATCCCATGTTCAGATTAAGGAAGAAAATCCTCCTGAGAGCTAGTTCCAGGTCATCTGATAGGCTCAATAGTGTCAGGGTGTAGGAAGAAAGATGAAAGATTTCTTTGGAAATAATCTGTGCTGTGAGTCCCATCTCTTCTTCCCAGGAATCCATGACCTCCAAATCTAAAAGGTTGGTCTTCAGCTAGACCATCCCCACAGTGTGGTAAGTGAGCATCTGGATGATTTCGGTTCCTGAGGGTAAGAGGTGGGCCAGCCACAGCAATCACGCTGGTGAAACTCTTGAGTTGTACTGGGAGCAGACCTTGAACACAATTTTGGAGTGAAAGTTTGGTGTGCTGGCTACTGTTGTGTCAGCTTGATACAAGCTAGAGAGGAGGGGGACTCAGCTGAGAAAATATCTCCGTAAGATCAGGCTGTAAGGCATTTTCTTAATTAGAGACCAACTCACTGTACTTACTATTCCTGGGCTGGTGGTCCTGGTTATCTAAGAAAGCAGACTGAACAAACTACAGGAAGCAAGCCAGTTCATAGCACCCTCCATGGCCCCTGCATCAGCTCTTGCCTCCAGCATCTTGTCCTGACTTCTTCGATGATGAAATACGATGTGGAAGGATAAGCCAAATAAACCCTTTTCTCCCCAACTTGCTTTTTGTTCATGGTGCTTTATTATAGCAACAGAAACTGTAGGACATTTGGTGAAGATTTTCCATAGACTAACTGTGTGGGAGTACCCCGTGAGGGGGTGAGGCAACCTGCAACTGTGCCAAGTCTCACCCAAGAGGAACATTTGAGGAGGTGGTTCAGTTGGTATAGTGCTGGCCTTGCAAGCATGAAGACATGAATTTGATCCCAAGAACCTGTGCTTAAAAAGGCCACAGATGGCTCAGTAGGTTGGATGCTTGACACTGTGCCTGACAAACTGAGGTACATGCTCAGGACCCACAAGGTAAAATCAACGTTTACAGGTTATCCTTTTATCTAACGTGTGGAACACACATGGCAGAAAAAACTGACTCCCACAAATTGTCCTCTGTCCTCCATACACACTTCATGCAACACCCCTTCACACACACAAACACACACACAGAAGGAGAGAGACCGAGAACCAGGGAACCAGGCTTGGTTTCCCACACCTGTAGTTCTGACATGGCCAGTAGGAGGATCAGAATTTTTAGGTCATTCTTGGCTACAGTATAAGTTCAAGGCCAGCTTGGGATCCATGGCCCTTTTTTAGCAAAGCAAATGAATACACTGAAAAGCCAGACCCAAAAGGGACCAACCCGTTTCAAATCACTTAGTGGTTTCCAGAGCAAAGGCTAGGGATTCAGGAACACAGAAACACCCATGCCCAGGAACTGAAGGAAACCTCACAGTTTCTACCCACCTGTGCAGAGTTGCCAGGCAAATAAAGGGGCAGGAAAATTTGACCCATAGTGAGGGCACAACTTACTCAGCTGAAACCACCCAGACTGGACACATAATTAAACAAAGATTCTAAAATAGCATTAAAACTGAACACATATTGTGAAAATTAAGTAGAGATGTGGAATACACGAAAAGGATCAAACAACGACAGTGTGAACAAACTGGAGGAAAAACTCAGGTTAGCACAGCAGGGACCCCAAGGAGAGGGAAGGGTGGGAGAGACACAGAGAACATCTGGAGGGCTGGAGAGTAGGCTAAATACTTGGAGAGCTTGCAGAGGACCCAAATTCGGCTTCCAGCACCACTCCGCAGTTCACAACCACCTGTGACTCCAGCCCCAGGGGATCCAAGACCCTCTTCCGATCTCCACAGTTACTACAATTACATACACATACCCATCCCTCCCCTGCACATATACATAATTAAAAATAAATCTTTTTTAAAAGTTGAAAATGGGATGCTGAGGCAGGAAAATTGTTAAGCCCCAAGCCAGCATGGGCTACGTAGTGAGACCTTGTGTGAAAAAGAAAGAAATAATGAACATTTCACAAACTTGGTAGAAACTAGAACTTTATTCATTCAAGATCCTCTAGATATAGTACTTGTGATCATGCACGCACGCACACGCACACGCCTGCACACACACACACATACACGAAAGCAATATGGAGGCATATTATAATTAAACCCAGTGATAAAGACAAAAAAATTGAAAGCAACTTTAAATTTCAGATATTTTGTTTATAAAAATCATTTTTTTGTGCTTGCACAATGTGTGTGTGCATGTGTATGCATTTGTGTGTATTAGTACAGGTGTACATCTGCCATAGCATGGATGTGGAGATCAGAGAACACCCATGGGTGTTGGTGGTCACCTTTCACCTTGTTTGGGACAGGTCCCTTGTTCCCTGCTGCTTACCCTATACTATGCCAGCTTCCAGGAATTCTGTCTCAGCCTTCATCGTGCTGTAGGAGCCTGGGAGTACAAATGTACACCAAATATTTTGTTTGAAATATTTTGCTTTCAAGTATTTTGTTTGAAATAATTCAAATGAAAAGATAGTTGTCTTGGGATGACATAAAATTATTGTACATGGGATGACTCTACATTGATTATAGTTCTGGAGGCTGAGAAGCTCAAAATCAAGGTGAGCCCCTGACCAAAGGGGCAGGACTACACTTTGGGGTGACCTGCTGCCCGGAGAGGAGGTTGCTGGCCTTCAGAACCTTAATCTGCTGCTGTGATAGACAACACTGGTTGTCACTGTGATGGGACCAAGACTCACCCAGGAGACAAGTCCTGATGTGTCTCTACGGACGTTTGCAGACTGGATTTACTGAGGGGGAAAGCTGCACCCTAGTGTGAGCACTCCAGGGGCTGGTGCTCCAGAGTGAATGAAGATGAGAGCGTGAGCCGAGGGCCAGCATTCCTTCTCTCTCAGCTTCCTGACTGCATTTGTGTGCGACCAACCACCTGCTGCTGTGCCTTCCAAGCCCTGAGTGATTGTACCCCCAAACTGTGAGCTTAAGTTGCTTTTGCCAGGTATTTTAGCCACTAATGCTGTAGGCATAATGTATTTGTGTAAAGATTCCAATGCTGATGTCTGTGCTCCCTATATCTGGTTGCAATCCTTGTTCTGAGAATCTCCTGTCTCAGGAGATGTTATGTTAACATTGATCCCCAATTATTCCACAATATGTCAATAAATAGGATTGATAACCAGTGGGTGAGCAAGGGCTGGACTTCCCACTCCTGAGGGGAGGAGAAGAGAGAAGGTGGAAGGAGAGGATTCAGCCATGGGCAGAGGTCTAGGAGACATAGAATTGCTGAGCAGAGAAAACCATAAAATGCAAGTATCTTAGGGATTTCGACAAAGAGGGAGTCAAGATTAGTTTAGAGGATCAAGAATAGAGTAATAACTGCTATAAATCTTATTAAATAAATAATGTAGTGTAGTGTCAATTATTTGGGCGCTAGCTCGGCTAAGAGAAAAGTGCAACAAACCTTTACAAAAGTAACACTAACAAAATGCAGCTGTCTTCTCAGATGGTGGCTTTCTGAATAAAGCAAGGCTCAAAGATTCCATCCCTCTCCAGACATGCTGAGGAACACCTGCTTTTAGGTTTGGGGATCTCACTATGTCATCACACAAGGAGACAGCAGGGAGAGAAGAAACAAGCTCTCGTGTGTTTTTATTTTAGTACTGATTTTATTTTTAACTCTGTGTGTGTGTACAAACATAAAGGGTATAGTTTCTTTCCACAGAGAGAAGAGGATGTCCGATGCCCTGGAGTTGGAATTACAGATGGTTGTAATCCATCTGATGTGAGCGCTGGGAATTGAACTGTCCTCTGTAAGAACAAGACCCTTTTTTATTTTTTTATAAAAAAAATTTGGGACAGAGTTTCTCTGTGTAGCCCTCGCTGTCCTGGAACTAGCTCTGTAGGCCAGGATGGCCTGGAACACAGAGGTCTGCCTGCCTCTGCCTCCCAAGTGCTGAGACTAAAGGCGTGTGTCATCAGCACCTAACACAGTACCTACTCTTAACAGCTGAACTATCTCTCCACTGCCTCCATTGTATTTTTAAGGACACCAATCCCATACATAGTGGCCCCTCACTGGTGTCCTAATTGCTCCCTCTAGATTCTATCATATTGATGTTATGAATTCAATATTTAAATGAAGGAGACACAAGCTTCAGTCCTGTGAATGTGGCTCAGTTGTAGCATTCTTGCTTTGCATTAAAAACCATATTCCAGCCAGGCATGGTGGTGCAGAGGCAGATGGATATCTGTGAGGTCAAGGCCAGCCTGGTCTACAAAGTGAGTCCAGGACATCCAGGGCTCTGTTACACAGGGAAACCCTGTCTCAAAAAACCAAAACAACAACACAATACCACCACCACCCCCAAACCAAAACCACACTTTAGACATAACAAAAGCTAGAACGTAGCACCGTTACCTGACACAAAGGACAGAATGTGGAAACCTACCCTTCAGGCAAAAGGCATGTCTGCATTTGGGTTTACACAAGGAGCAAAAAGCACTAGGGAGTATGTTTGCTCTTCCTTCTTTTTCTTTGTTGAATATTTATTTCTTTTTATGTGCATTGGGGTTTTGCCTGCATTTATGCCTGTGTGAGGGTGCCAGGTCCCTTGTAACTAGAGTTACAGACAGCTCTGAGCTGTCATGTGGTTGCTGGGAATTGAACCCAGGTCCTCAGGAAGAACAGCCAGTGCTCTTACCCACTGAGCCATCTCTCCAGTCCAAATCAGAGCTTTCTAGTACTTCTTCTGTGTACAGATCCCTGAGCTGAAGCAGGAACTTGAGGCTGCATCCCGAACTCCATCTTTCTCTAGGGGTTGCCCTTAAACAACTGAAGATGGCTTGTCCTTAAGACCTGGGAAGTGTGCTGGTTGGCAGCTCATGGCCAATGGCTGACTGAAATGGAGGAAAAGCCCTTCCCTGGTCTCAAGGTGGGTTGTGTGTTACAAACATTTCTCTGGAGTTCCCTGTGGGATCAAGGCGAAGCCAGGCTTCACCTGAATCACATTACATGTGTGTGCGCGTAAGACGGAAGAAGGATGGGAGGGATAGGAGGGAGACCAGAGGCCTTGCTCTTCCTTCTGTCCTGGTGGTATCTTCAGCACAGGCTGGGTCTCTCCACAGCTCCAGGGTTGAAACACAGATTCTGCACACAGGAAGCTTTGTGTGCCCTATACCTTTGGAACGTTCTTTGGGCCACTTGAGTTGTTCTGTCTGCCAAAACAGCACATTGGCAGCCTCTGCTAATAATGTCATCTGTTAGAGGCAGTTATCTCTAAGCAGTGGTATTGCTGATGAATCTCCTTCATTTTGGTCCTTTGTTAAAAAGTAAGGAAGCGTGCCCCCTCCCCTCTCTCCTGCACTTTGATGCACAGTGCCAACTGTCACCTGGTATTTATTTTCAGGAACCCCTAATTGCGGCTCATCAAGCATTTATCTTGCATTTACAAGTTCTCGCCGCAGGTACATTTTTAGCCATCCCCAGTAAAGCAACATAATTGCAGGAGGAACTATAGAAATGAGCC
The DNA here is from genome assembly GCA_028658305.1 of Pachyuromys duprasi. Lineage (NCBI taxonomy): Eukaryota > Metazoa > Chordata > Mammalia > Rodentia > Muridae > Pachyuromys > Pachyuromys duprasi. The sequence goes on from CM053749.1 coordinate 3,599,301, forward strand.
AAAGGGAAAGTAAGTGATGAGCTCCATGGCTTGTTACTTAAGCACACTGACCTACTCGGGGGGAGGACAAGGGGAAACAACACCTCAAGTGGACCACAGAAGCCAGCGACAGAGCTTAGGCGTGACCCAGCGAGGGGTCTGAGACCCACCCGGCACACTGGCCTTCTTCAACAACAGGACGCCTCATGATTCAATTTGTGCACCTCAAAGGCCCATGCTCTCCTTTCCCAAAATGCGCTTGTTTCTATTTGGAGGATGAAAAGGTTTCTGTGTTTGGAGCAGCTTAACCTGCCTTTGCTGTTCAGAATATGAGTGGTTGAATTCACAATACATTTTGGACTCAATTGTAGTTCCAGGGACAGCCGTGTGCAGTTCCGCCCAACAGGAAGCTGAGACTGAGGGCTATGGTTGGTTAGGGGGACAAGTGGCAGAGCTGGAGCCTTAGGTCACTTTAGGAACCCTGCCGTCCCTGCTTCCTATGGCCACGAGAATTCTTACGTCAACAGTAGGATTTTCCCTTTTTCACTTCGAACCACACTCGTGCTTAAGAATCCCACTTCTGTTCTCTCACATTCATGTTCTCTCACCTGATGAGAGATGCGCGCTATCACCTTCCCATCTGTCAAATGAAATCTACAATCCCATCTTCCCTGGGATCACAGTCTGCGCACAAAATATAAGGTGCCACCTCTTCAAAAAATGTTGTCTTGAAGAACAAAAAAAAGTTTGAAGTGTATATATGTGTATATGTATACGTGGAGAGGGTGTGTGTGCTGGTGTGAGTGCTCTCGGAGGCTCAGAACAGTGTAGTACACGGAATCCCCCGGAGCTGGAGTCACAGGGGACTGTGAAATGTCTGGTGTGGGTGCTGGGAACCGAACTTCTGCAAAAGCAGCAAGTGCTCTTAACCACTAAGTCCCCTCCCCCTGCCCCTGGCCCTGTGTAACCACTGAGCCACCCCACCCATCCCTGCTCCATGGGGTCCATCACCTTTTGTGTAGTGTAGTGTTGGAGGATAGAAACCAGGACCCTGTGCACGTGACATGCATGTTCTGCCACCAGGCTACACCCCAGCCCACTTTAACCTTTTCTGGTCCATTCCCCAGATTCTGTTCATTTCTGCAGGGAAAATAGCAAGTGCGCTAAACACATTACAAGTTGGGGAGTTACCAATAACTTGGAAAGACTGTGCTTGTGCCGGGTGTGACCTCAGCTCCTGGGAGGCTAAGACAGATCATCACAGGCACCGGTCAGCCTGGGCCACATGGAGGTCCTGTCTCAAAAGCAGAAGCGGGGCTGGAGGGATGCCCAGTGGTTCAGAGCACATATTCTTGCAGGGGACCCAAGTTTGATTCCTGGCACCGACTTGGTGCCCCACAACCATTCGTAACTAGTTCTAGGGGACCCATTGCCCGCTTCTGATATCTGCAGGTAGGATGCCTGCATGTGGCACATGTACAAACCCACAGGCAAAACACCCATACACAAAAGCGGGACCGGCAAAATGGCTCAGTGGGTAAAGACATTTGTTGCCAAGCCTGACAACCTGAACTCCATGCTGAGGATGGAGAGAACTGGCTCCTCCAAGTTGTCCTCTGGTCGCCACACACATGCCATAGTACAAATGCGCACACGCACGCGCACACACACACCACACCTATGATATTGAAATAATGCTTACAACACCTGTCACATGCAAGCAGCCCATCACTCTCTCTGGAGTGAGTCACAGTAAGGACGAAGTTGGTAATGGATGGAGTTATATTCCACGGATGCAGCAGCACAAAGCAGAATTTCCCATTGCTTTCCATCCTCAACGTCCTGTCCCCAGTGTGGGACAGGGCTCAGGGGTTTAAACCTCCAGGCTCTGCCTACAGGGCAGCACTACACAATCTGAGCCGAAAGCCTTCCTGTGGTGAGCCTATCTTCACACTTCTCCCATGGAGGCCTTTTGCCTCGAACTCACAATGTAACTCCTACTTCTGACACAGAAAAACCTCATTATTGGACATTTTTTACTGGACTAGCCATTGCTGCACACCAGGAAGCAGAGGCTAGCCCACATAAAACATCCACGCCCCCACAGAGCACAGCTGGCTCCACCCATAGCTCTCTGTCGCTTCCCACTGGCGTTGGTGCCCAGTGCTGTGATCACTTTGCCAACCAGCCACAAAGGGAAATCACCCACGTGACAGCGGATGCGGAGCTTTCCCAAGGGAGGTGGGTATGACGCCTCAGGATGATGCTGTAATTACTAGGACATCTCCAAGGAGATGAGGGTCTGGCAGGATATCTGCTAAGGACGGAAGACGGTGAGGCAGCGGCACAAGGCAAGCTTCAGAAGGGTGCTGGAGAAGCCCTGGACCATTCTGCAGACTCCGCAGACTTTGAAACCTGGGGAAGATTCTCAGTGTGGTTCCCAGCACCCACACGGCAGCTCACAATCACCTGTAACTCTAGCTGCATGGGATCCAACACCTTCTGGCCTCTGTAGGCGTTGTGTGCACACGAAACATACATACACATAAAAATCAGCACATCTTTAACAAAATCTTGCTGTGGTCAGACAAAGGGTGTCACAGTGAGCTGTCTTTTAAAAACATCTTATTTTTAATTATGTATGTGTGTGTATGCCCATGTGTAGGTGTGCATGTGAGTTCACGTGCCAGTACAGGCTGGAAGGGGGTCAGATTCCCTAAGGCTGGGGTTACAGCTGTTGTGAGCTGCCTGACGTGGCCACCGGGAACCAAACTCCCATGTTTGGCCAGGGCAGAGTGGGCTTTTAGCTACTGTACCATCTCTCCAGCCCAGGAGTTAGCTGATACATTTGTCTTCTTCTGAAAAAAAAAAAAAAAAAACGAACCAAGTGAGTCTTGATTTATCTTTCTCTCCCCAAAAACTGTCCCCAGGTGTAATTATAATAAAAATATGGCTAAATGTACATAATAAGTCAAAGATTTTAACTTTCAGTTCTTCTTAAAATTAAGCCCTCCATCTGCCCACTCATTTTCACTGCTTATTATAAAATGTCGCTTCGCATTTAAGTGGTTTGCTTTAAGTGATGTTTTCCCTAGGACCTATTTTGTCGTCAAATAGACTTTCTCTAAGCCTTAAATCTTTCCCATTAGAGATCTCAGGGCCCACGGGGCATGAAAATACCCTGGATATGAGTGTTCAGTGGAAATTATAAATCTGGCTTCAAAATCACTAACCCCACTCCCCTGTGGAGCAGAGCAGATTGGGGGGGGGGTTGAGCTTTCTCTCCCTCTTCTCCCCATGACTTTCCCAGGGCAGCACTGGCCACAGCTCCTGAGGATCGGGGATGGAGCTGATGAGTTCCAGTGGCAGGGCAGGACAAAGGTGCAGAAAGCCCTGAGGTGTGACACAGTCCAAGGCAAGCATGGCAGGAGCAAAGCGAAAAGCAGAAAAGGTGCCAGTGAGACCCTACTTGCCCTTGACGTTCCCAGAGAAAGGACCACCTTTAGACCCAGGCCCCTGCTGGGAGACCAGGCGGTCAGGAAGCTACCACACAGTCTGTGTGTTGATTCCCTATAGGGACAGAGCCACCATGCCACTCCCGGGGATGCTCCAAGGTTTGCCATTCAGCTGGGGATGATAGTGTATGCCTGCTATCCCAGGAGGAAGATCAGGAGTTCAAAGCCACCCTCAGCTGGGTAGTGGGTTGAGTCCAGTCTGGTGTACATAAGAGCCTGTCTCAACATAAACACTCCTGAACAAAACAAACCAAAAGGCCGAAGGAGCCAGGGAGATAGGTCAGGGTAAAATGGTGTCTTCCATCATGTCTGGCAACCTAAGTTACATTCCTGGGACCCATGGGGTAGAAGGAGAGAATCAATTCCTGCAAGTTGTTCTGCGATCTCCACATGAGTGTTGTGTTATGCCTGCCCACACATCTCTCTCTCTCTCTCTCTCTCTCTCATTCACACACACTTGGATTGCTATAGTCAAATGTTTCAAAAGACTGAGATTGGGCTGGTGACGTGGTTTTGTGGGTTAAGGCATTTGCCACCAGGCGTGATGACTTGAGTTCAGACCCAGTGCTACATAGAGGAGGAGAACCAGCCCCCTCAGGCTGCCCTCTTACCTCCACAGTCATATGCACAAAATACACAATAAAAAGGTATGATATGGCAACCATGAAGGTAATTTTGCTTTTTAAAAGGATCAGGTTATCAGGCTGCAGCTGGACGTGAAGCTTAACAGTGTAGACCATGTGTTTGGTAAGGGTGAGGCCCAGGGTTTAATCTCTGGTGAGGGCTGATGGCAAGGAGGGAAGGAAGGAGAGAGGATGATGAAGGAGGTCACGTGCAAAATCTTGCAAACAATATGATATAAAAAATGTACCTGTAGCCTCCCCCGTGACCTCTTCAGATACAAGGTGTGAGGTGCACAGTGGAGGTCCTGAGAGATGGTGGAGGGGAGGATGAGCCTGGTCCCCCATGCTGGAGCATGGTCCTCAGAGTAGTACAGCTGGACCCCCCCGGCTCCTGAACAAACCCAGAGCTCACCGTCCCTGCAAACACCTGCACCCATGGCCTGGCTCTGGCTACTTTGTATGCTGAGCGCCCGTGTGTCTCAGGAGTCTTTTTTTATATTTTGCTGCCTTCTTGGTGTAAGGCACTGTACCCTTCACGCCACTGCATCCCAGCAGGCTCCGTGTCAACTGAAGGCAGCGAATCAGCAAGGGCCACTATACCTCTGTTCAGCTGTGTGCCAACAGCATCAGTCAGTGAGACACAGCAGGGATCCAAGACCCAAGGGACCCTCCACTCCAGGGTTTGGGGCAGGAGAAACCACACTCGCCTTACTCTGAGCTGTTCTGTGTGCTCCCTAGAAAGTGCTCTTCCAAAATGTAGGTCCATGGTTTTGGAAGCAGTCTGCAAGCACCAGGGCCCCCATGGGCAGCAGTGCTGCCTGGCACTTTTGCTTGCTCCCCGGGGGTGCCTCTGAGATCATCTCAGTAAAACTTTAATGCCTGGAAGTCAATCAGGGCAGAGCATTCTTCTGTAATCAAGAGTCAAAGGATGCTTTTATTGGAAAGGTGCAAACTGCAGAGGAAGGAGGCAGCTGTCAGAGACCCGGGAGAGCTAATGGTTGGAGAAGGCTTTTGACAGCGTTGGGATGGATCTGCCAAGGCGAGGCAGGAGGGAGCAGATGGTGGGTGGGTGGGGGTGCTCACAGCTATCCGGAATGCATTTGCTCCTTTGCTTTCCTGGACCCTCCCAACAGTTCCACCCAGGAGAAAGCACTCCCTAACTCTAGAGTGGAGGGGCAGGAGCTGGGAAGTTCAGCCCCTGGCTTCCCCACTTACGGGAAGCCAGCCCTGGATGGAGAGGATGATGGAGAGGGCTTTCTCTGAGCCTGGGCCTCCCCAGCACCGCCTTCTATCATCACCTGCTGAGGGAATGCCGGCCACTGCCAGAGGCAATCGCGTGTTACTGCTGCTGTGTAACAGATTACCTGAGTTCATTGTCTTATGGGAGCCGTGTTCTTCATTCACAGATTCTGTGTACAGTTCAGGGAGTCAGGCGGAACTGCAGTGGAGAAGGCTGACCTCTCCCTCCATGGCTTCTTCTGGGAGCGTCAGCTAGGGAAAATGTAGGGGAAGGAGCTGCAAATTAAAACCATCTGGTTGGTTGCTCAGGACAGCCTATGGCCAGGGGTCTCTGCTGATCTTTAGGAATCACTGGCCAGTACACCCAGATGTGGCCTCATTAGCACTACAGGCTTAGTATACTCTGTTTTCCTTCCCAGTGAGCATCCTGAGAGAGCACCAGGCGGACCTCTGATCTAGGGTTATACTCGCCTCAGTCACAGCTCAGAGGAAGGCACACAGGCACTTACCTCTCGATGATTTGGAAGAACATACAGCCAAGATTTGTGTGCGTGGGGGGGGAGGGGCGGGAACGAGTGGGGGTGGGGAGGGGTGGGAGAGATCATGATCTCATTTGTCCTCAGGCTGCCCTAGAACTAACTATGTAGCCAAGGATGACACTGAGCTCTTAGCCTCCTGTCTCTACCTTTGAGTGCAAGTTACAGTTATGTGCTACCACACACAGTACGTATGATGTTGGGACTTGAACCCACAACTTTGTGTATGCCAGGTAAGAGCCCTATTAACTGAACTGCAGCCCAGCCCTCAAAGATGCTTTTAAGCTGCTGTATTATCTTATTCCTTATGCCTGACCTTATTGCTCCTATGACTTCAGTGGTCTCCGATTACCTTAGGAGTCAGTAGAAGTTGGAATCCCATCTTGGCTTTGCCACTAACTGTATGGCCTTGGGCCAGCCACTTGGTCCATCTGTATCCATATTTTCTCATCTTATAAAAATCACTTTGCAATACAAGTAGACTTTTAACTATCTCTCATCACTCAACAACAGTCTTTAAAATAAGGTCGCCGTATATACCTCTGAGTGAGATTTGCTGAGGGTCGAGGACTCCTGAGCTGCAGGCTGGACTCTGTCAAACAGAGGCTTGGGGCTGTCAGAGAGCAGAGCATGGGCTAGACCAACAATGTGCAGAGACCACAGGCTATCCCTGGCCTGGACGTGGGAGTGTGAGAGAGGCTGAGCAGAGAAAACAAAGTATTTCATATTCACAGACATGTGCGGTCCGGGCCAGGGTTGGAGCAGGACATGTTAGCTGATGTAAGGCTGTGCACTCAAGGAAGTCACAGATGGGAAGGATATGTGGTGTGCATCACACAGGGCACGCACTTAGGAGAGACCTGTGCTTGGTTTAACATTGTGTTCTTATTGTTTGAAAATTTTAATTATATATGGAAAAGGAGTCTTGAATTCCCATTTGCATGGGTATCACAGGGGATGGACACTGCAGGCTTGCAGGCTGGACAGTCAGTCTAAAGAGACTGTAGTGGCAAGGATCTGCTGGCCAGGAGCAGGACTGCCCCAAGATCCTTCCCTGATGTGAGAACAGAATGTCCCCCGCTGTGCCCAGGCTGCAGCCCTTTCCTCTCCCAGATAACACAGGCTCGGATGAGGCACTGTCTGTGAGTCCCTCGCTGAAGGACTTGCAGGGGCCAGGACCTCTCACCTGGGGAGTGAGTTCACACCAAGGGGGTGCTGGTGACCACACATCCTGCTCCAGCCCTTTCCCTGCCACGTGCCTGGCTGTGGCTGGTGCTGGCCAACCTCCCCAACCTCAGAAGATCTAAGAGGAGATCCCACTTCTGCAACACGGTTCTGCTCTCCTCTCCTCACAGCCATGCTGTTGTCTGTCTGTTCCTCTGCCTGCTTGTCTGCCTGTCTGTGGCATTAATAACTATTCTCATAAACTCCATACCACAACTCACAGCTTCAATGGCCCTCTCAAATCTGCATCCAGGACATCCCCCTTGCCTCCCCTCACCCCCGTGAACTGGGGGTGGAGGAGGGAGGGCATGGTGAGCCACAGGTGAGCGGTGGGGACTCTTTCCCACAGCAACCGGGGCTTTGCTTTAGGCTGTTCTCTTGGGAACAAACCATTCCCATCACCACAGCCCGGATGAACACAGACCACACGGGAAAGCACAGGACTGAGGCCTTGTGACACAGGACTTTCTTCTGAGTCCTTAGGGTACATGGGATGTCTGCTACCTCAGACAGAAAAGGCTTTGTCTTATCATGAGATGGCAAAATGTCATCAGGGACAAAGGATTAGGACCCAAAACTCGACAGTCATAAACAACCCAAAGAAATCTCTACTCTGCCCCTCACGGCATCCCCACAGGGCAGGGACAACTGTGAACTTCAGATGAGGGGCCCCAGGTACCGTGGTGCAGGCTGTAATTCTAGCTCTTGGCAGGTGAAGGCAGGAGGATCAGAAGTTCAAGGTCATCTTTGGCTACATGGTAAGTTGGAAAGCAGCCTGGGCTATCTAAGACCCTATCCCCAAATGAGCAAACATTTAGATAAGGAAACTGAGGCAAGGAGAGGTAATATAACTTGCTTCTATGATAGTGTCTTCCTTTGCTCTGAGGAGTTCAGAGATTCTGTGCTCAGAATCAGACCGTGGCTCCATCCCAGCACTGTATAAAGTTGAAGGCTATCCTGGGCTCAGAAATAGGCAGAGAGAGAGAGAGAGAGAGAGAGAGAGAGAGAGAGAGAGAGAGAGAGAGAGAGAGAGAGAGAGAGAGAGAGAGAGAGAGAGAGAGAGAAAGAAGAAAAGGAGGAAGAGGCGAAGAAAAGAAAAAAAAAAGGTGCTTGGAGTGAGTGTAGCAAGTGGGTACCTCTGACTAGGTGCCAGTGACTATCCAGCCCAGATGGCGTCCCTAAGACCAAATACCTGGTGCTCAAGGGCATAGGCCTGCCTGGCTCCTCACCCTGGGCGCAGCTTCCCCAGGCCTCACCCTGTTTCACAGCTGCCCCTCTCTCTGTGTAGCAGTGCACATTTCAGGTGATGCAATGCTGTCTTGCTGCCCCATCTTCTCTGCATTAGCATCACCTGTGCTAGTTCCTGGCCCTCGGAGACGCTTTCTCCCAGTGGTACACAAAGCCTTTCTCTAAGCCTGTTTCAATGGCACAGGCTGCAGGGTGCTTTCATCTCGAGCTTCCTGTGGAAGTAGAGGCTCCCACCCCACATTGGCCCTGCAGGGCTGTATTATACAATCTCAGGCTTCCCTTTAAGTCGGGGGCTCACCCACTGTTTACTCAGGGCCCATTAAACCATTAAGAAAAAAAAACTGCCTTCAGGAGCCAGGAAGGCTTGTGCACTTTGTTGGAGAGGAAGCCAGTTTCCCTTGCTTGGTGCAAACAAATGCTTTGCACACCCATTAAAAGTTCCAGGAACTCTGTGCTGTGGAGTGTTCCAGGTGTGGAGGTACAGAGCAGGCAGCAGGGGCTGCTGCTTCATCCACAGCCCTCAGCCTTTGGGCCCTCACAACTTCAAACAGGGCTCCCTCAGAATGGCTTCTGTTGGTGCGCATGCGTGTGCGTGTGCCTGCATGCATGCACACTTGTGCACACAAGTGAGCGCTCACCAGTGTGTCTGTGGAGGCCAGAGGAGTCCTCTGTTGCTCTCCACTTTATGTTTTGGAGCAGAGTCTCTCCCTGAACCTGGAGCTCCAGTGGACTAGCTGGCCAACACAATTGTAGTCTCACTGCAGTTTTTAATAAACAGCTGAGAATGGTCATTGAGTCACTCATATAAGAGTTGGTAAAAGCCTTCCCGATACCTTGGTTGCTCCCATGAGGCTGCTGGCATTCCCACACAAAAGACAAGAGGTCTGCAGTGCCCCATCTCGTGGGGATGTAGCCAAAAGTCAGTTCTGCCAGGTGACCATTTCAAATCCAGCCAAAGAGGACACCCGTTGCTGCCTCAACATAGCTGCCGGTCAGCATACTGGCCTCTGGATGTCAAAAAGTTCCCAAGCAGGCTTGTCCTCTGTGCCCGGCCATAGAGGTCAACCAGCACAAGGGCCACAGATACTTCCAACCTTCTAGCTCTTTGGCCTGGCGGAGGACAAATGGCTCCTCGATTCAGCGACCTCTACCACTCTCGCCAGCCCAGGGTAACAGTACAGGTCTGTTTTGGCCTCACAATGAGGTTCCATGGACATATTGCCAACTTCTGTGTTGGGAGACTTCAGATGCCTTCTCAGTTCTCTTCATATGCAGGAGACCAGGCCTTAAGCTTAAGTTCTAGAGCTTCCATTGTCAGGCCTAGACACCATATGCCTTGTTGCTAGACTCAATAACAAGCCTAAATGTAAACTTTTACCATCCCTTATTTAGCTAAAGGACAATTAATTTTCATAGCAGTCACAACTATGTCTCATGGTAAATAACTAGATACAAAAGGCCTAAAAAGTCTTTAATTGTCTGAGAAAATGTCTTAAGGTTAATAAGACAAGTTATACATATCTAAGAGTTTTAAAAAGTGTATTAAGGTTGATAAACACAAGTTATACTTGTTTGAGAACCTAAAATTGTGTCTTAAAGTTGGTAAATACAAGTTATAAAGGTTACAAGGTATAAGGTAATTTAAAATATCCTAAATAGGTAAAACTGCTTGATGGTTTCTCCTGTTCCTATGCTACTGTTGTATTAACTGTCCAGAGTTGTGACCTTTATCAATAAAGCTCTAATTTATTAGTCTAACTCTAATACAAAAACATTCCACCCTGTCATGTACTATTATGATTCTAAGCTCAAGATTGTCTCCATAATATGTATTCTTTTTTTAAAATTTATTTATTTTTATTTTTATATCAATCACAGGTTAGGTACTTTGCATCCCAGGCGTAGCCTCATCCCTCATTCCCTCCCACCCTCCCACTCCCTCCCTCATCTCCCTCCTCCCCGCCCCCTCCAAGTCCACCAACAGGGGAGGACCTCCTCCCCTTCCATCCAACCCCAGCTCATCCTGTCTCCTCAGGGCTGGCTGCAATGTCCTCCCTTGGGATCTAGCCAGTCTGTCACTCCCCGGCTTGTATGGGGGAGGGTCAAAGAGTCAGCCATCAAGTTCATGACTG
>CM053749.1:3610296-3766351 GCA_028658305.1 Pachyuromys duprasi
CCACTTTACTGAAGGTGTTTATCAGTTGAAGGAGTTCTCTGGTTGAAGTTTTGGGGTCACTCATGTATATTATCATATCTTCTGCAAATAGTGATACTTTGACTTCTTCCTTTCCAATTTGTATCCCCTTGATCTCCTTTAGTTGTCTTATTGCTCTAGCTAGAACTTCAAGTACTATGTTGAAGAGATATGGAGACAATGGGCAGCCTTGCCTAGTCCCTGATTTCGGTGGGATTGATTTTAGTTTCTCTCCATTAAGTTTGATGTTAGCTATAGGCTTGCTGTATATTGCCTTTACTATGTTTAGGTATGTGCCTTGTATCCCTAGTCTCTCCAAGACTTTAAACATGAATGGGTGTTGGATTCATAATATGTATTCTTATGCTGTTAAGATCAAGTGAGTTTTTGTTTTACTTTATGAAAAGCTTTTGCCTTTTCAGAGCTTACCTTAAGGAATGTTTGTGCTGTTAACACGTATATATGTCTATTACTTTTTCTACAATGTTTATTTCAGTGCAGATTACAATTGTGATACTCACATGTCTAAAGTTTTATCTCCTTCTTAAAACTTAAAAGTAATTCTTGTAAGCTGCAGGAAGTCCACCTAAATCTACCTTTCAGGTCAACTGGACTCCAGATAAGTACTGTACTTATTGCCTATCTCAAAGGTGGGATTTCTCCCCTTTCCCTGGTTCTGGGACTCCCTTTACTGGCTACCAGACTGCTATTTACTGCATGCAACACTGGCTGGATTGGTGAGATCTCCTCATTGCCAGCAACTACATTGATGAGTTCACCTCAGTTGTCAGCATAAAACGCCTTTCTTGGTAGAAGAAGCTTGACCGTTGAGCTCCTGGCAACTTCATGCTATCTTTTGAGATGGAGGGACCCTTCCAGCCATGTCTAGGGCTAACCCTCTGCTGACCTTCATTTTAAGGCCTCACTTTCATTTTAGGGTTCACTTTCCCTTGGGAGGTGCACCGGCATGTAGGTGGTGTCACACGTGGTTTCTCTCTCGCGCCCGCTATTGTTCGTTCACGCTGCCCATGGGAAGTCCTAACGTTAGGCAACCACTATGCTCTCGTTGTGCCCCAGGCACGTGCCCTGCCTTTTGGCAGTGGCGGCTTCCCTTCTGACTGGACCAGCTGACGAGTGTCCAGCCAAATAGGGCTTGGTTCCGAGTCATACCTCCCCTTTGGGACGCCTTAGGAAGGTCCCTGACTCTGCCTCCCAATAGGAAATGCCCAGGCGCCATTCTCCAAATTCTCCCATGAGATGTCTTCTGGAGAATTTCAGGTTTCTACACCTAGTGCCTGCTTGCACTAGAGGCTCCAAGTTTACACCCTTCTGTAACCAAACTTTGCCTCAATGACAGATCTAGAGCAAAACCTTCTTAGCTACTGCCAGCCATTGGGTAAATAAAGGTTCCCCAGGTAAATGGAAATTCCCATGTACAAGTCTCATTAATTCAAACCTTCCATCTCTGTTTGCTATCCCAAAAGTTTTTAATGTATACCTAAAGGATTTTCTCCATAACCTACTTATTTTTTGCCTATATATGTGTGTTTCAGTGTCCTGCCAGATACAGATGTTCCTATAGCCACAACAGCGCCAAAGCAGCTACAAGTGTTCAACTCTGACCTCACAGACTTCCAAAAAGCTGAACCTACACTTCCCACCCAGCCGTGGATATTCTCACAGATCCTGGACAGCATCAAAACAGCCTGTTCTTCCTGGACTTGGCCAGCATTTCAGCCTTTTGATTCCCCTACAGCGACCCCAGTGTCAGCAGGAAGTAGCCAGAAGAGAATCTATGTCCATTATTCACTTATTAACAAAAGGCTGAAATGGTGTGCTTCAGGACCAGGACAAGCAGTTCCAGGTTCTCCCAGCGTTCCTCAGTCCCTACTTGCTGCCTTGCATGGCTGACAACTCTCTACTGACAACCCTCTACCCTAAATTTTTCAGGGCAGAGGCTTCTCTTCCTCCTCTTGACTATGTAATCTGACCATTCTTGATCCTATAATTTTCTCTCTTGCAACCTCTTGCACGACAACCAAGAGCTGCTTCCAATGAACCTAGACTTATATACTTTAACTTGCCTTACATGAAAGGCAGCCCAAGTTCCTCATTTTTTAATTATAGAAAAAGAGAGGAATGTTAGTATTCTGAAACAACCTGCTTCTGGGTTACCTAGCAACAATGACATCATCTTGTATCGCCCAGCCAGGTGGCCACACCTGGGGGTGTGTGGTTAATGGTTACCTGACCTTAAAAGGGACAACCGGACACGTGTTCTCTCTCTTCCTCTTCCTCTCTCTTCCTCTTCCTCTCTCTCTCTATCAGGGTGCCTCCCCTTTCCTCCTCTTCTCTCTCTATCTCTCTCTTCCCCCCATCAAGGCCCACTCTCCCTGCTCCCCCTCTCTCCACTTAATAAACCTCTTTCATAGAAGACCTGTTGTAAGCCTCATATTATTTATAAATTAATACTAACACTGTGTCTCCCTCCTTCCCAGGCCTGGGTTCCAGACCCCTCTCGAAGCTGGCTTTTAGGTGGGTCTTGGGATTTTGAACCTTGGACTTATACTTGCACAGATTGGGCATCTCCTCAGCCCAAGAAGCCAATTAAACAAACAACTGATAGCAAGAAGCTGAGTGAGGAGGTTTATTCTGTGTGGCCATACTGGGAAGAGGCAAAGGGCTATCCACTGATCCGCCAAGTTTGTCTTGGGGTCCTGACAATAGGTTTAGGCTCAGATATCAAGTGAGAGGTCGCACAGCTCTACTGATCACCATTGTGTGGGCTCCAGTTTGTCTTTCACAGTTGTCAGAACTGTGTGAAACCTCTTCCTGGGAGACAGCCCCCCCCCCCCCGCCTGGCACCAGGCTTCAGCCTTTTCCTCCTCCCAGCATGGGATTCCCTGAGAAATTCCAATCTGTTTCAATGGTCTGATGGCCAAAAGGAGGGACACTGTCTCTTTATACTCCCTACTCCTGCCAGGATGACTACAACACCGGCCACTGTGCTGACCTACTTGCTGACCTACTGTGCTGTCCACTGTGCTGACAACTGTGGTTGCATTCAGAGAGCTAAACTCACAGAGCTAAGGTCATGTTGGAGTGAGCTTTAAGCCACTTCCAGCTTTCTGAGTGTCTTCTTGGGGTCAAAGGGAGACAGTTACTTTCTGAGTTTGCTCATCAGGTCAGGAAGTGACTTTCCTGAGGAAAAACATACCAGACCAGATGCTTCCCTTAGAAGAGGCCTGTGAACACATGGCAGCTCACATTAGGACTTTCTGAATTAGGAAGACGAGAAAGAAAAGAATGTTATTAATAGTGAGAGGGACCAGCTCGCTCCCATGGCTCTCTCAGGTTGGCCAGACATTGGTTGGCCATTCCCTTAACCTCTGTTCCATCTTTGTTCCTATACTTCTCTTAGGTAGGACAAATTTTGGGTGAAGGGTTTTGTGGATGAGTTGGTGTCCCTTCCCCCTATTAGAAGTCCAGCCTGCCTACAGGTGGCAATGTCAGATTTTACATACCCAGCTAATAAGAGTCTGGCTAGGATCACTTCTATCGACTCCCAGGAGCCTCCCTATCCCAGAGATGTCCCCACCCCCCGCCATTTCCATTCTCTCCAGCCCTCTCCTGCATCAAACTCTCCCCACACCTGATCTCCAGCCACTCCCCCACCCAGTCCCCTTATCATGGCAGAGTGTCCTTAGTGGTGTCAGTGTTTGGCTCTCTCCTATGGAGTGGGTCTCAAGAGATGTCGGTAGGCTTAGATTTTTCACTGAATCTACTTTATTTAGGGTTCTTAAGTACCTCTACCTCCCTTCCAACCTCCTCCCCACTGCAACCTTAGGTAGGAGATTAGTAGGGAAATGGGCTGTAGACATCTTTCATGTACTTCCTGCTGATCAGAGTTGATGGGTCTTTAGGGAATTACCAAACTTAATTGTCAGGATACCAGCAGTCTAGTCTGAAGGCCAACACTAAGGAGCAAGAGGATTCAGAAGATTGAGACAAGTCAGCAAAAGATGCAAGACTCAGTTGGATTGCCACGAGAAATTCTCTGGAACGTTTCTCTCTACAAAGTCAAGTGTTGACACTCAAAGAACAGTGCAGTGATATCAATCCTAAAAGCATGTCTAGCTGTGTGTGGGCCTTTATATCCCTCCTCTCCTCAGAGTCCAACCACAGATGTCCTCAGCTGGCCACAGTCACGCCCCTCACATAGGAGAGCTCACAGCAAAACATCACATGCCCTCTCACAAGCCAGCCTCCAGCAAAGCAACACATGCTCAGCTTGCAACAAAACATCACATGACAAAACTCAGTAGTCAAGGAAACCAGAAATTTCTACTTCATATCCTCTTTTCTGTTTTAAAAAAACAAAACAAAACTGTTTTTACCTTTAACATTAACAGTCTACACACAATATGAATAATTATGGGAACCAAAAAACTAGAATGTTATACCAAACAACAGTCAAACAAAATAACATTAAATTTCCATCAATATGTAATAATTAAAAATTGATTTTAAATTTCCAAAGTTATGCAAAGTAACCATAAATTTATATCAACATACAATACAAAATAACTTAAATTTACACAAAATAAACTTAAATTTCTATCAATATACAATACAAAATAACCTTAAACTTCTATCAATATACATTAATCCATACCAAGGTAAAATAACATAAAATAACCAAAAGCATCCTCCTCACCTTTTGGGAATGGATAAGTCCTATAGGTAAAGATATCTTTTGGCTGCCCTATGAAAATTTGGGATATTGGCCAAGTCCTGGGAAAGCTAGCTGTAATGAATGGTTTCAGCTTCTTTGTCATAAAAACCAAGTGCCATAGGTGTATGGACTTATTTCTGGATCTTCAATTCGATTCCATTGATCAACCATGCCAATACCATGCAGCTTTTATTACTATTGCTCTGTAGCACAGCTTGTAGTCAGGGATGGTGATGTCTCCAGAAATTTTACTATACAGGAGTGTTTTAGTTATCCTGGTTTTTTTTTCACATATGAAGTTGAAATTGCTCTTTTAGGTCTGTAAAGAATTGTGTTGGAAAGGCACATGCTGTTAATACCAGCACTCAGGGAGACAGAGGCAGGCTGATTTCTGTGAGTTCAAGGCCAGCCTGGTCTACAAAGTGAGTCCAGGACAGCCAAGGCTAAATAGAAAAATCCTGTCTCAAACCCCCTACTCCAAAAAAAAAAAAAAAACAAAACAAAGAAAAGAATTGTGTTGGAATTTTGATAGGAATTGCATTCAATCTGTAGATTGCTTTTGATGAGATGGCCATTTTTGCTGTGTTAATCCCGCTGATTCATGAGCATGGAAGATCTTTCCATCTTCTGATATCTTCAGTTTCTTTCTTCAGGGGCTTGAAGTTCTCATGCAGGTCTTTCATTTGCTTAGTTAGAGTTACATCAAAATATTTTATATTATTTGTGGCTATTGTGAAGGTGTTGTTTCCCTAATTTCTTTCTCAGCTCATTTATCGCTTGTATAAAGGAGGGCTACTGATTTCTTTGAGTTAATTTTGTATCCAGCCACTTTGCTGAATGTGTTTATCAGCATCATTAGTCCTCTGTAGAATTTTGGGGGCCAATTATATCATATCATCTGCAAATAGTGATACTTCGACTTCTTCCTTTCCAATATGTATCCCCTTGATCTCTTTTAGTTTTCTTATTACTCTAGCTAGAACTTCATGTACTGTATTAAACAGATACAGAATGGGCAGCCTTGACTTGTCCCTGATTTTAGTGGAATTGCTTTAAGTTTCTCTCCATTTAATTTGACTTTGGCTATTGGCTTGCTGTAAATTGCCTTTATTGTGTTTGGGTATGTGTCTTATATCCCTGATCTTTCCAAGACTTTTAACATGAAGGTGTGTTAGGTTTTGTTAAAGGCGTTTTGGTGTCTAATGGTAATCATGTGGGGTTTTTTCAGTTTGTTTATGTAGTGGATTATATTGATAGATTTTCGTGTATTGAACCATCCCTTCATCTCTGTGATGAAGCCTACTTCATTGTGGATAATGTTTTTTAATTCAGTTTCCTAGTAATTTATTGAGTATTTTTATCAATGCTCATAAGGGAGATTGGTCTGAAATTCTCTTTCTTTGTTGAGTCTTTGTGTGGTTTAAGTATCAGGGTGACTGGCCTCAGAAAGTTTGGCAATGTTCCTTCTGTTTCTGTTTTGTGAAATAGTTTGAGGCGTATTGGTATTAGCTCTTCTTTGAAAGTCTGGTAGAATTTTGCACTAAAACCATCTGGCCAAGGGCTTTTTTTTTTTTTTTTTTTTTTTTTTGATTAGGGGAATTTTTAATGACTGCTTCTATCTTCTTAGGGGTTATAAGGCTATTTAAATTGTTTACCTAATCTTGATTTAACTTTGGTAACTGCTAACTATCAAGAAATTCATCCATTTCATTTATATTTTCCAATTTTGTGGAGTATAGGCTTTTGAGGAAAGACCTAATGATTCTTTGAATTTCTTCAGTGTCTATTGTTATGTCTTCCTTTTCATTTCTGATTTTGTTAATTTGGATACTATCCTTTTGCCTTTTAGTTTGGCTAAAGGTTTGACTGTCTTGTTGATTTTCTCCATGAACCAGCTCTTGGTTTTGTTGATTATTTTTATTTTTCTCTTTGTTTCCAATTTATTGATTTTAGCCTTGACTTTGATTATTTTCTGCCATCCACTCCATTTTCGGTGTATTTGCTTCTTTTTTTTCTAGAGCTTTCAGGTGTGCTGTTAAATTGCTAGTATGAGTGCTCTCCGATTTCTTTATGAAGGCACTCAGTGCTATGAACTTTGCTCTTAGCACTGCTTTCCTTATGTCCCATAAGTTTGGATATGTTGTTCCTTCATTTTCTTTGAATTCTAGAGTTTTTAATTTCTTCCTTTCTTTCTTTCCTGACCCAGTGGTCATTGAGTAGAGAGTTGTTCAGTTGCCATGAGTTTGTAGGCTTCTGTCCTGGGGACTCACCTGTCTTCTGTATCTCCAGGGTGTAAAAGAAACTTTCATTTTTCTGTTTCAGTTGTTGTCTCAGAAGATTCTTGCCCTTCTCTTCTAACCTAGGCCTAGTCCTGGAAGCTTCTAACCTCCATACAATCTAACTTAGGCCTAGAACGTTTTCAGCCCCTAAGACTTACTGCTGAATAAGCCCACCTTTTCTTGTTCTTGTGAGCTCCGGGCTGGCTGGTTCAACTCAGCTGTTTTGGCTCACACTCCTCTCCCAGATGACTGATTCTATCTGGTTTTTCTCTTGGCCTCTGAATTTCTCTGCTTGGCCTCAAACTAACCCCAGCAATCTGCTCTAACCTTCTGGCTCCTTCTCATCCTCTGGCTTGTTCCATATCGACCTCTGTTCTCTCTCTACAACCCATCTCTTTATTACCATCCCAGTAAAACGGCCTCTTCTTTCTCTCATTGCTGCTTAAGCAGCTTCCCTTTCCTCTCGTGAGAGTTGCATGTATCCTATCCTGTCACATCTTCCCTGTTTCATTTTCTTTTGTGCTACTCAAGTAGGCACCACTTTCAAACATGGCTGCTTTCTTCTACAACTATCTTTACCTTCATTGTTTGTGATTAAAGGCATGAACCACCACGCCTGGACATAAGCTTTTCTTTACCTGAAACTTACTCTTTATCAGGCTGGCCTCAAACTGAGATCTGCTTGCCTCTGTCTCCTGGATTAATGGTGTGTTTATATTCCAGCTGGATCACAGACCTAGAAGGTCTCTGGATGTGACCTCCTGCCAGAGCAGCCAAGTTCTGATTTAACATTCCTGTACACCTGAGCTGGAGTTTGAGGATAGATCACTGAAGTGGAAGTTTCTCGTTTCCTTGAAGACTGAGTTTTGTCATATCACATTTTGCTGCAAGCTGGGCATGTGATGTTTTGCCCAAGTTGGCCTGTGAAAAGGCATGTGATATTTTGCTATGAGCTCTCATATGTGAGGGGTGTGACTTTGGCCAGCTGAGATCATCTGTGGGTAGACTGTGGAAAGGATATATATTGAGGATATATATATCCTTACATTATTACATATTACATATATATTACATATATTATTATATATTGCAATATATATATATATATATTACATATATATATGTAATGAGACATTGCCTTTTGGATCAACATCACTGCCCTGATCTTTGTGCTTTGACACTTGACTTCGCAGAGAGCTTCTCTGGACAATCCAACTGAGTCCTGTGGCTTTCACTGACTTCGTGTTGCTGCTTAGTGTTGGCCTTTGGACTGGACTGCTGGCATCCTGATGACTGAGTCTGGTAATTCCCTAATGGCCCATGACCCTCATCAGCAGGAAGTAGATAAAAGAGGACCACAGCCCTGTTCCCTATTAATCTCCTACCTAAGGTTGTATGTGTGTGTGAAGGTTAGAAGGGAGGTAAAGGTGTTTAAGAACCCTAAGTGAAGTAGGTTTGGTGGCAAATCGAGGCCTGCAGATCACAGCAGCTGGCATTTTAAATGTGGGTTCTGAGGACAGAACTCCCTCAGGCTCACACAGCAAGGCATAGCATGTGTGCCGTCTGTCAGACCTTCGGTTATTACTTGTTTACTGACCATAACCTCCTCTGCAAGCGTTGCTCATTTGTCTTGTGGCACCAAGTTTCAAACCCCGCATTCTGTGCTTGACAGACAATCTCTTTTTGCTGAGATATACCTACAATTTAAGGATTTTTTAATTCTGAGTAAAATTTAATCATGTTCCTTATAGTTGTGTATTCAACTATTTACCTAATGTATTTCCTGCTCTCTTTTAATATGGTGCTTGTCCTTTGTTTTCTGTTTTTTTTAAACATATTTTACCTTAAAGATATTTTATGTTGTTTCATGTGTATCAGTGTTTGGCCTGCATGAATGTACATACCTCTGTACCATGTGCATGCAGTTTGAGAGAGGCCAGAAGAGGCATTAGATCCCCTGGGACTGAAGTTGCAGCGTTATGGGAACCCAACTGGGGTCCTCTGGAAGGGCAGCTGGTGCTCTTAACAACCAGCCTCTTGACCATATTTTAAAATTGGCTAAATACATGTAACAGGAAATTCACCGTTTATGTTAGTTACATTTCTTGTTGTTTTGACAAAATACACAGCAGAAGCAACTTAGGAATGGAAAGAAGAGTGTGTTAAGGTTTGAGGTGAACAGTCTGTCACGGTGGGAAGACAGAGGCAGGAGTGCAGGGTGAGCGCTGGCACAGTGTGTGTGGTGAGGAAGCAGAGGTGTGAGTGCCGGAGCTTGACTGAGCTCTTCTTTTCAATTTAGCCTGGGATGCTGTCCAAGGGCTGGTGCTGCCCACACTCAGGGTGGGTTTTCCCTCCTCAGTTAAACCTTTCTGGAAACACTACCACAGGGGAGCTCAGAGGTGTGTCTCCCAGGTGGCTCCAAACGCAATCGAGTCAGCGGTGGAGGTGCACAATACACCATCTAACCGTTTTCAAGGACGGCGTGTAGGAGAATAAACTGTGCAGCCATGTTGAGAGACTAGTCAGTCTGCTTGCCTATTCCAGCATGGAGACTTTATGCCCATTAAACAACTCCCCACACTCTCCTCTGCCCACCCTCTGCCAATCACCAGCACTTCACTTTCTAGTGTAATGACAGTCTCTCTCTCTGAGACAAGGCCTCAATTAGGGCAGGTAATCTGGATATGAGACTGAGGCTGGCCTTGAGCTTATGATCCTCATGTCTCCCACCTGCTGGGGTTACAGAGATCCACCATCACACCTGCTTGTTAAGCAATAGACTTTTTTTTTTAAGATTTGTTCCTTTATTTGGTGTGTGGGTGTGCATGCGTGTGTATCTCTGTCTGTGTGTGTAAGTGTATACAAGCATGTGTGGGTACAAAGACCTGTACATGTATTCAGAGGCCAGAAGGAGAGCATAGAGTGTCTTCCTTTGTCAAGCTTCATCTATCCCTTTGAGGTAGGTCTCTCTCTGAACCTGGAAGTCCAGTTTTCTTGGCTAGACCAGCAGGCAGCAGCTCCGAGACCCTCCCACCCTGCCTCCTCTCCTATCTGGAGATCCAGGCTTCCATGACTTGCCTGCCTAGCCATTTGTGGGAGCTGGGAGCAGGTCCTCAGGACTAACTACATAGCAAACCCTCTTAACCACCGAACTATCTTTCCAGAGCATTTTGTGATGGACTTTATGGCTTATTTCACTTTGCATAATGCCCAACAACTCCTATGTCTAATATCTTTTCTTCTTATTATTAATTCCCTCTCAACACAGTTGGAAAAAGCTACACAGTCTCTGTCCATTTCTTTAGCAACTTATTTTAGCCAAAGTCAGTCAGCATGCTCATCCTAATTAGACAACACAAGGGTTCCAAATGCTTCAATGCCATTAACCTCTTGCAACTAAAATGTTTTTTTTTTTTTAATCATCCTGTACTGAACTTCCAGCCTCCTTCCTGTAGCCCCACATCAGATATCATTGAGGTTGTTGGGTCTGTCAGCAGTGGGCACTCAGCTGCTTCCTCACCGTTCTTCTGCCTCTCAGACTTACATGTAAGACAGTTTTTATTCTGCTTGAAGGAGGTGTTCAATTATTCTGTTCATTGGGGATCTTTTGGGGACTCAACTTTTCTTAGTTCTTGTTTGAAACTGTCTCTGCTTGACTATTGTTCTTGAAGGAAGGTTTTATCAGCACAGAATCCCAGGTTGACAGCTTTGAATGTCTTTCCCCTTTTCTCAGTACATTAGGCATTTTACCCTATTGTTTTATGGATTTGGCTGTTGCTACTGAGATGCCAGTCATCAATTAAACTGCCACTCACTGGGACATGATCTGTCTTCATTCTAGGGTATTTTTCGAGGCTTTGTTCTGAAGGCCTGAGATTTCACGCTCCCACGCATTGTTATTAATTTCTTAAACTGTCC
Organism: Pachyuromys duprasi; assembly: GCA_028658305.1. Classification (NCBI taxonomy): domain Eukaryota; kingdom Metazoa; phylum Chordata; class Mammalia; order Rodentia; family Muridae; genus Pachyuromys; species Pachyuromys duprasi. The sequence continues at coordinate 3,621,247 of CM053749.1, forward strand.
CATATGCTTAGGGTTTATTGAGCTTCTTGGATCTGTAGGTGTGCATTTGTGTCAGGTCTGGAACGTTCTCCGTTATTGTCACACTGCTTTCAACACTGCGCTTTCTTGAGCTCTCCCTCTACCTCCATGCCCTTAATGTTTCTTAAAAATTTTACATCAGGAGCTAGAGAGAAGATCAGAAGAGTATGTCTTCTTCTTGCAGGGGATCAGAGTCTCTTCTGGTTTCCATGATGTGCGAATGTAGGTGCATACACACACACACAGTGAGACACACACAGAGAAACAGAAACAGAGAAAGAGAAAATAATAAAATACATTTAAATTTTTTGTATCATTTTCTATTCTGTGTGATATTTGGATTTAATTTACTTTTGTCAACCTTCCAGAGTTTTAATTTTCTCTTCATATGTGTCTAATCTGCTATTAAGTGTGTGTATGTGCATGTTGGTTTCACTTCTTGTTACTATGAGGAAATATCCTCCCAAAAGCACTTAAAGAGCAAAGGGTTTATTTGGCTCTCAGTTCTGGAGGACAGTACATCCTTGCAAGGAAGTCACATTGACACTGAAGTTTTAAGATTTTCATTGTTTTAATTTTTCTGTTTACAATTCTAGTGCACAATCATTGAGAAAGGGTTTGTGCTGGCTTCCTCAGGCCTCCCAGCTGCCACCAGCTGCGTGTTTTACCTTCCACCCCAGGTGCAGCCCTTGGTGCTCTGCCTCGACACTGGGCTCCTCTTAGTGCTTGACTTTAGAGGCCCTGGGATTTCTGCTGTGCTCATCATCTGAAAGGGAGTACCCAGGCTCTGGGCGTTGGCAGAGATCTGCTAGTTGAAAACTGCTTCCGACATACTCTTCCAGCCAGAGGTGGCTGCTTCTCAGTGTCAACTTGACACCATGTAGCCTCGGTCACCCAGGAAAAAGCTCTCAGGGAACTGGCTAGATGAGATTAGCCTGTGGATGTCTGACTGTCTGCACAGAGACAGGCTTGCTTGCCAACTGACCCAGCCCGCTGTGGGCAGCACAGCTCTCTAGGCAGGGGATCCTGAACTGTGTAAGAGAAAGTGAGAACAGTGCAGTCGTTTGTGTGTTAATTCCATTGCTCTGTGCTCTTGACTGTGGATGTCTTGCAACCAACTTCTTCAAGTTCCCACCACCTGACTTTCCTGCAGTGATGGACTGTCCTGGAACCGAGAGCTCAATAAGCCTTTTGTCCCGTGAGCTGCTTTTGTTGGGTCATTTTTCACACCAACATAAAAGGAAACACAAAGGGGCCTGGTTCTTTCACATACTGCTCTTTAAATCACTGCAGCTTTTAAAATGTTCTACATTTTCATCTTTTATTGTTTTATCCATTGTTTTAGGTGTTTTGATTACAGGAATTATTCAAGGTACCCGACTCTCCATTTTGATGGAAATATTATTCTAGGCTCTTTAAGCACTGTGTTTTGTAATTATAAAATTATTTTTATACGTATTTCTTTGTTAGCATTTTGATTTTTATGCACCCACAGGCACACATGTACATATGCACACATACAGGCACACGCACACACACACACAAGCGAGCACATACACATCTGGGATTGGTGTTGACTTCTGGTTTACAAGGAGAAGCTGTGAGACTCTAATTAACAAGCGTGTGAGAAAGCCTTTCTCCTGAAATAAAAGCTTTACTCAAAGGATTATGCTTAGTGGAAATGTTTTAATGTTTTCTGGTGATGAAACTGGAGGTTGGGAATAGTCTTTAAACATAAGATTAAATACAAAAGGTAGGCGAAAATTCAACCTTAGGCCCTCACTGTGTCTCTGAACCCTCTTCTGTGCAGCGGTCATAAGCTTGCCTCTCCGCCGTGTCTGTTAACTATACTGCAGACACGTGCCTCTCAACATTGTGATGTTCACTGCTAGATGGTGTCACTCAAACTCTTCAAGTGTTGTCAAGTAAACACTGTGTGTGCGTTTTTGTTTTTTTTTTTTTTTCTGTCACACTGCTCTGTGTGCTCCTGGATTTCTCTCTCTGTTGATGATGTTATCAAGCCCACTCTTCCTGCCTCTTCTCCACCCACCGCAGGGTTGTTAATAAAGCCCAAGACTGGCAGGTTAGTGTCAGAAGTCCCCTCCCCCTCCTCCCTCCCTTCTCAGTGCTCCACTGTCTCTCCAGCCTCTCTCCCTCCCTCTTTCCTTCCTTTTCCCCTCCACCCTCCTTCCTCCTTCCCTCCCTTCCTCTCTCCCTTTTTTTCTTCCTCCCTTCTCTCTTTTCTTCCCTTTCTCCTTCCTTCTTTCCTTCTTTTTTGTTAGTGTTTAATTCAAGAATGTTAGCTGGGTCCCGGAGAGACGGCTCAGCCACTAAGAGTGCATACGACTCTTGCAGGATGATCCAAGTTCAATTCCCAGCACCCACATCAGGCATTGCACCACCACCTGAAGCCCTAGTTCCAGGGCATCTCACATCCCTCTTCTGGCCTCCACTGGCACCTGCACTGCTGCAAATACCCACACACAGACATGCTCATAATGTAAAAATAAAATAAAATAAAAGAAGAGGAGGATAGAGACATGGCTCCGTGGTTAAGAGTGCCTGCTGCGCTTACAGAGGGCCCGAATTTGGTTCTCAGAACCCACACAGGGCGGATCTCAACCACATGAAACTCCAGCTCCATGGAGCCTGAAGCCTCAGACCTCCAGGGGCTCCTGCACTCAAGTGCACGTACCTACCACACACACACACATAATTAAAAATAACTAAGAAAGCATTAGTTGCATGGACGTCATGTATGTGGGTGTAAGTATGTGTATTCGTGTTCAAGTGTGCATATGTGTAGCACAGAAGGCAGCCTTGAATGTTGTTTCTCAACAGTTATTTGACTGTTTTTGTCTGTGTCTATGTCTGCCCGCCTGGGTGCATCTGTGGAGGCGTGGGAGGACACCTGTGCCCTCCTCTGCCTCTCTCTGCCTACGTCTTTGACTCAGGGGCCCTCTGGACCTTGGGCTTGTGCTTTTTTGGTTAGGCTGGAAGCCAGCAAGTCCCAGAAATCTCTGGCCTCCGTCTCTCATGGAGCTGGTGTTACAGGCATGCGCAGGCTTGTTGTGTGGGCATTTGGATGTGAGCGCTGTGGATGTACAGTCACTAGACGCTTCCGGTTCCTGCCGCTGTGCCGTCCTGCCATGATGGACTGCAGCCTGGACCATGTGAACAAATGCCCTTCACTGCAGACCCAATTCTTCCCGGTCCACTTCATTCGTGAGTGTGGCCTCGTAGTGTCCCAAATCTCTCCCGAAGGTGGCCAGTGATCCCTGGGCGTGCGCCCGCCTCCGGGACCCTGCACTGGAATATGAGCACGCTACCACGCTAGCACGCTAACGTGGGCTCTGGGGACTGAGCTCACGTGGTCACGCTAACACAGCAAGCATCGCATCCACTGAGCTGTCTCCCTAGCCCAGCACTTAGCTTTCTTTACGGTGAGTGAGGCCCGGCCAGGCGTGGGGGAGGGTGCTCAGAGCCGGGAGCACCACACCTCTTCACTCCTCTTTAATTTGGGCCACCGTCAATGGGTCCAGCGTGGTAGGACACCAGAGCCTACATAACCGGGGCCTGGACCCTGCTGGAGCTGAGACCTGAGCAGTGGCCCCTGCTGAGCGGCGCTACGAGGTAGATGCTGTGGGGTGCCATGGGGTCCTGGAGGAGGCAGAGCCAGTGTCTGCAGGAGGCTTTCTGTCCTCTGGCTTGCCACCCCCACAGAGGCAGGCCAACTCTGAGGCTTTTCTCTAAAGCATTTTCTTCCCTCCAATTAACTGTTGGTTACAATAAAGAGCGAAACCAAGTGATTTAAGTAATAATTTATCATATTCAGTTCACCATTAACAGCCATCTACCGTTTCCTTCACCCTTTTTAATGAGTTTTCTTCTGCTGCTGAGCTCTTCTGTGTATTACACAAGCTTTTAGTGAGTGCCTCCCTCCCTCTGTTTCTCTTCTTCCTTCCCTTCCTCCTTCTTTCCCTCTTTCCTCCCTGCCTCACCTCCTGAGTGCTTGGACGCAGCCCATCTCTCAGGAGCTAGGCTACCACACTTGCCTCCAGAATCTTTTAAATTTCTAAATCGAATATAAAGTGACAACAAACTAGATAAACAATTCTATAGCTAATTCCAAAAGATGGTGGTCCAGCGAGCGGAGGGGCTGCTTCTTGACGTTTCGGTTGTGAGCCTAGAGTTTATTTTTATTTTAAAATTTATTTTATTTTATTTTATTTTTGAGCCTAGACCTTTTAAATGACTGAACTATTCCTTTTTTCTCACAACTCCTTTTTTAAAAGTGTGTTTATTTTTATTTTATGTGAGCTGGTGTTTTGGCAGGTCCCCTTGGAAGCGGAGTTGTGAGCTGCCATGGGGCTGCTGGGAATTGAACTCCTGTCCTCTGGAAGAGCAGCCAGTGCTCTGAGCCATCTCTCCAGCCCACATAACTATTTTTGAGAAAGCATTTTATTTGTTTGAACGAAATGAATAACCTGCTTGTTGTGGAGATTTAGAACCCTGGGGACACTGAGCATGTGTAAAAATAGAAAGAATAGCCTTGTTCCCTTATTTGTAGTGTGTGTTCCTATATGTGTACTTTTGCATACATGTATGTGTCTGTGGCATGTGACATGGGTGCTGAGAATGGAACTCTGGCCCTCTACAGGAGTATCTGTATCCCTCTGGCACCTGTGGTTTTTATGTTCCTTTTTGATGTTGGTAGGGTTTCATGCAGTTGTCATTGAACTTGTGACCCTTCCGAGTACTGGGATTACAGGCATGAGCCACCATACTCAGCTTGAAAGGGACAGTTTGAAAATGTTATGTTCAGGGGCTACAAGATGGCTCAGTAGGTAAAGGTGAGCCTGACGGCCCAGGTTGCTCCCTGGAACTCCGGAGAGAACCAGCTCCACAGAGTTACCATCAGGTCTCCACACACACACACACACACACACACAGAGGAGACAGACCGTCAGAGGGAAAGCATATACTAAACTTAAATATTTTAAATGTTATGCTCAGTGACAATGGCACTGAGTCTGCAGGGTGTTTGCTGAGCACGTGTGAAGCCCTGGGTTAGATTTCTAGTGCTGCACACACTCAGTGGGATGGCATATTCCTGCAGCCCCACTAGGCTATCCTCGGGTACATACACACCAAGTTAAAGGCCAGCCTGGTCTACATGAGCCCTTGCCTTAAAAAGTTATGCTGGAATGGAGGGTGGGGGAAGGGATGGGGAGAACTGGGGTCCCCTGGGACTGAGGAAGGCCGAGTGGGATCCCCTTCTTGCTCTGTCCCACACAGGAACTCTAGTGAGAGGCACTTTAATACTCTCATGGCAGAGGGAGGGTAAGGAAGGGTATCAGGAGTGGGGAGGGCAGACATTACAAAGACAGTGCTGATACTTAAAACTTGTGTTTATTCTTCGAGAATTTTATAACGTGTACAGTGTATTTGCTTATGTCCACCTCTTACATCCTCCAATTCCTCCCTGGCCCCTTCCTGCCGCACCCCCTCCCAAGTTCACTCCTCCTCTTGCTTCTCTCTTTTCCTCTTCCCCCTCCTTTCTGTCCTAGAACCACTGATATGCACTAGGGTTTAGGACCAACTGCGGGAGTATGGGCAGTCTAGCTGGAGGGGGTGGTGGTGGTGGTGTCACAAGTCTGAAGAAAACTGGCTCTCTGCTCCCCAGCAGCCATCAACTGCCAATGGCTAAAAGGAAATGTAATGCTAATGGCGTCACATGGCACGGGGTTGCGCTTCCTGGAGGCTTCAGGGTGGGGCTACTTTCCTGGCAGAAGACATTTGTGGCAGGTAGAGTGTTCCAAGTGTCAGAGCTGAGGGAGCTGACCCTCAGGTCTGAGAGGGTGAGAAGAGAGCCCCCCTCCTGCTGTCCCAAGACCCCAATGTTCTGCGGCTGACCTTGAACCTCAGCCATCAGATGTCCCTGCTCCTGCAGACGTCCTGAGTCACTGGGCCCACTGTAGAGGCCTTAAAACTTCCCCAGGAGTTTGAGTCCTGCACATGTGTGATGTCAGCGCAGGACACTGAAAAAAATGAACTGGTGTGTGTGCTGTGTGCGTGTCTGCGTGCCCACTGGTGTGCACACCAGAGGCCCTCTTGAGTGTCTTCCTCTATTGCTTTTGAGAGACCAAAGAACTGAAAATTGGGTTTTTTTTTTGGGTATTAGTTTGGGGTTTGGAGCACAGGCCTGAGTAAAGGCCAACCAGGTGGAGGCGTGTCCAGTCACCTGCAGGGAGGAGCCAGCTGAATTCTTTTCCTGCCCACTAGAGATACAGTTGCTAGGAAACTGGCCCAGATGGCCAGGCTAAAACCGCTAATGGTCTTGGTGCCCAAAGTAAACCAATCATTTCAAAAGTCAATTTCTCTTACCCAATCATGTAACACCAAGGCATGTAATCCACCACTTGTGGTTTTGCCCTTTAAAAACCCTGTTCCCCTAGACTGTGGGGTGCACTCCTCCTCTTCAACCAGGGAGGTTGCTGCGACCCTGGCTTGAGCTTGTAATAAAGAGATCCTCATGTGTTTTGCAGTGGAGTCGATTCCTGATGGTCTTTGGGGGGGTCTCACAAATTGGGCATAACATTCTCAGCTTTTTTTTTTGGCCAGAAAGAATCTGTGCTCAGAACTTGCCTATATAGCGAGATTGGTTGGCTGGCCAGTCCTGGGATCTTCCTGCATGGGCCTTGGCTTTTATGTGATTGCTAGAGGGTTGATCTCATGTCCCCCTCCGGCTTGCTCTAGAGCGCCTTCTCCCCTGAGCCATCGCCCCAGCTCCCCACAGGTAAACCTGTTCTTTCTCTTTATAATCTGGTGGTACTGCCTCTTTAAGGCTCCACCTCCCCCACCTCCCCTGTAGGGCCAACCAAGAAGAATAAAGCCAGAGTAAATTGAAATATTTAAAGCCTATTTAGCATGGCAACAAGTTTATTGTGATTCCTAAGCTGATTATAGGCTTTTTGACTTCCAGCCAGTCCCTTCACCAGGCTTCCATAGAGACCTGGCCACCTCTCCCAGGCCCAGGCTGGCTGCACGCCTGTCTGCCTACCCGTCTTCCAACCACCTCTCCATCCCCTCTTCCAACCATCTCTTTCCCGCTGGGCTTCTGCTCTGGTAAGCCAGTAACCCAACGCAGCCACTGCTTTCTGCTTTCATGGTGTGAAAGCATAGAAGTGTGTGCGTTGGAGAGAGGGCTCTTTGGAAAGAGCTCTTGCTAAGTAAGCATGAGTGCCTGAGTTAAAATCCCCCCTACCCACATTAATAATAAAAATAATAAATAATAATATAGTAAACAACCAGCTGTGGACACACATACCCATAACGGCAGCGCGGAAGGCAGGGCTGCTGGGGCCCCTGCCCACTGCTCTAGCTTCAATGACAGAAGCAGTGTGTTCATGTACACACAGGCATGCATTCCTTCTCGTAAAGGAATGTTAATTCAGAACCTGGCTGCTCTGGCAAGAGAGCATATCCAAAGGTTTTCTAGGTCTGTGTGATCCAGTTGGAATACAAACACGCCTTTAATCCAGGAGTCAGAGGCAAGCAGATCTGAGTTCAAGGACAGCCTGGTATAAAGCAGGTTTCAGGTAAAGAGAAGCTTAGGTCCAGGCATTGTGGTTCACACCTTTAATCTCAAACCATGAAGGTAAAGTTAGTTTGTAGAAGGAAGCACCCATGTTTGAAAGTGATATCTAATTGAGTGGCAGAAACAGTGATGAATCAGAGAAAGACTTGACAGAATAGGAAAGGGAAGCTACTTAAGGGGCAGTGCAGAGAGGGAGAGGAGCAGTTTCACCAGGACTGACACATAAGACACAGGTTAGAGAGAGCAAGCTAGACACAGATGAAGGCAGAACAAGCTGGAGAGTGAGGAGCCAGAGGATTACAACACATTGCTTGAGTCAGTTGGAGGCCAAGCAGAGCAATTCAAGAGGCTGAGAAGCCATATTGAATCAGTTATCTTGGAGACGACTTTGAGCCAGAACAGCTGAGTTGAACCAGTGAGCCTAGAGCTCAGCAAGAACAAGAAAGGGTGAGCTTATTCAGCATTCTAGGCCTGGGTTAGATTGTATGGAGGCTAGAGGCTCCCAGGACTAGGCCTAGGTCAGCAGAAGGAGGCAGGAAGCCTCCAAGACAACAGTTGATTCAGGAGAATGAAAGTTCCCTTTACCCTCCTACCACACATACGCTCACAAACGCAAACACACGCGTGGGCACACACACACCAAAAATGCGGAACGTTTGCCTCTGTGTCAGGTGATGGTGTGGTAGCATGTAGGAGGTCATGCGTGTGAACACTAAGTCATGCTGCAGCCGCAGACCTTTAGTCTATCTTGCCTCTCCTCCTGGATGCGCTGTAAATCCTGGCTGCTGTGAGCTGATCCTGTGGTCATTTAAGTCTGATGTGTTGAGATGCGACCACCGAAGAAACCAAGACTGAGGCCATACAGCAGTGTGGCGTCAAGGCCAGGGTTGATTTTAATTCTGAGTTCTGTGTGTGTGTGCTTTGCATCTTCTTTCCTGTTGGCTAGCTTTCTGTTGCTCTGGCAAAACACAAACGATAAATAACTTAAAAGAGGGAAAGGGGCAGCAAGATGGCTTAGTGGATGTGGGTGCTTGCTGCTAATCCCGATGACCTGAGTTTGATCCATGGAGCCCACAGGATGGAAAGAGGCCTGCACATATGTGGGTGAACATGCACACACTGAAGATAAATAACTATTTTTTTAAGGACAACTAATTTTGGCTCATGGTCAAAATTAGGTCTTAGTCCGTGTCACGCCCACTGACCATTGGTGAAGAGGAAACACAAAGATGCTCATGGCAGAGAAGTCGCTCAACTGAGGGTGGCCAGGAGGTGAGGAGAAAGAGGAGGTGCGTTTCTCCATGTCCTTCAGGGGATCCTGTGGTGGTAGGTGTGGTGCCTGGGGCTCTGCGCTGGCCGCACAGCTCCTCACATCCCTGTAGATCAGGAGGCCGAGCGAGTCCTATGGGAAGCAGGCTGGGCTCTGCTGGGTCTGTTGTTGACAACCACAGTGGATACCTGAGGTCACCAGATTCCTTGGAGCTGGAGTTTCCCCACAGTTGTGAGTCTGTAGTAGGTGCTGGGAGCCAGACTCTAGTCTTTGGAAGAGCAGTAAGTGACTCTTAATCACTGAGCCATCTCTCCGGCTCCAGCATCTTTCTTTTGGTCTTTGGGGACAAGGTCTCCTACTGAAGCCGGAGTACGTGGATTTGACTATGCTGGCTGGCCACCAGGCTTCAGGGAGCCTGCCGTTCTTCACAGCATTGAGCTTGCAAGTGGGCTCTGCTTGCACCTGGATTTCTAATGTGGGTTCTGGGATTCGAACTCAGGCCATCTCCCCACTTGAACTCAGGGTTTCTGTAAGAGTCCTTTCTTCCTTATTTATATGGTGGATGGCACGCTGTCCTGACACCTTCTTGTTCCCTCTATACGTTGGTTTAGAGTCAGTCTCCTGGCCCAGATAGAGTCAGTCAGTCTGTTTTCTAGGAGTTTTGCTTCCGGAAGTGAAAGAAGTGACTGTGTAAAGACCGGCACAGAGAGGGGTCCATGTTTGTTAGGTCTGCCAGCAGCACAAGGAGCACGGAGAACAGAGAGAGGAAGAGGACCCACATGCTCAGAGGTGTCTGTGGAGGGCAGAGAACTGTCTCAGGAGCCATTCTTCAGGAGCCAGCCACCTTGGTTCTTGAGCAGTGATCTCTCCCGGAACCTGTGGTTCTTTGGTCCTGCCAAGCTGGCTGGCCTGAACCTCAAAGGTCCTCCTGTGTCTGCACCCACCCCCCACCACCCCAGTTACCATTAAGACTATTCTTTTATTTGTTAATATTTATTTTTATGCGTGCATGTGTGTCCGTGGAGGTGAGAACAGGGTGTCAGAGTTCCTGCAGCCTGAGTCACAGGCTGTATTGAGAGAGATGCTCAAAGGTGAGCCTCCTGACCTGGGTGCTGGGGACTGAACTCAGGCCCCCAGCTTCTTACACGGCTTCCTGCTGCATTCTCCCCCAGGTCCTCGTGACAACTGCCCTTTATGGTATTTCTGAGCACAGCAGCTGCTTTTGGTGGCACTGGCGTTCCCTCAGCCTGTTGTTGATTTCAGCTAGCCCCATGCTGTAAAATAATAGCCCCCCACCATAAGGATTTGCCTTGCTGCCCTCGGATTTCCCTTGGTGGGTGCCTTTTGCAGAGCTCCGAAGGATTTGCCAGGAGAAGGAGACCAAGCCCAGATGGCAATGGAGCACTTGCTTCCAAGCTGACTCACCCCTGTGGCTGCTAAGTTGGTTCTGGCTGTTGTCAAGAGGCCTCAGCTCCTCCAACCACGGACCCTGTAAAGGGTGAAGGGTCTCACAGTCTCATGGCTAGCTTCCTACAGAGCAGGCATGTCGAGAGACAATGCCTCTTACAGCTAAGCTTCAGGGGGCACACACAGTAATGTCTGCAATAGGGTGCCAGTGACACGGGCCAGTCCCCTTTGAGAGATCATGGAAGAAGAAGAGTATCTGGATGTTGAGACCGCTGAAATCACCGCAGAGTCTGGGGACCACAAGGGGACATGAGTCAGAGGGTAAGTGCCCAGGGTCCCAACAGACAAGTACATTCTTCATGGCTCCTCAGACGTTCCCCAGAGAGACAGCTTACTACAATAATTTCAAAGATACATCTTTATGGAAGCCTGCTGCTTCTCTGACTCTCTCCTGTCTGTCTCTGTCTCTTGTGGTCCTGTTTCATGTGTTCACCTTCTAAATGGACTTCTGCATTCTGAAATGTCTGGCTATTGTTTTAAGAGTAACCCAACCCAGAGTTGAGCGAGAAGGTCTTGAAGGGTTTTTGGAATGGACAGGAACTGACCTACAGTGCATGCTGCACTAACCGAATGTGGGCGGCTACCAAGTAGTCTGAGTTACTTCCTCACTCTGGGATAAAGTTCCCTGGCAAAAACAGGTTAAGGGAAAAGGGGTTCATTCTGGCTCCCAGCGTGAGATCTTCATGGGTCATGGTGGGGGAGTTGCAGAGTCGGGAGCTTGAGGCAGGTGGTCACATCATAGCCGAAACCAGGAGGCAGGTGCACTGTAGCTGCAGTTACAAGACAGGATGTGATTGGTGTATGCTCAGTTTGCTTTTTCCGTATTAAACAGTTTAGGGTCTCCTGCCAGGGAATGGTGTCACCCATATTAGGCAGATCTTCCCACCTCAGTCAGTGCAATCAAGATAGTCCACCACAAGTGTGCTCAGAAGCCTGTGTCTCAGGAGAGTCTGGAATCTGTACCAACCACAGCACAGGTTAGGAAAGGAAGTAGCAGGAACTGAGAGGCAATGAGATTGGGAAAGCCAGTGAGAGGGAGGTAAAAGGAGAGAGGGGCTCAGAGTGCTTGTTCTCAATTGAAGGGGACAGAGGGCTTGCTCAGGGAAGGAAGCAGCGCAGAGCGTGAGGCAACCAGGTGGTTAAGTCACGGACGGTTTATGTGGAAGGATGGAGCAGACTGCCCTGAGAGGCTTTTGCGTCGGTCCATGTGGGAGGCCAGAGGGCCCTTCAGGGGAAGCTGGCCTGAAATTTGAGGAGAACCCTACAAAGGAGAACCTGTCAGGATATCCTTCCCAGAACCAGGCTCACAGGACCCGGGAGTCTGGGGAGAAGGTGAGACACAGTCTCCTTGTTCAGGTGGCCTGTGTTTGTTACTTTTTTTTTTTCTGTCCCTAAGCCCTTACCCTTGAAATGATTTGCATTTACTTTGAAGAGGAGCCTACAAGGAATCTCTAAAACTTCAGGAATCCCAAATACAACTTAGTAGCTTGGAAAAATATTTGAAACAAGTTTTATTAAAACAAAACAAAAACAAACCCACAAGAGCCTTTTAAGGTAATGGGCTTAAAGGCCTCCTCCTTCTTCAAAGGCACATACTTTCATTCACATAAGAACATGCTTAGTGACTCAGTACTCCTGTTCTCTGACCTTTTATTTTGAAAGCTATCCCAGCACCACACAAAGACTTACTGATTCATTCTTAAAAAGCTAGGCTGTGTGCGCCAGGCCAAACCACCGGCTGCCTCCATGTCTGTGCTCACACAGGAGGGAGGATGTTGGCTTGGAAGGATGAGGACGTAACTAGGAATTTTCTGCCTTAGAAACCATCAGGCAATGAGCTGGAGCAATGGCTCAGTGGTTAAGAGCACTGATGTTCTTCTAGGGGCCTGAGTTCAGTTCCCAGTGCCTGCGTGTTGGCTCACAGCTGTGTGTAAGTCCAGCTCCAAGAGATCAAATGCCCCTGGCCTCAGCAGGCGCCTGCACTGGTGGGTGCATGCACATGTGCAGACACAAATACCTACAGGTGGTTATGGGGGCACAAGCCTTAACCCGACAGAGGTGACGTGTGGTTCTCGGTAAGTTTTGGGCCAGCCTGGGCTGCATAGCGACATCCTTTCTCAAAAGCAAAACAAAACAAATATTAAAAAGCAAAAACACATCAGGCAAGGTCAGGCATGGTGGTGCGTGTTTTAATCCTAGCCCTGGGGAAGGAGAGGCAGGCAGGTCCCTGGGGCTTACTGGTCCAGCTCAGTGAGGGCTTGTCTCAAAAGAAAGGAAGAAAAAAACAGAAAGTAGACAGTGTCTGTGGAATGACATGAGATGTTATCCTCTGACCTTTACACAGAATGATGGGCCCACGCACACAAACACACACCAAACACCAACATGTACTATAAGTAGCGTGTGAGTTTGGTCACATTCGTTCCCGACAGCAGGAAGACTGGAAAGAGTTGTCCCATCTTTACAGGGAGAAAGCTAAGGCTGAGAACTTCAGTGTCTGTCCAGCATCTCAGCTTATACACGCTGGAGTGGAAGGCGGTCTTCACTGTCCCTGTGGCAGGACCGATGTTTGCCCAGTTCCCGTCGCACCCTCTTCTACCGACTGTCTGCTGTGAAAGCCAGCTGTGCAGCGGCCGGTCACGTGACTACAACAGTGCCTGAAAATGGTTTCTTGAGTGATGCTTTCCAGGGAGATTTTTTTTTTTAGTGCACGAGCACAATTTGTTTTGATCATTTTACTCCACTCCTTCCCGTAATTCATTCCAGATCCATCCTCACCCCAAACAGCTTTGTATCTTTTTTTTTTTTTTCATTTTAATTTTTGTTGTTTTTTTGACACAGGCTTTCTCTCTGTAGTCTTGGCTGTCCTGGAACTTGCTCTGTAGACCAGGCTGGCTTTGAACTTAGAGATCGGCCTGAATTTTTAAAATTTAATCACCCACTAAGTGCAGTCTGTGCTGCCCATTTGCTCATGAGTGCTCATGAGTGTGTGGCCATTCGATGGAGCATGGTTGAGCTTTCAGAAGCCACACCCTTAAAGAAAACTCTCTCTCTGGGCAGCCATCAACCAACAATCTCTCCTCAGCTGGGAGTGGTGGTTCACGAGCTCCTCCCACCTCCAACCCAGGATGCTCATTGGCTTGATCTTGTGCGGACCCCCACAGCAGCTCAGGAGTCCATCAGCCCTGCCATTTCCAGAAGCCACTGTTTCAGTGTGGCCTTCCCTGGCCTCCAGTCTTTACAATCCTTCTTTGATGGTCCCTGGGTCTTGGGGTTGGGGATGTGATACAGATTTGCATTTGGCCAAGCACTCCACTGCACTTTCTCTCTCTGCGCTTTGACCAGCTGTGAGTGTCTACCTTAGCCACCGTGCCCTGCACCGAGAACCTTATCTGATGAGGTCGCAGAGCTGCATCCATCCACTTCCTGGTCGATTTACATTTTCTCCAGAAATTAAAAAATGAAAAACAAACAACAACATCATCAACCAAACAACCCAGCAGTTTACATGAGAGAGACTTGGGTCTCGGTGACAGGGCTTCTGCAGAATCTGTTATTGGCCAAGGGAATCACCTTGGCATCTCTGTGGCTCTCATGTAAGCAGCGTATAAAATCCTCCGAGGTCTGGATGATGGTGCAGGTAGAACAAGGACAGGAAAGCAGTGGGCAGGAAGATGCTGACTGGAAGCCTCGCAAGGGACAGCCTGTTATGTGGCTTCAACAGCCAGGCCCAGGTGGCCCCGCGGGTAAAGCCCAAGGCAGAGCACAGTGAGGCTTTTCAGGGAGAATTTTCTGTTTTCCCTCACACTCTTGGATGAAGCTAAGGAGAAAAACCAACCTGTTTCTTTATTAATGATGCTTTCTGCAGAGTTAGATTAAGCACTGATATGTAAGTACCCTCTCAGTCACTTCTCTGGTTACAGGACTTCCTTCACGACTCTTTAAAATCACTTTGGCTCTCTTCCCGATTGCTTGTCCTCCTAGAGCTCCACCCAGCTTCCCAGCTGCCCCTCCCAGAGCTCTAGCCCACTGCCAAGAGCAAGAATCTCTGGAGCCACACTGTGCCCTGAGCCTCCCTACCAGCAAGACAGGAAAGCCATCCAGGCTGGGGTGGCCCTGATCCTGCCCTTTCCAGCTGGGGCTGGTCCTTAGAGAGCCTCCTCTGTGTCAGGCTGGAGCGCAAGCCCCTTCGGAACCAAGGTGCAGAGCAGGTAGGTGATGCATGCTCAGGTGACAGAGCTCATCAGCTGCTTCTCAGAGAGCTGGGGAGAGGGTGACAGAGGGACGGGCTGCTCTGCTGGGTGCTGGTCATCCTGGGCTTTGATGTCAGCAGTTGGTGTTCTCTAGGCAAGGTATGCTTAAACCTTATCTAAACCTGGGACTCTGGTGCAAACCTTCCAGATAATTTTGGGTCTCCTGTGGACACTTAATCAGAAATTATCTTGCTGTTGGCTTTGGCCAGGGATCATGGTATGAACATCCGCTCACACTCACTTGCTCCCTGGTTTCCTTGTAGAAGTTTTTCCCGGGGAGATGGCCTTCTTTCTGTTGTAGTCCACACTAACAAGCGTGGCTTAGGGGTCACCGAAGCTGAGAACTTGTTTAGCCTACAAGCCAATGTGGAGAAGGAGGCACGGTGGAGCCTACCTGCCTTGGTGGATGGCTGAGGGTGAGGGACAGTGGGACACCTGTGACCAACGTGAGCAGGAAGGTCCTGGGAGGCATGTCACAGGCAGTGAAGGAGCCATGAACTTTGCTTAGCCCTGCTGCTGGCTTTCTCCCCCTGGTCGCCTCCTCCCGCCCTCCTTGGGAACGAACAACTAGGAGGAACAGCAGGGCGGCTGAGAGCCTGAGGCCTGGAAAGTGGTCGGCTGGGCCACAGGTTCTCTCGAACTTGCGCACAGGACCTCTTGATTTTTCTATGTCCGGGTGCCTTCTCCTGTCACGTTGCATTCCTTTAATGCCACCTGCCTTGTGGCTTTCCAAAACAAATCCCTGGAGAGCTCACTTACAGCTTTTATTAACTCGTGAATGTCAGCGTGACCTCTGGCCTTCTATTATATGAACAGGGTTCCCTCCAAAGTGTGCTTGATGGGTGGTTGCTAATCTCCCATGATTTTCCAGTCATTCTTCCTATGGGGTTTTAAAGTGTGAGGATCTGACCAGACAGTTGCCCAGAGAGAAAATGTTGGGAGCCCTCCTCTGAGATGGCAGCAATGACATTTACCTTATGAGATTGTTTTTTTTAAAAAAAGAAATGATGCATGTTACACGCCCACATGTTCACTTGGGACAGAACATGAAATGGTAGCCATGGCAGTTAAAGTGTATTTAACATAGGACTCAATGAGAAGATGACCAGGTACAATTTTGTGCAAGTGATGATGGCAGTCACGTAAAACATGAGCATGAGAAGGAGACTAAAGAGAAGTATGCCAGCACATCAACCTTGCATGTGTTCAGTGGCTGTGGCTTGCGGGAGATCATTTCCTTTTTGTGTTTTCTAAATGTTACTGAATGAATGGCTTTACAGCAGGAAACAGATGGCTTGTTCAAATTGGGCATTTTGAGACTGTTTTATTAAAGGGGCTTTGTAAAGAGGTGCAGGCAGACCTCAGTGACAGACATGCGGAATGGTGTAGTTCTTTGATAAGGACGGGGGACTGAAACACCCTGGATCTGAAGAGGTAAGGGGAGGCAGGCAGGACTGGACAGAGGAACATGCAGATGGCAAACTGCCAGTGTGGCTGATGGCCAGCACCAGGAAGAGAGCTGAGGAGGACTTTCTTGACCCTGTCCATTCCTTTCAGGCTTGCTTCTGAGCACTTTCACTGTCTAGACAAAACCAGAGGACAAGGGACTCCAACCATGAGCTAAATATGGGTCCCCTCAGGGCGAGGAGCAGAGCTCAGAGGATGAAGGTTGCTGGTGGTGCACCAGAGGTGCCGGCACGGTGGGCCATGGGGCCTCTGATAAACTTGGCAATGGAGCCCGTGTGCAGGCACCAGGGCCTTCATGCTGTGCCTCCCCCTCTCCAGGACACATCCGCTCTCCTCCTGGTCAAATAACTTCAGCTCTTGGAGCTGCCCTGTCTGCAGCGTCACCATTACCAGTCCATTGATGTGTGAACTCCCAGTTTTCTTCACTTATCAAATGTAAGCATGAGTTACTGAATCGTCTGTTAACGAGATGCAGCATGGAGTTTCCTGACAGTGACTTCTCTACATCCTCTGATTCTTCCTGTTCTGTCCTTTGTGTTTTCTGCTCATCTATTGTTTAATATTTTTTAGTAGTGCATGTTGACTGCACAGAACAGTGGGCGTCACTGGTTCTTTCGTATGTGCATATAATGCCCTTTGATCTGTGACTCTCTCATCTCCTCACTCCTTTCCTCTTCCTCAATAATCCTCCTGTTATGTCTTTATCCCCTGCCCAGATCCACATATAAGAGAAAAAAATGTAACATCTGTCTGAGTCTGGCTTGTCACAATGAATGTGGTAGTCTCCAGCTCAACCTGTCTTGCTGCAGACAACATGATTCTGTTCTTTATATACGTATATTTCATTTAAAGATATGCTTATTCATTGCTGAGCTTTGGGGTAGATTCCAAAAGCGGGATATTGTGAATGATGACCCAGGAGCTGCGGGTGTGTAGGTATCTCTGTTGAATGTTATTTTTGGGTTGTTACAGTGTAAAGTGAAAAGTGTGTCTGGTCCATATGGTAGTTCTGTTTTCATTGGCACCTCCGCACTCATTTCCATAGTGACTTAATCAATTTCCTCCTCCTGCCAGCAGTGTGAGGGTCCCTTTCCCTGCCTCCTCTACAGCCTTTGTTTTGTTTTAAATGATACTCCTTCTAATTGGGGTGAGATAGATCTCTCTCTCTCTCACACACTCACACACCACACTGGGGATTAAATGTAGGGCCTCACACTTGCTAGGCAAACACTCACCACTGAGGCATACTCTCCAGCTGTAGATGGAATCTCAGTGTGATTTGACCGGTATTTCCTTGGTGGTTAAAGACAGTGAACATTTTCCCATGCATTAGTCGCTTGTGAGAGTCGGCTGCTATCCTTCTCCCACCTCTTGATTGGCTTACTCGCTCACTCAGTGTTTGGCTTCTTTATGTCTGCTGCATACTAATCCTGTGTTGGACGAACGGCCAGGAAAGACTGTCTCCCATTCTGTAGGCTGTTTGCGTGCTCACCTGTTTATCTTTCTGTTGTTACACAGACACTTTTTGGTTTGACTAACAATCACAGTCATCAGTTCTTGCTATTATTTTCTAGGTGACTGGAGTCCCCCCTTCTCCTTCAGTTCTATGTTGCGTGTAGCTATCACATGGCATGGGAAGCTCTCATTTGAAGTGTGTAAATGCCTCTGACACCTGCATGTCCATACATGCAGGGAAAAACATCTGGGAAAAATATTTTGTTTTGTTTTCTATGCCATAATTTCCCTGAGTAGTTTTCTGTGTCTTTTGTCTGTTTCTTAGTGTCTTCAGCACAAAGATATGTAAATTCAAGTTTTGATTTTTGACTGTCATTGTAATCCAGGCTGGCCTCAAACTCACTGTGTAGCCAAGAGTGATTCTGAACTCTAATCCTCTCGCCTCTGCCCTCTAGAGTTCTTGTGTGTTCTGTTCGTACTTCCTTAGGTTTTCCTTTGTTACTATCTATCTGCTTACTCTAGTTCACCAGAGTGCTCAAGTCTTGAAGTTCTGTCTTCTGCTTGAGCTAGTTCCCACATGGTGTTTTCTATGCAGATGTTTTTACTGGCTCAATGAACACGTCATTTCCAAGACGTACTTTTGCTTTTTTCAAAATGTCTATCTTTGTATTGAATTTCTCATTCAATTCCCATTTTGTCTTTCTTAATTTGTTCCACTATTTTCCTGCAATTTATTAATGCTTTAAATACGAATTGTTTTTTATTCTTTACATAGCATTTCACCCATTGCAGTGTCCTGGGTCACTTGCTAGTGAGTCTCTAACCCTTGAGCCGTCCTGCTGCCTTTCTTCACTGTGTTTGTTATGTTCCACTGTTGGGACCCACTACTGCTTTGGGATGGATATGTTTTCTACTTTAAATTTTATTTTAAATTTAAATTTTATTTAAATTTTTAAAAATTAAAAAAAAACATTTGTTTTATATGTATGGGTGTTTTGCCTGTATGTATGTCTGTGTGCCACATGCATGAAGTACCCACAGAGGCCAAAGAGGGTGTTGGATCCCTTGGAACTGGATTTATGGATGGTTCTCAGCCACCATGTGGTCCTCTGGAAGAACAGCCAGAGCCCTTAACCACTGAGCCATCTCTCCAGCCACATACTTCTACTTTCATGAGAGAATATTTTTTGGGATAGTCTTCTGTTAATGGTGCATCCTGGGTTGGGCTGTTTCACATTGCAGTTTACAGTGTTCTGTTTCAAGCACAATTTTATGCACACCTCCCTTAAGCTCCCTCCTGTGCTCTGCAGCGCAGTGTGGGAGTTATCTAGAGGGCAGCCTGCTGGGGTTGGTTCTCTCCTTCCACCACATGGCTGCGGGGGAGGGAACCCAGATTGCCAGCTTTGGTGGCAAGCACCTTTACCCACTGGGCCATCTCCTCAGCCCCTTGTTGCTTCTTTTGAGGTGACTAATGCATTTTCGGTCAATATAAGCTGTATTAGATCCCGGGTACTTCGTTTACTGTGGGTCTCACAAGAGTGTAGTATTACAGCAGGTTAAACACATATACCATGGCCAGTGTGTTTCACTGTCTGTAACTGCAGTTCTGGTCTCAGCAGCAATGTGTATTTCCAAGGAGTATTGTCATGTGTGCTGCGGACGGTGACAGGTGACAGGCCCGTGGTCTTTTCTTCTTTCTCTCTGCTATTGTTATAGGAGCAGGTCTCCTGGAACTCAGACATGCTTAGAGTTTGCTCAACATTTTTTAAAAATAAATTTATATATCTGGGGCTTTTATTTCCCGTATTTTTTTAAAGTGCTGAACAGAGGTGGCTTGTGTCAGGACATCAACTCTTGTGCTTGGAATGATGCTCAGTGGTTCAGAGTACTTGTTGCTTTTCCAGAGGACCAGCTTAAAACAGATACAAACAGGACCTGTTCCAAAGCACAGAAAGCATATGGAATATAAAGTCTGTCTGTCCCAGCTGTCCCTTGTCAGTTCTATGCCCCAAGTTTTTACTGTACCCATGTGGTAGCTCTTTCTGGTCTACCCCACAGACAGTTGACACCTAAACCTTGTCACCTCAGCGTCCATTTCTGTAGACCTCCAGGACACTATCCCCTTGAGGGCAAGCTGAGTTCCACCCCATCCTGAGAGCTCTGTTTCTGCTACATGTCTTTGTCCCAAGGGTGAAGATGGAGGAAAGGTGCTACCCAGTCATCTTCCCAGATGAGCGGAATTTCCGCCCCTTCACTTCCGACTCTCTGGCTGCTATAGAGAAGCGGATCGCCATCCGAAAGGAGAAGAAGAAGTCCAAAGACAAGACATCAACTGAGCCACAGCCTCGGCCTCAGCTTGACCTGAAGGCCTCCAGGAAGTTGCCTAAGCTTTACGGTGACATTCCCCAAGAGCTGGTAGCGAGGCCCCTGGAAGACCTGGACCCGTTCTACAGAGACCACAAGGTACTTCGGCTTGGAGGTGGGGTGACCCCACCCTGTGCTCATAGCTGCATTTCTGGTTCTCCAAATCCAATCTCCAGTCCGTGAGAGGGCAGGCAGCACCTTTCATTTTCTTTTCTGTCATCCCTGTTTTTGCAGCTCTGAGAACTAACTTGGACTCTTCCCTGCTTTCTCTAATTTGTGTGCTGGGAAAAAGATGAGGCTGGCTCAGCAGGAAGGTTAAAAGGTCAGCATAGGAAACAGTCAGTCTGAAAAGAGCAAGGCAGTCAGGGATGGAGTCAGTCCACTGCTTGAGACTGACTTCCCGACTGCAGACAAACGGCCACCCAGATCTTCACTTCCTCTCTGGAGAGTGGAAACAAATGTCTTCTCTCCCTACCTTAAGGCAAGACATGCTGTGGGAGTACTTTATAAACTGTAGACCATAGTGACATCAGCAATTAATAGCACTGTCAAGGGAAGACCATTTCAGCGAGATCGCTGACCTGAAAAACCTTGGACAATAGGCTCTTCAGGCTGTTAAGTGAGATTGATGAAGGTCAAACTGATAATTGATGTAGAGTAGGCACTCAACCAATGACTGCTAAGTCCATGGTAATCAAGTGGGCACATGCAAATTACATGCAACCCCCACATGAACATATGAAGACATCATGATTTATCTATTATATATAATTCTGTTTTTAATTTTTTAGAGTTATTTATGTGTTTTGTGTATGTATGTGTGTATGCATTGTCATGGCATGTGTGTGGAGGTGAGGGGACAATGTTTTGGGAGTTGGTTCTCTCCTACATAAGCACCCTGGGCTCAACCTCAGGGTGTTAGGTTCGGCAAGTATCTTTACTGCTGATCCATGTCACCTTCCCTCTATGTAATTCTTTTTGTTTATGTGCATGGTTGCTTTGTCTGTATGTGTGTCTATGTACCATGTATGTGCAGTGCCTAGCAAGGCCAGAGGAAGAAGTGAGATCCCCTGGAACTGGAGTTATAGAGAGTTATGGGGTGCCATGTGGGTGCTGGCAATTGAACCTAAGTCCTCTGGAAGAGCAGCCACTGATGCTGATTTCGGGCTCTCCTCAGCTCTGTAAAGGCCTGGGCTGTGGGGTCATGCTCCTGAGAGGAGTCCCTTTTTCGAAAGGCTCAGAAGACCTTGTCATCATTCATGTGGTCCAGCAGAGGATAGAACCCTACCTCATCAGACCGAGGCTGGGAGCTTGGGGAAATATTTAGTATGATGACGGTGATGACAAGAGCATCTTTTGCTGAGAGCAATGGAAATCTGACCTTTCAAAGAGTGGGTGCCTGGGTGCATGCCGTTTGTCTTCCTTAGGGTTCCATTGCTGTGAAGAGATACTATGACCATGGCAACTCTTTTTTTTAATATATTTTTTATTTTTTATATTAATCACAGGTTATTTACTTTGTATCCCAGCCATAGCACCCTCCCTCATTCCCTCCCAATCCCACCATCCCTCCCTCCCTTCCTGCCCCTTTCCAAGTCCACTGATAGGGGAAGACCCCTTCTCCTCCCGTCTGACCCTAGCTTATCAGGTCTCTCCAGGACTGGCTGCAATGTCCTCTTCTGTGGCCTAGCAAGTCTTATAAAAGAAAATATTTAATTGTGGCTGGCTTACAGTTTCAGAGTTTAATCCATTGTCATCATGGCAGGAAACATGGCGACATGCAGACAGACATGGTGCTGGAAGGAATGCTGAGAGTTCTACATCTTCATTCACAGGCAGCAGGAGGAGACTGTGTGTCACACTGGGTGTAGCCTGAGCCTAGGAGACCTCAGAGTCCATCTGCACAGTGACACACTTCCTCCAACCAGACCACACCTACTCCAATAAGGCCACACCTCCGAATAGTGCCATTTCTTATGGGCCAAGCATTCAAACACATGAATGTATGGGGGCCATTTCCATTCAAACACCACACCCTTTAAATGGGGATATCAGAGCTGCCAGACCAAATGGAGATGGGCCATTAGAAGAAATCAAGAGTATATGTGGAAGAGACAGAGGGATGAAGGAGAAGAAAACATTCTTCTTTCCTCATGCTCCAGAATCTCAGCACTGCTCAGAGGACGGGTTGTCAGAGGAGAGCTGGTTGGGAGAGTTCTCTCTGCCTCTGAACTGGGTAGGAAGCCCACAGGACAGGCAACAGCTTTGGGAGCTGCAGATTCCTGGTGGGCAGGCTCCGGTTTTTGGGCCACCGCTTCTTCCCTGGGCTCATCCTTTGAACTGGAAGGCAAGAGCTCTTTAGTTCTTGGCAACTTAGGTCCCCCTACTCCCTCCATTAGAGGCTCCCACAGGGGAAAGAGGTGGACGTGTCAGCAAGCAGGTAGGAGGAGCTGGTCCCGGTCCTTCTAGTCATTAGAGTATTGTCAAATGCACCATTAGCAGAAACATTTGAAGCAGTGTGAGGAAGTGCCAGCAGAGCCACAATGCACAGGAGCAGAACCGTACTGTTTCCCCTTGGAAGCGGGGTGACCCTCCTGCCCTTAGTGAGGAGAGCACTCCCTGCCCTGAAATGGTCAGTTTACTCAAAGGAAGGGCACAGAGCCTTCCTGACAAGTTTTGCACTCATAGGCTCCTAGCACTGAAGGAACCCCATGGCCTATATTATCTTGTTGTGTAAGGCAAGACAGACAG
The DNA here is from genome assembly GCA_028658305.1 of Pachyuromys duprasi. Taxonomy (NCBI): domain Eukaryota; kingdom Metazoa; phylum Chordata; class Mammalia; order Rodentia; family Muridae; genus Pachyuromys; species Pachyuromys duprasi. The sequence goes on from CM053749.1 coordinate 3,643,892, forward strand.
ACACTCTGGCCATACATTCCCTCGCACACAGATGGCTTCCAGATCAGTGTGTCGAGCAACTCGTAGATGGGAAGGAAGTGGCTAGACTGTCCATTGGACAGCCAGCGCTTACCTCGCTCTTGTAGCTGTGGGCATGGGCATCCTGGTCTGTCCTTCTTATCTGAGAGCATGCTACACCAAAAGGTCAAGTGGGATTTCCCCTAACCCCAGAGGAGCAAGGGAATGGGGCAGAAACAGGCCTCGCTCTGTGAAGGCTTTTGAGACTGTCAGCCTCAGAACAACTAGGAGTGAAGATCTGCTGCTGAATGGAAAAGGGAGTTTGGGGCAGATGGCAGAAGCTACGAGTGACAAGCAGCTGTCCAGAGTCACTTTGCTCCCAGAGCCCAGGACACATGCCAGGAAGAACTGGGCACAGCGTGTGTGCTGGTTACTCCTTTGTCACCTTGACACAAGCCAGGTCACCTGCGAGGAGGAAGAATTAGCTGAGAAAACGCCTCTCTCAGCTTGGCCTTGAGGCAGGTCTCCAGGGCATTTTCTTGATTAATGATTGATGTGGGAGGGCACAGCCCACTGTGGGAGGAGCCACACCAGGCTGGTGTGGCTGGTGTGGTGTGGGTGTGGCAGGTGGTCTTGGGTGTTATAAGAAAGTGAACTGAGCAAGCCATGGGGAACAAGCCAGCAAACAGCACTCCTCCACAGCTTCGGCTTCAGTTCCTGCCTCCAGGTTCCTGCCTGTAGTTCCTGCCCTGACTTCCCATCATTGGACTGTGACCAGCCAAGTAAATCCTTTACTCCCAAGTTACTTTTGGTAATGAGCTTTATCTCAGAAAGGAAACCAAGACAGCCCACTGGGCCCTTTAGAGGCTGGAACCCGTCTTTTATCAGTGCTGTCCTGTGTCTAGGGTCTGGGGACCTACCCACTAATGGCCAGTAGAGCCCCGAATGCTGATGGATGGCAAAACCTCACACATAAGAGTGGTCCTTGTTTTGAGCCCTGCACACTTATGACACGTGGTACATGTGCTCAACAGTGACATGAGAGCACTCTACCTTATAGTCCTTAGGTGAGGACCACAAGTAGATTTGCCCTGTCTGTGTCGGGGGATGAGAGGGAGGGGCTATGTGTGTTGGGTACCCTCCTTGTGGTTGTGATCAGACACCTGACATGAAGCAGCCTATTGGAGGAAGAGCTCATTTTGACAGACATGTTGAGGGGCTGCAGTTTGTGAGGCCGGGAGTGTGAGGTGGCTTCTCACGTAGCATCTGCAGTCAGGAGGCAGGAGATAAAGGCTGGTGCTTAGCTCCCTGTCTGCTCTGTACTCAGTCAGGATCCCAGGCCATTAGATGGTGTCGCCTGCATTTAGGATGGGTTTTCCACCCAAATTAGCACAATCTCAAAAGTCATTCACAGAGGTGCACAGAAAACAATCATCATTAAACATCACACTATGACACACCTGTTGACTTATTCCCTGGAAGAGTCTACATTTGTTTAACCAATTGATCAGTGTGTGTGTGTGTGTGTTGTACACAAGTGCATGTCTTAGCACATATGTGAAGGTCAGAGGACAGCTTACAGAGGTCAGTTCTCTCCTACCATCGCGTGGGTCCTCGGGATCAAACTCCTGTCTCCAGACTTGGTGGCAAGCACCTCTACCTGTTGAGCCCTCTCACCAGCCCCTGAGGTATTTTCAAGGTCAGAAACAGATTGGTTATTTCATTAGAGCTGCTCAGACCTGCTTCACATCTATAGAATCTCATTGGATCGTAAGACAAATCACCAAAAGTTCTGAGAATGGTAGTGTAGAGAATGGATACCTACCATGTGTGGCTGCTCAAGCCCAGTTTCTGTGCGGGCTCCTTCTAGTCCTGTCTCCTCTTACACACACAGCGAAGTTCGGCATCAAAGGTCATCAAAGGTCTTCAGCATTGAAGCCCAGATACAGCTCCACCACCTGCTTTCTGGGGCGTCAAGACCGTGCTCCCCAGCACGGTAATGTGATGTACTGTAATGTGATCAGCCCACAGCACACTAGTCTTGAAGCCAAGACCACACCATGGGAGCGGCTGGCCTCCGGAGTCACGGGGTAGCGGGTCATGATTCTACCACCAGAAACTGCAACTATCAGTCAGGGTCGAGACGTGCCTCCCTAGAACTTTCTCTAAATGGGTCTTGAGGAATGCTGTTAGCTGGTGTGTTCATTTGTGTTGTGATTTCTTCACAGACGTTCATGGTGTTGAACAAGAAGAGAACAATATATCGCTTCAGTGCCAAGCGGGCTCTGTTCATTCTGGGACCTTTTAATCCCGTCAGGAGCTTAATGATTCGGATCTCTGTGCATTCATATCCTTTCCCTAAGTCAAACCCCTGGGGCCCATGGTGTACTATTCTTATTCCCATTATTAATTTGAGCCAGGGTCTCAGAGCTCAGGCTGTCCCTGTGTGGCAGAGGATGGCCTCCAATGTTTGACCTCCCAGGTTTTGGGATTGTAGGAGCACACCTCCACACACAAGTTATACAGTGGCAGGGATCAAACACAGGGCTTCAATATGTGAGGCAACTACTCTGTCACATCTGGTTTTAGTGGAAGCGAATAGTCACTGCTCTCAGAGTGCTGCTGGGGTGTGTGGGTGAGCAGCTGTGGCCCAGGAACCTTGCTTCAGGAGACATGCCACGGGCATTTGATTCTAAGTGAACCCAGAAGAGGCTGGGCATTTTAGACCCATGAGAGGGAAGGCCATGTGGACCAGGACGCATAGGCACGCGGCTGAGAGTGGTTATGAGTATCCAGGTTGGATCCCTGGAAACAGGGTCTGTGGTAGGGACTCTTGGTAAGAAGAGCTCTCCAGAGAAGGAAGGACAGAAGCAGGCTGGCAAAGGGGAGGGCCGAGCAGGCTTCGAGTGTGCTCAGTGGTGGAGTGCCGGCTTACGTGCCGGATGCTCTGGGGCGTGTCCTCCGTACTGCTGGGGCATAGGATTGAGGATGAGCCAGGCAGGGCTGCAGCATCTCAGCTAAGCTGGCATAAGCCGGACTCTGTGGGGAGTTCCTAGATCACATGGCACCAGGGTCTCATGTAGTCCAGGCTGCCCCAGACTCTCTGTGACCCAAGGATGACATAGGACTATTGATGCTATGGCTTCTCCTCCCGGTCCTGGGATTACAGGTGTGAGCTGCCAGGTGTGTGGAAGGGGAGAGCAGCTCTTCCTGCTGTCCAGCAGGGAACCTTCTGCAGAGGTAGAATAGCGCTGAGCTGTCTGCAACCACCTCTCACAGGGAGCAGACGCGCCTGCATGCAAGCAGCTCAGAGGTCCCCATCACAATGGTGGCCTCCATGGCCATCCCTCAGGAAGGAGCCTCCTGTGCACTGTATGTGCCTTAACTAGTGCTGGTCACGGTCTTTAGCATGTTCATCATCTGCACAGTGGTCATCAACTGTATGTTCATGGCTAAATCTACGGAGAGAAGTCTAGACCCCAACATTTCCGAGTGAGTACTGTCCGTTTGTCCACACATCCTGAATTCTTCCTTTCCCTAAGCTCGATGAGGGGCTGAGAGTGTGGTTCAGTCAGTCGCATGCTTTCCTCAAGGCACGAAGCCCTTGGCTCTATACCCACTAGTACATGTACTGGGCACGGTGGTGCATGCCGAGTTTTCAGCACTCAGGAAGTAAGGCTGCAGGATCAAAAGTTCAAAGGCTTCCTCAGATAATGAATGCAAGGCCAACCTTGGCTACTGTAAAATCCTTCTCAAAAAGACAAAAGTAGCTTGAAAGAATGTTTTAAATTGGCGTTGAGTTGGAGGTGGGGGTGGGTCTCACTTCCCCAACCTAAATGCTGCCAGAGTCAATTTTCCTTTTGTAGATTAAAAACTACCACCACCAGCAGCAGCAGCAGCATCTGTATTTAGAAGAATTAAAATATTTGTCGCAAGCAGTGCAGATAAACTTTTTTTTCATCATCATCATCATCATCACTAACTGTCTGGTAATTTCACACATGAATTTTACATCATAGGCCTCACCTCTATACACATACATTTTTGTGTCTGGATTTTAGATGTTTTCTGTGTGTTCGTATAGGTTTTGTAAGGATCTCTTTTGATAGATACATGATATTTTACTTGGTAAACTATAATTACTCAAAGGCTTTAGTATTGTAGCGTTAGCACCCTCTCAGCCACCTTCTTGTGTAAATCTACTTTTAGATCATTATTTTCTCAGGGTAGAGGATTGGAAATGGCTTTCCTGGATCGAATACATATTATAATGCTTTTAAGTACATACTCATGTGCTAAAAATATTTTCTGAAAGGTTGGCATCAGTTTTCCCTGCCGCCATCAGCACAGGAACCAATCAAATCACATTTTATAATCAGAAAGTTCTGTGGTCAAATGTTTACCTTCTTAGCCAGGCATGGCATTCAGGAGGTAGAGTGGGACCATTGTAAATTTGAGAGAAGCCTGGACTTCATAGTGAGGCCTGATCTAAAAAAAATGTGTTTAAAAAAATGTACATATTTCTTGGGGGCTAGAGAGAAGACATAGTGTAGAGAAAAACACTTGCTGTGTTTGAAGGAGCCAGGTTCAGCTCCCAGCACACATATTGGATGGATCCCAACTGCTTATAGTTCCAGCACTAGGGGCTCTGATGCCCTCTTCTGGCCTCTGTGTGCACCTGCACTCATGTGCACCCCCCATATACATAAATAAAATAAACACAAAGCATTAAAAAGACTTCTGTATATGGAGCTTGACAGCACATGTCATGTCAGGAGGATTGTGAGTTCAAGGCCAGTCTCAGTCACATAGTGAGATTATGGAAAAAATTTTTTTCAAATATTTCGGCTTTCTTTCTTTCTTTTTTTTAAAGATTTATTCATTTATTATGTATGCAGTGTGTGTTTACATGTACAACTGTACTCCAGAAGAGGGCACCAGATCTCATTTCAGATGGTTGTGAGCCACCATGTGGTTGCTGGGAATTGAACTCAGGATCTTTGGAAGAGCAGCCAGTGCTCTTAACTTCTGAGCCATCTCTCCAGCCCATATTTCAGCTTTCTTAACAGTCTTTGTGGGGTACCTCATTTTCTCTCTTTTACTTGCAACTCTTATTTTTGTACATTTAGATTATTTTATTTTTATTTATATATTTTATGTGTATGGATGTTTTGCTTTATGTGTGTCTATGGACCACATGGATGCCAGAAGAGGGCACTGGGTTTTCCAAGAGTAGAGCTACAGACAGATGCCAGACCCCATGTGGCTGCCGGGAACTGAACTCTGGTCCTCAGGACAAGCAAGTTCTCTTAGTCAGTCACTGAGCCATCTCTCTAGGCCTCTGACCCTCCTGTTTCTATTCCGTCCTGACGGCGCTGGGACTACAGGTGGTGCTGGTCTCACACTCAGGTACCACACATGCTACGCAAACACTGTGCCCACGGAGGCCACCACATCGTGGCTCCTTACTTTTCCCATCATTTATCACATCCTTCTCTTTATGAACGATTTTTTTTTTGTAGATACATCTTCACTGGGATTTATATTTTAGAAGCTGTGATTAAAATCTTGGCAAGAGGCTTCATCCTGGATGAGTTTTCCTTTCTCCGAGATCCGTGGAACTGGCTGGACTTCATCGTCATTGGAACAGCGTAAGGCTGTTAAGACTTTTATGGGAGATACTTGGGGCAGGAAGGAAGTCCCTTTGTTTCTTTCAGAAAGCTGTGTGGATCCACAAGAATGGCTGAGGTGGCCTGAGGCAGCCTGAGGTGGCCTGAGGTGGCCTGGCTCTCTCAGTATAGCACTGGCTGGTCCAGAGCAACACCAGGTAGCCTCCAGGCATGCACCCATCCCTCATTTTCACCCACTCACTGACCAGCTGTGGCCTCTTACAGAGAGGCTCTGTGAGCACAGGGCTGTGAAAACCAGACACAGAACACCAGAAGAGCACACCCTCACCATCACGAGGCTCAGAGTTCAGGGGAAAGAGGACTAGTGATGGTTACAATACAGTTGCCAGGTTACCGGAGTAGGGGCTGCACCTATGGGTGTTAGCCTGTAGGGAGAACCAAGGACTCTGGCAGGTGTCTTTGGCTACTAGGAGGTCATGAAGATTTTCCTAGTATGGACTTTTAAGTTTAATTTTGAGTTGATTGCTGCATATGGCATGAAGTGAATTCTCACCTGTGACTTTTGTGTTAAAGTCAGTGGTCCAGTGTGGTGTGTGTGGTGTGTATGATGTGTGTTGTGTGTGGTTAGGGGACAACAAATGGCAAGTGGCTGTATTGGTAAGATATGGACAATCACGAAGGTCTTAAAAACCAAGCTCAGGAGTTCATTCAGTCTGTATGCTGATGGAAAGAGGTAGGAAGCTGTGAGAATGAGATGTGTGGGGTTTGTTTGAAGTTTTTGGAGACATGTTTTTTTTTTTGTTTGTTTTTTAATATGCACACACATGTGTGCACGTGTGGAAGCCAGAGATTGCTGTCAGGAGCCAGCCACATGCTCTTCCATCTTGGTCACTCAGGCAGGGCCTCTTAGTCAAACCCAGAGCTTACCGATGTGGCTACTCTGCCTAGCCAGCTTGCTCTGGGATCCCCTGCTTCTGCCTTCTGAGGCTGGGGTTACAGGCAGGCAGCCAGGGCCATCTGGCCATCCGACAATTCAATGAGTTCTGGAGATCCAGACTCTGGACCTCATGCAGGCAGGGAAAGCACCCTAACTACTGAGTAACCTTCCCACCCCACCCGACTTTTCATTACTGTGGAGGTCATGGTCAGCTTCTGAGAGTCTGCTCTTGCCTTCCATCTTGTTGAGGCATGCCCTTTTCTTGTTCCTTTTGCATGGCACCTTCCAGGCAAGCTGGTCTGATAATCCCATATTGCCGTAGGAGTGCTGGGACTGCAGATGTGTCACTGCATCTGGCCTTCTCTGTGGCTTTTGGGCGCTGAACTCAGGTTGTCAGGCTTGAATGGCTGGTAGCTTTACCCACCAAGCCATGGTCCCAACCTCTGCGGTCCATTTTTACTTAGTTGTGGGTGAGTCAAGGTGAGTGCTGAAATTCTTCCTGATGGAAACAAACATTGTTTTTTAAAATTAATTTATATTTAGTCTGTATTCTTAATTTAATAAACCTGGATGACGGAGTCAATAAAATATATCAAGCCAGCATATCAATGGTACATCCACTGAAAAATAGTCATGCCAGGCTTTGTGGTTAGCACCTGGCCCATTGTTTGCTTGTTTCAGCCACAGGCGTCTCAGAGTTTTACATTGCAGATCACCCCTTACATGCTCCTAGCCAATGAAGAAGGTGACAAGGTGATTAAGAGCATGGGTTCTGGGGCTCAGGGATGTCTCAGTTGCTAAATGCTTGCTGTGCAAGTAAAAGGCTCCTAAGGCGGGCCCCAGCACCCCCAGAAGAGAGGCTGGCTGTGCTGCCCTGTAACACCAGCTCTCCTGAGGCAGACAGAACAATGCCTGAGGCGTGCCTCCAGGGTAGTTCAACCCTGCTGGTAAGCCCTGGATTCAGTGAAAGACCCTGCCTCAAAGGCATAAGGTGGACAGTGATTGAAGAAGACACCTGCCGCCTGTCTCTGGCCTTCGTGGAGATGTGTGGTGTAGCCAAGGCACTGAGCAGCCGTGGGCTCTCCCTGTGTTTGTGTCCTAGGATTGCAACTTGTTTCCCAGATACCAAGGTCAATCTTTCGGCCCTTCGCACCTTCCGAGTGTTCAGGGCTCTGAAGGCAATCTCCGTCGTTTCGGGTAAGCGCCTGGCTCTGCTGAGATCCTCTGACATGGAGACATTTCCAGACAGGCTGGGAGAGGTAGCCCCATGCTCAGACGCTCTCACTGCTTTCCCAGATGCTTCGGTTCCAAGCATCCCCGTGGGCAGTTCACAGCCTGCTTTGCTATTGTGATGACACCACCGCAAACATGGGTGTTCAGATGTCTCTCCTGCATGTTGGCTTCAGGTATACATACATCCAGGAGTGGTATAGCAATGGTGGTTCTATGCTTAGGTTTTGAGGATCCTTTACGTTGATGTCCACAGTGTCTGCAATAATTTATATCCCACCAGCAATGTACAAGGATTCCTTCTCCCTCCACGCATGTTAGCAGACCCTCTCGACTCTTTCCCTCTCTCCTTCCTTTCCTCTCTTTTTTAACCTCTGCCCTTCCCTTCCCATTTCTTTTCTCCCTCCACTATCTCTCTCCCTTCCTCCCTCCCTCCTTCCAAGCCAGCACTATCAGAAGCAAAACCTCCAGCCTGTGACTCATATACTGATGCACTCATATCCCCTCAAGAAAGTATTTTTCTCTCAGTGAACTTTCACCTTGCATTTCCCTTATGACTAAGGACACTGAACTGGCCAGGAACCAGGTGCATCCGAAAGAATCCAGCCTGTGTTGCTCCTTTGAGGTGGCAATTGTGGGCACCGGGATTTTCCTTTAGTTCCCTAGAGCACTAATGCAACTGGAATTCAGACACAGCCAGTTAGCAAATGCACTTCTTACACCGACCGGCTAAGGAGAAGGGATTTAAAGAAAAAAAGAAAATTTTGTTTTGAGATAATGTGAAAATTTTCCATTTTTCTTCTATTTAAAGCTGTACCAAGTTATTCTATGACAGTGTTATTTTTAAAGTGTGATTTGAAAAAAATTAAAATATATTAAAAAATTTAAAAAACATTTCTTATTTTAAGACAGTGAGTTCTACACAGAGAAACCCTGTCTCAAATAACAGTAAACAAACAAACAAATAAATGTCTTTTATTTTTGCTGACTTCACTTGCCCCCTTACTCGTGGCTGGTTTTATTGGTTTCGTTAGTTCCTGCAGCTTCCCCGCCCTGTTTCTCCGTCCGCCCTGGAGTTGGAGTGTCTCTTCCCATCCTATACACGGTTTCCTTGCTTTGCAGGTTGTTCCTTTACTCCTGTTCTTGAAACTGTCTCCCGAGCCTTTGGCATTTTTCCTGCTTGCATCAGGCATTATTTCTCCCCCAGTTTCTTTGACACATTCAGAGATTCAGGCCTCACAGTAAGGACTCTAATCCATTTTGAATAGACTTCTGTGCAGAAGTGCAAATTGAATTTTGATGGCTGTATGTGGACCTACAGTTTCCTCAGCATCATTTGTTGAAGAGATATTCCTTATCTGATGTTTGTCTTCAACACATTTGTCAGAAATGAGGCGGCCATACCACGTGGCGTTATTTCCCAGTCCTGTATTCTGCCTTGTTGGTACCCATGCCTCCTCTGGATGCCTTTGTCACTATGACCCTGTCATGTGACTTGAGATCAAGTGTAGTGATTCTTACAGCATTGCTCTTTCCACACAGGACTGATTGCTTTGGCTGCTTGGGCTCTTCAGTACTTGCACAGGAATCCTGGGACTCAGTGGTGTTGTGTTTATAGCTTGGCATCTGCAGGGATAAGGGGGGATTTAGGATCTATGCCAGACAGTTCAGCATGGACAGGAATCTCTAAATGCCACAATTTAGGGCTTTCCCTGTCTTTGCTTGAAGACCCAGTCTGCACAATTTGCTAGGGTGTCTCCAGATAATCTCATTTGTATCCTGGGCGTCTTTGCCTTGGATATAGCGCAGGTTTAGTGATTCTTCAGTGAATTGGTGTATGTCAAGGAAAACTCATCATGACCAGCAGTTTAGGACACGCCCATTATTTACATTTAGACACCCCCATCCCAGCATGCACGTCTGCTCCCACAGCGGAGCTGTGCCTCACAAGCCTCCCTGTACTCTGACAGTTGTCAATAATTAGCAAGTGTTAAATGCAAGTCCGTGTCATTCTCTGATGTGGGCTTCCTCTGACCCCTGGCTGTCTGACGTGATTCCCCTCAACGTCTCCTCACTGACTCCTCAGAGCAGCTCCGAGTGAGGCAGGCCAAGGGCAAGGTGCAGACTCAGGGCTTGCTGCTCTGATGATGGCATCTTAGGCTAGGAGCACCACTTAGTTCTCCTCAGCCTGCCAGACCTCCCTGAGAGGCGCTTCTCCCTCAGGTCTGAAGGTTATCGTCGGGGCCCTGCTGCGCTCTGTGAAGAAGCTGGTGGACGTGATGATCCTCACTCTCTTTTGCCTCAGCATCTTTGCCCTGGTTGGTCAGCAGCTCTTCATGGGGATGCTGAGCCAGAAATGTGTTAATCTCAAATGTGGCCTTAACCCTACATCCAACGGTAAGTTCCTGAATTTGACTCTTTGGTCTGTGCACACTTGGCTCCTATCCGCTCCCTGCTCCTACTGTCCGGTTACTCTGCCCTTAGGAGACAGGCCCGATTGTCCACCCGCCCACACACCCACACCCACACTCACACACACACTCACTCACATACACACTCACATACACACTCACTCACACACACACTCACACACTCACTCACACACACACTCACACACTCACTCACATATACACACACACACACTCACTCACACACACTCACATACACACTCACTCACACACACACTCACACACACACTCACATACACACACACACTCACACACACAGACACTCACTCACACACAGATACTCACCCACACACTCACTCACACACTTACTCACTCACACACACACAGACACTCGTTCACACACACACACTCACTCACACACAGACACTCACTCACACACTCACTCACCCACACACTCACACACTCACTCACTCACACACACATAGACACTCGTTCACACACAGACACTCACTCACACACTCACTCACTCACACACTCACTCACTCACTCACAGAGACTCGTCATGGTTTTCAGAGTGAGTTCAGAATTGCCTGGCTTTGGCCAAAAAGAAGTAGAAACTCCTGAGACTCCTCCCTCCTCTCAAGACTTGTGATTTTTATTGCAATGCCAGTGCTTCTCCTGTGCTCGCCCTCCCTGAGCTCAGGCCCAGCCCTCGGCCCTCCGTGCTGAGTCCCGAACTCATGGTTGTGTTCCATTCACGTGGGCCATAGCTGAGTCCTGTCCAGCTCTCCCACAGCTGGCCCCTGCTCCACCTGGGGTGAGGTACATTTTTCTTCCATCCTCCTGTCTCTCCTTCCTTTCTTCCTCTTCTCGCCCTAAGGCTCCACGCCTCTCTACATGGATCATTTCAGAGGATTAAAAACAGATGCTTAAAAAATAGTCTGCCATGTTTGCTCTTCTTTGTCATTTTTTAAAACCTGGATCTATAACCTTGTTCTAGAGGTCTGCTTTATGAAGGAAGATGAAAGTAACAACTCCATAATGTGTGGGAACTGGTCCAGCAACAGGTAAGAGGTCTACATCGCTCCTCTGGCGCCAACTGCTGCAAGAGCTTTGGAATATGTGCAAATTGTGTTCATGACTAGTGTGGTGATGAGGGTTCCCAGTGGTGAGTTTCCTGTTTTGTTTTTTTTTAATTTAGTCTCCAATTATTTTAAACATTTTATTCACTTCGATGTATGTGGGTGCTTTGCCTGTGTGTGTGTGTGTATACATGTTCATGCAGTGCCTGGAAAGGCCAAAAGAGGGCGTGAGAACCTCCCTCCCCCTGGGCTGCAGTTACAGGTAGCTGTGTGAGGCTATGTGGGTGCTTGGAATGGAAGCTTGCTTGCTTCTCTGGAAGAGCAGCCAGTGTTCTTTCCAGGCTTCCAACTTTTGCCTTTAAAAGGCAAAGTCTCATTACATACCTTCCAAACATAGGATCCTCATATCTCAGCCTCTCAAATAGTGAGACCACAGGCCTGTGCTGCCATGCCTGGCTTACACAAGCTTAGATGTGTGTTATTCAAGTGAAAACTATTTCTTGGCCAGGCCGCGGTGGCTCATGCTTCATATCTCAGCACTCAGAAGGCAGAAGCAGAGGCAGGTGGATTTCTGAGTTTAAGGCCACCCTGGTCTACAGAACAAGTTCCAGGACAGCAAGGGCTATCCAGGGAGACCATGTCTCAAAGAACAAAACACCCTCCCAAACAACAAGAAAACGATTTCCAGATATTGATGACAGGTCTCCCTCCAGTTATGTAGAATTTGTAGCTCACAAGAAGCTAGAACTGAATGATATTTCAAATTTGTGGAACAGATCTTCAAGTCTTTCAAAGGTGGTGGAGTAGCTAAATAAATGATGGGCTATAAAGCACAAAAACAAGTATCTCCTTGTCTCAGGGCAGAATAAGCTGTATTTAACCATAAGAAAGCAGACAATACTCTTTCATGGGAAAGCTACAAAAGAGTGGGTTAGACACACTCCCATGGATTTACCATAAAATATACATATGGGTGAATGAATAAATAAGTGTATATTTCTCTCTCCATGGCAAACTGGAAGATTATAAATCTGATTTTTAGCTGGACCCTGTAGTAAGTAGGACCAAGGGACTCTGGAGAGGAACTTACTATTATGTATACTTTTTTTAAAGCTACAAAACATTTATTTTAAATAATGCAAATCATCGCTGTCCCAAAGTTCATTCTTCTTTTGTTCTTCCCTCTAATTTCATTTCTGTTTTTCAATTTATCTTTTTGTTCTTTGACAGTTTCGTACATGTATGTAATGATTTGGTGTTTTCCCCATCACCCTCCTCATCCCTGCTCCTTCACCTTCTTTTCAGTGTTGAGTGCGTTTGTGTATCCCACTGAGTTTAATTAGGGCTGCTTACATGAACACGGGTGGGAGGTTGCTTACTAGAGCCCAAGAGCTTGTCAGTGCTACACCACTGAAGAAATGGACAGCAGCCACTAACTGTCAACAGTCCCTCTTGGGGAGGGCGGGGCCTCTTGAGCTCCTCCTGTTTCCATGACGGGATGTTGACAGGTCCCATCTTCCGCATGCCTTGTGCTGGTACTCACAGCTCCCGTGACGGGGGTTTTTATGCTGCTGTCATGCTTTGTGTCTGCATTTAATCTTTCAGTGAAAACCTGGCTAATATGAGTTCTTCATCCATCCTTTGGAAGGGCCAATGAGAAGCCCTGAGAGGACATCAGGAAATTTAGTAGGCAGGGGATTAGCGAGGTTGCCATTCTTTCACTATGTTTTCCTGAGGGAGTTGGGTTGGGGAAAATATAATCTATTCTCGATTCTTTTGTTCCCAACATCTAGTTTCTGTCCCAATGGCTCTACATGCATTAAAACCATATTTAATCCAGACTACAATTATACGAACTTTGACAACTTTGGCTGGTCTTTTCTCGCCATGTTCCGAGTTATGACTCAGGACTCCTGGGAGAAGCTTTATCGACAGGTTCCTCTTTTTATTCTCTTTCTCCCCTCACTCCATCCTGACCTCCCTGTATTACCAACCCATTATCATTTACTTAACCTTCCCTTGGCTCCTACTTTGTTATCTATTGCTTGTCTGTAATGTCTGTAAAATTGAATTCTGCTTCAGAAACTGTTAGAAACTCCAAGACAATGAAACAAGATGCTAGAGACAGAGAGCACAAACGATCTCTTTTACGTGTATTATCCTGGCCTTTGCTTCCACCTTTGGCACACACTCTTGCTTTTTTCTGTGCTTTCTGCTTGGGAAACCTGCAAACATCACTGAGAGAGAGTGGGCAGTAAAGTCAGGAGCCTGTCCTCTCCGTGAATGTTCCACTTGCAGAGGACGCTGTGTGACTGGGAAGCTGGAAGGGCTGTCTAAGCTTTTGGCTTCTCTGGATCACAGAGGACCAAGAGGAGTTATCACGGGCCACGCAGGGGTGTTCACCTGTGCTTGCAGGTTGTGAGATCACACATGTGTTTCTTTTGCATGACGTTGCAGCAGGACTCTGTCATCCATCAGATTCACTCTTAAGATCTGTGTAGTTGGGGCTGGAGAGATGGCTCAGTGGTTAAGAGAACTTGCTCCTCTTGAGTTCCGTTTCTAGCAGCCATGTCATGCAACTCACAATTGCCTATCACTCCAGTCTGGGGGCATCCTCTGCCCTTTGCTGTCTGTACACATACAGCACACACCCTCACAGATATACACATAAAGATAAATCTTCAAAGAACCACGTGATTGAGTTATAAAACATTGCAAAGTATCTCATATTTTCAGCACACAATTTTGTGTAAGGCTGCATTCGTAGTTGCCCTGGGTTATGGTTCGATGCTCCTGCTGGAAACCTGAATATCTGTCCTTGGGTGCATCATCATGCTGGGCTATGGAAGGTGCAAAGGACCCAGGCTGTGCTCTGCCCCACATAGATCCTCCGGACCTCTGGGACCTACTTTATCTTCTTCTTCATGGTGGTCATCTTCCTGGGCTCGTTCTACCTGCTTAACTTAACCCTGGCCGTCGTCACCATGGCTTATGAAGAACAAAACAAGAATGTAGCTGCCGAGACAGAGGCCAAGGAAAAGATGTTTCAAGAAGCCCAGCAGTTGTTAAAGGAGGAGAAGGAGGTGAGGCTAGACCGTGGGACCAGAGGCCACGTGACGGAAGCAGCCTCCTGTGGCCAGATCTCAGCCCTCCAGTGCCACGTGTTTAAGTGAGAATTTAAGCCCTTTGTGGGCTGGTTATGTTGCCATTATTCTCACACGGGTCTGAACACAATGGTCTTGAGAATGTGCTCTCATTGCTTTTGAATTCTGGAAACCTTGCAGCAAAGTACTGGCTGCAGAATGTAACCTATTTATGTACAATTTTAGGCTTTGTTGCAAACTTTCTTATGCAAATCTGAAGGTGCTTTTCTTCAGAACCTTTGCATGGTGGAGGGCTGGGGTTCTGCTACAAGAAGCAGACTTGTTCCTCCCTTCCTGGAATCCTGTTACAGCTCCAGGCCATCCCAAGGGGTTTCCCTGGCATCTTCTACTCCAATCCTAAGATTTTTTTTTTCAGGGCAGGAGCCATGGTTTGAACTCATAGTTTATTACTCTGTTAATTTTCTGCATCCTGCGGATTGTCCAGCGGAAGCCCATGGCAAGTCCTTAGTGTCCCCAGGCACAAGTATATACCTAGTCCCTAGCACATTCTAGGTGTTGTGCTAAGGGTTAGTCATGGGGAAAGGTGTAAGAGTTAGCCTTGCCTTTGACAGCTGTGAGGCCTGTGTAAAAAATGAACTGCTTCCTGGGTAAAGAGCCCACTAGCCATTCTAAGAATGTAAATAACAGTCTAAAGGATCTCTGTGCATGAGGGGAGAGGAGAGAACAACTCCCCGAGGTTACCTCAGCTGCACGCTCATGGGGAGGTATAATCTGTTCATTAATCGCTTCTGTTCTCTCTCAAAGGCTCTGGTTGCCATGGGAATCGACAGAAGTTCCCTTAATTCCCTTCAAGCATCTTCCTTTTCCCCCAAGAAGAGAAAGTTTTTTGGATCTAAGACAAGAGTGTCCTTCTTCGTGAGGGGGTCTAAGAAGGACGGAGTGTCAGCGTCAGGGTCGGGTGACGACTCTGCTAAGAACGTAAGTCTTCTCCTGGGATCAACAGCGCCGTCTCAATGAAAATAGGAAATCAAGTGAAAGGGAAGGACATGACTGCTCCTAGGTATGGAGCAGGAGGAGAAAGTTTATTATAGATATGTGGGAGAGTGTAGCCAGAGGCAGGCACATCTGGGAGAGTCCAGAGTAGACATGACCCTGAACCACATGGGGAAAAGGGGAGGGGAACCAGGTACAGCAGCCAGGAGTCCAACGATACAAGAGGAACAAATGAGGATAAGGTAACCAGAATCTCTGCGTTATATGGGGAAGAGCCTCTGGGGAAGGGCAGGCAGCCCCTGTGCTGGAGAGTTTAGGGTAGAGATGGGGTAAGCCAGCCATAGCCTGAAATGGGCAGGGACTGAGGGATGCTGAGAGAACCTGGAGGTCAGGTCAGCGTTGATATAAGTGGTCACCTCAGCTGCTAGTCTTGGTTTGAAATTTAGTACTATTGTGCACCCTGGAGGGTGGGTCTGCAACAGTCTGAGAAAAGAATTCCTCTCTTCGTTTGCTCCTTTCTCCATACATGCACATGAGAACACTTGGTCATGTGTGCAGGGATTCTAGTACATGGTTATGTGTATCTGTGGAGTAGTTACCGTGTGTGTGAGAGTCACTGTGAGTAAGTGACAGAATTCTCAATGGAGCAACATCTGGGACTAAAGATTTGTTTTGGCTCACAGTTTTAGAGATGTGCAGTCCACTCTGGTGGGGAAGGCTCAGACAAGTTAGCAGGGGAGTGAGGCAGCAGAATGATGGGTCACACTGTGGCAAATGACTGAGAAGCAGTGAGCCAGCACAGGAGGTATGGCCTTCAAAGCCGTAGCGGCCTGCGGCAGTCAGGGAGGCACCATGTTCCAGAGGGTCCATAACCTTCCACAGATAGGACCACTCTCTAGGACGAAGTCTTCAAGCAAGCAGCCTGTGGGGCATTAGATTTCGGAGACAGCATAAAGGACAGAAGGCAGAAGGAGACCAGAGACTGACAGGCAGGCAGGACTGCGTTTATAAGCACAGCGTGAGGAGAGCCTCCATTCTGCAGGAAACGGAAGGGTCTGCCAGGGACAAAGCTGGCTGCGACCCTTTATAGAGGCAGGAGAGTGAGAGCTTGGGAATGAGGAAATTGAACAGCCTTAGAGTGTGCTATGCCCTCCTGCAGTCTCTCCTCCCTGAAGTTGCTCGTCCAAGGTGAAGTGGATTGTCTTGGGAGCTAGGCTGTCTCTGCAGACATTTCTTTCTGTGCTTACTGGTGGGGTTGGGCAAAGTCATCTGTGACATCACAGCAAGAGTTAAGGAATGAGGGTGTCAAAAGAAGTGGGGAACAGGGTGTCAGTCTTTTTGAGCTGAGGTGAGTGTTGTTAGAGGGGTGTAGTTCCGCATTCACTAAGGAGGGATCCTGTCACTTCTCAGGAAAGGTTAGACTTGATTGACTGTGATACGCTCTGTGATTGCTGTTGTGCATTCCTGGAGAAACTTTAAAATTAATCATTAGAGGATGTGAACAGATGGTTCTGCTGCAGAGAAAAACAGAGAGGTTGCCCAGGAAGGAGGAAGGAGAGGGAGAAGTAGAGGTGGGAGAGGCAGCGTGAGCTGGTGAGCTGAAGTGGGTATAGAGCTGACCCAGGGTGATGGCGACTGCTCCCCTTGCCAGGACCAGCAGAAGCAGCAGGGAACTGCAGAGCACCAAAGGAAGGGATGGGAGGAAACAGAGGACTAGTGTGGAGAGTCATATCTGGTCTGGGTGACAGGGAGGAAGGTCCCTGCAGCTAGAGTTTCTCCACAGCATCTAAAAGGTCTTCTCCCAGGTGTGTCAGGAACAGGTGTCATCTCATGGAAGCAGGTCGGTGAGATGGCTCATGAGTAAGGAACTGTGCTCCCAAGTCTGGAGACCTGAATTTCATTCTTAAGACCCTTACAGTGGGGCAGAAGGAGAAAACCAATCCCTTCCAGTTGTCCTCTGAGCTCTACTCACATGCTGTGACAAGCACACCAGCCAAATAAATAAAATGTTAAAAAACCTCCTGACTGGGCTTTGGGCCTCTTTTAGTTCCCCAAATCTCTCGAATATTGGGGCTTTCCTTAACTCTTTGAGTCTTCCGCCTTCTTCTGTGAGAGAGTGTTTGAATTCATAGGAAATAACTAAAAAACAGGGATGAAGAGCGTTGAGCAAACTCACCCACAGAAGGTGATGCCTGGGAATTGAGTTGAACAGGGCTTGTAGCGTACTGAGTTCATGATTTGTTGAGACAAGAAAGGGCATGCTTTGGGGTGGCCAGTCCCATTTTGGATATGTCAGTATCAAGGTGCCAGGGGGCATCCAGCAACATGAACCATGTGATGCACAGAAATGAGGTACGGGCGATGCTCACTAGGAACAATTATTCTAACCATTAAGGTGGAGAGTATTTTGTGTGTTTGTTGAAAGCAAATAAAACAAAATTTCTGTAGGTCAGACTCCAGAAATGTCCTTGTGTGAGGACAAGGAATGATCAAATCCTATTTCTCTGGGCTATTCCACCTGGGCAAAGAAAGCTGAATGTTTAACATGCTATGGAGATGTAGTGAGCCTCTCCATAGGAAATGCTCAGCATCATCATGTGATATCTTTGTGGAATCTGCGGAGTGTCAACTCCCACCTTCAGAAGACCCACCGCGCTTTCTCTTGCAGCCACAGCTCCTTGAGCAAACAAAACGACTGTCCCAAAACCTGCCGGTGGACCTCTTTGAGGAGCACATGGACCCCTTCCACAGGCAGAGAGCGCTGAGCGCAGTCAGTATCCTAACCATCACCATGCAGGGTAAGTCCCCATGCAGGGGACCTTCTGTGCCTTCTATGTGTCCTTCCATCTTTATTCCCTCAGAAGCCCTCCACAGAGGAACTTGGGAACCAGGCCACTGTGCCACCCTGCAAAACTGACTCCTTTCTCAGGAACATGTAAGCAAAGTGGCTTGAGTGAAATGAGCCTTTCTGAGAGGTATGCTCCTCCCGAGTGGGCTCCTAGGTAGGAGATGGCTAGAGGTCGGAAGGGACTTCAGCCTGAGAGCACAGACAGGGCCTCACTCAGCCCCAGGGAGCCAAAAAGAGTGCAGGTAAGACCTTGAAAGGAAGTGGCAGCTTGTAAAAGTGACTTTTATTTGCCTGAAATAATTGATGTCCCAGAGGCTTACTGACTCTGATAACCTAGGCCTACTCCTGGAAGCTTTTGGCCTCCATACAATCTAATCTAGGTCTAGAATGCTTTCAGTCTCTGAGACTTACTGATTAATAAGTTCAACCTTTCTAGCTCTTTCTAATCTCTTGCTGGCTGGTTCAACTCAGCTGTTCCAGCTCAAACTCTTCTCCAAGCTGACTGATTCAAACTGGCTTCTCTCACCTCTGACTGAATTGCTCTGCTTGGCCTCTAACTCCAGCAATCTGTTCTAATCTTTCTAATCTTCTGGCTCCTTCTCATTCTCTGGCTCATTCTGTCTTCACCTGTGTCTAGCTTGTTCTCTCTTAACCTGTCTCTGTAAACCTCTCCTGTTAAGACTGCCTCTGAATTCCATGAACTGAACTGCCAGGAACTCAACTCCACTGTGCTGCCTCTCAGCTCACTGACTCAAACAAACTGACTGAACAGAACTGACTGGAATTAGAAGATCTGAATGTTTCTCCCTCCTGAGTTCTGTGACTAAAGGCATTTACTACTATGACTGGACCTAAGCTTTTTCTGTACTTGGAATTTTCTCTGTACCAGGCTGGTCTTGAACTCAGATATCTGCTTGCTTCTGTATCCTGGATTTAAAGGTGTGTCTGTATTCCAGCCAGATCACACAGACCTAGAGGGTCTTTGGATGTGATCTCTTGCCAGAGCAGCCATGTCCTGAATTAAAATTACTCTATAGCAGTTCTCCTCAAAGTTAGAGCCAGGAATCTGGTGTGGCCCAAAGAAGAGCATATAGACCAGCCAGGACCCTGTGCTAGCCTTGATGAACAGCAAACAATGGACCCCCAGGACTGGGCTAGGTGCTCAAGATTAGGAAAGGCTGGGAGAAGATGGAGCCTTTAGCATGTTTGAATTATTACATGACCTTCCTTGGCCTGCATGAGTTCCTGAAATGGTGCCCAGCAAATTAAGGGTGCAGGCATCTAAGGGCCTGAGCTCAAGCAGCTGACAGTGACAAAATAACATGACAAAAGCAACTTAAGCTAGAAAGGAGGGAAGGGTTTATTTGGGCTTACAGTTTAAGGGTACACTCCATCATGATGGGGGTGCAGGGATGAGAGGCAACTGGTCACATTGTGACTACAGTCAGAAGGAGGGGGGAGAGGGAGGGAAGGAGAGGAAGAGAGAGGGAGGGGAAGAGGGAGACAGAGGGGAGAGAGGGAGAGGGAGGGGGAATGAGAGAGAGGGAGAGAGGGAGAGAGAGAGGGTAAGGGAGAGAGAGAAGGAGGGAGGGAAAGAGGATTCAGCATTCTTTCTTTTATTCAATCCAACACTCCAGTCCATGACATGAAGCATCCTACATTTGGGTTGTGTCTTCCCACCTCTGTCAGTCTCGGATTTCCTTTGCAGAGGTTTGCACCCTTTTGTCCCTGGTATTTCCAGATCCTCCAAACTGATAATCAACGGCAACCACCACAGCTCCTTCAGTTGTCCCTGCCCTTGCCTGCCCTTCTCCTTCTCCTAAGCCCCGGCCGTCCCTTGTGCAGTTATCGCCATCACGGCAGACTCTTTAGAAAGCAGAGCCTATGCCCCCTCTCTCCCTCTCTCTCTCAGGTTCATAGCCAATCGGTGTTTGCCTCTGCATCTGAGATACTCGAATTGTCACATGCCAGCTGTATGCAGAGATCATCTCTGCACTGTGCTTGGCAGGAAAACCAAAGGAAGGAGGGAAGGAAGAAAGGAAGGAAAAAAGGAAGGAAGGAAGGAAGGAAAGAAGGAAGGAAGAATCCTGGGGAAGAGGGAGAGGACACACACGTTCAGAAAGCAGCCAGGCTGGTTCAGAGCAAACACCTTAATCCATTTTCTGTTCTCTTCCAGAACAAGAGAAATCCCAGGAACCTTGTTTCCCATGTGGGGAAAACTTGGCGTCCAAGTACCTGGTGTGGGACTGTAACCCCACGTGGCTGTGCATTAAGAAGGTCCTGCGGACCATTATGATGGACCCCTTCATGGAGCTGGCAATCACCATCTGCATCATTATTAATACTGTCTTCCTGGCCATGGAACATCATAACATGGATGACACTTTCGTAACCCTCCTGAAGATAGGAAACTGGGTAACCTCAGGCTCTGTAACGCATACAGAATTTTGAATCATAGCTCTGCTGAAGTGCAAGCTTTTTCACTAACATAACCCAAACCTTGGTCCCTGGAAATGGAATAAAGGCAGAAGATGGTGTTGGGTCTGAGTTTTGTGCAGGGCACCTCTGAGGCTTCCCGTGGGTCTACTAGCACGTTAAGGTCTCTCTAGCCACATAGGAGAAGCCATAGTAGATCATCCGAAAAGTAACATTCTGAGTGTTGGAGAAAACTAAGAAGATGCTAACCAGGGCTGTGTAGCTCAGTTGGGAGAGTGCCTGCCTAGCCTGCATAAAGCCTTGGGTTCAGTCCCCAGCACCCAAATTGGCGCGGTGGAGCATCTCTGTGATCCCAGCACTCAGAAGGTAGAAGCAGGAGGATCAGAAGTACAGGCTATCCTCAGTCACACAGTAAGTTCAGTGCTAGCTTGAGCTACATGAGACTCCGCGTCATTACATCCTCTTCTGCCAAGAGAAAACCATCCCCAGAGACCCACGACAATATCCTCTGTGGTCCCCCTTTCTGGGAACACCACTCATCATAGAACAGTGGGTAAATTCTCAGGAAACGAGCCAGGCAGATGTGGCTGGGCTGCCTTCCCGAGAGAGTGACGCTGGGTGGACTTTCTGGATGCATGTCACTATTCGGGTCGCTGCTTCTTACTGGACACATTGAGTCTGGGTTACACTGGGAAAGCTAAGATATGGAGGAAGCCGAACCTCAAAGAAACGCTTGCTTTCATTCATAGTTTCTGCGGGAAGCACTTTTTCCCCCCCTCAGGGGAAAATGAGTCTCTCATATATCAGAAACAACAAACGATTAGTCAGTAGATGCTTTGCTCTAATTAGCTAATGGATTAATGGATTGAAAATCTTACCAGCATATCCAATCTTCTTGTAAAGTTTCATTTCTCTAACTGAAAAAGCAATATATACTTTTTAAAGTTTTAAAATGAGGAAACGCTCCAGTTTTATGTATTTTCTTGGGGTGGGGGCCAGCGAGAGAGAGCAGGAGAAACAGAGGAGGGCAGCATGGGGGGGTTAACAGGAAGAGTATGATGGCACACCTGTGTCAAGATGTCATCTTCGAACCCATTGCTTTGTAATGACAACTTGAGAAGTTAATGATAAACAGTTTAAAGCAGAAGTGTAGCTGGAGGCAGGCTCTGGGCACAGCGGAGACCCCAGTGGTCAGCAGATCCGGCCTTTGGCACCTCCTGCCGAGGCAGTAGAGCCAGGAACGTGGGTCTGTGCGCCAGGTGCCGGACCTCAGGCTGGCCTTGGCAACCACGCTGATGTAATGATTTCTTCAGAACCTCCATGGATCACTTAGACTACCCTTAAGCAGGAGCCTCCAAAGCAAAGCTAGCTTCGGCCTGCGCTCTGTCCCGTTGCAGGTTTTCACTGGAATTTTCATCACGGAAATGTGTCTGAAGATCATCGCACTGGACCCTTATCACTACTTCCAGCACGGCTGGAACATCTTCGACAGCCTGGTTGCCCTTCTGAGCCTCGCCGACGTGTTGAACAACATCCTGTGGGATAAGGGCTCCAGCCGATTCTTGGCTTCCTTCAGGGTGGTAAGGGAGGCACTTGCTTTGGCTCTGTCTTTACATTTTTAAACTTCTTTCATCATGTGCTTGTGTGCATGCTCGTGTACATGGTACACAAATGGGGGTCAAAGAACAGCTTGCAGGAGTTGATGATGCTGTTCTGCCCTGTGCGTCCTGGGGCTCAAATTCAGGCCAGGAAGTGCCTTTATCCACTGTGCCATTTACCTTGTACCCTTCCTCCTTCCCCTTTCCCTCCTCTTCACTCTCTCCTTTCTTTTGGGGGGCAGGGGCTCACACTGTAGCCCTAGCTGACCTGGAACTCACTCTGTAGACCAGGCTGGCTGTGGATTCCTACAGCTCTCCTTGCCTTTGCCTGCCGAGTGCTGAGGTTGTAAGCATGTGCCAGCACACCTGGTCCTTCTCAACAGACAAAGATTCTTGAGCGGGTTCACCAACTATCTTGGACTAAACCAATATTGATCTCACTGTGACTCCAGGGCAAGGTTTGAACTCCTCCGCCTCGCTGGGTATCGCAGTCTGGCCTCAAATGTCAAGTCTTCTTCCCAAGGCCTAGGATCACAGCTATGTGCCCCCGCGCTGTTTAAGGTTGACTTCTTAAACAGTAATTTTTAATAGCTTTAGGTACGTGTGTGAATGTGTGTCACATGTGTGCACAGGCCTGGGGAGGTCAGGAGACAGCGTCAGATCCCCTGGGTGCCGGCCACCCACTGTAGAGTTCTGAACTTCAGGACCAGACTTCATCTTTTGGCCACACACATGCTGTATACTTACGCTCTTGCAGGCAAAGCACCCACACGTTTAAAGTAAAATTTTAAAAAATGAAAAAAGAGATTCAAGTTAAAAATCAGTATTTGAGACAGGAAGCTGGTGACTGCAGCCCAGGCAGAGGAGACAGGTTCCGGAAGCCCCCAGCACTGTGGCGGAGGACTGCCATTTGTTTTCCGGAGGAGGATGTGTGAGCCTGATCCCTCTATCCTCTGTGTCGTCCATTTCCAGCTGAGGGTCTTCAAGCTGGCCAAATCCTGGCCCACCCTGAACACTCTCATTAAGATCATCGGCCACTCCGTGGGTGCGCTCGGGAACCTGACTGTGGTCCTGACCATTGTGGTCTTCATCTTTTCCGTGGTCGGCATGCAGCTCTTTGGCGCCAAGTTCAACAAGGCTGCGAACACCACGCAGCAGCCGAGCCCAAGGCGCTGGCACATGGGGGACTTCTGCCACTCCTTCCTGGTGGTGTTCCGCATCCTGTGTGGGGAGTGGATCGAGAACATGTGGGAGTGCATGCAGGTGATGGACGGGTCCCCGCTCTGCATCATCATCTTCGTGCTGATCATGGTGGTAGGGAAGCTGGTGGTGAGTCTCAGGTCCTTCCCACTCAGCCTGCTCCATCGCGCCCATGCCCACCCACCGTGTTCTGTCGCCCAGGTCCTTCCCACTCAGCCTGCTCCATCGCGCCCATGCCCACCCACTGTGTTCTGTCACCCAGGTCCTACCCACTCAGCTTACTCCACCCCCCACCCCGACCCCTGTGCTTTCTCTCTCTCTCCTTTCTTTTTGGGCATCAGGTCTAGTTTGGGTTGCTCGTGTATTCTTGGCTGTGTGGTCTTCCACTGAGGTGTGGTTAATTTACCGGGAGCAATGTTTTCAAAGGAAGCTGACCCTCTCCCAGCAGCTATCAGTATCAGTTACAAACATCTCCTCGGCTAGCTGTGGGACTCATGCCTCCTTCCCTGCTCCAGGCTGGCATTTGGTCTGCCTTGGGCTTGCACCGGTCTGTTCACACTGTCACAGCTGCGTGTGCCCAACTGTGTCCAGAAGGCACTGTTTGCTTGTAGTCGTCCACTGCTTCCGGCTCTCAAGTCACAATGATCCGTGAGCCATGGGAGAAGGGGGTGTGGGATAGATGTCGGGTCCAGGGCTGAGCATTCCACAGGCTCCTGAAAATGCTTCACTAGTGAGCACTGTTTGTCAAGGTATGAGACAAAGTGTGAGACAAGAAAATCTCTAAAATAAAAACAATCTCCTTCATATGGGGACAGAGGGCTGCTCCTCCAGAGGACCTGGGTTCAATCCCCAGCACCCATATGGTAGCTCACAGCTGTTAGAACTCCAGTTCCAGGGATCACAGCTGACAATACTTTAGTTCTAGAGAACCTGATGCCCTCTTCTGGACTCATCAAGCACCAAGCAAGCACAGGGTGAACAGACATATGTGCAGGCAAAACACTCATACATAGAAATAAAACTGAAAATATAACCTTTTGGGTTAGACCTGAGGAAGGTGCAGACATGAGACAAAACCTCTTTAACACATGGGATGTGTGCTGTTGTGTACTTAACTGCCTATGACCATTGGCCACTCTATTCCTGATGTTTGTAAGAAAATCATGTTCTCTTGGTCAGTGATTGGCTAAGATAATGTTTCTCAATCTTCCTGAGGCAGCGACCCTTTAATACAGTTCTTCATGTTGTGGTGACCCCAACCATAAAGTTATTTTGTCACCACTTCATAACTAATTTTGCTACTGTCACACACGTGGATGTAAATATCTGATACGAAGCAACCCACAGGTTGAGAACCATTGTGCTAAGGGAAGGCTGCATGACTTGGTGGATAGGATAGAAAGGGATGTCCAGAGGGGAACATGGGAATGCCTTTTCTTTCTTAAAAACATGAGCAAGAGGGCTCAAGAAAAGAGCCCATGTGGGAAAGAGCTTGAAGTACAAGCACAAGGACCCAACTTCCATCTCAGAACAAGTGTGGACACGGAGCTTGGTGGTTGTACCATTGGCACAGGTGATCCCTGACCCTTGCTGCTTTGCCTATCTGCGGAGCTGGCTGGGGAGAGACACCATTTCAAAACATCAGAACCGCAGGGACCAAATCAAAACAAGAGGAACAAAGTCTGAGGGTGCCCTCTGGTTTAGACAGCTCCTCCCCCAACACATGCACACATGGAGATAGAGAGGGAGGGAGGGAAGAGGGGGGATAGTTCTCTACTTCCTCTGGGCCTTTCTTTGACTGTAATTCCTAGAGAAGCTGTGCCATCATGTATTGATGTGAACAAATATGTCTGCAGGCTGCAACAGGCCCTGGTTCCCTCTTGGTTCATCCTATACTGCCAAGTTTCCTTATTGTGTAAGGCAGCTTGAGTCTTTTCCTTCAGCCAGCAGCTTAGATATTAACAGAGAGGCTAACCAGATGCATATTGGTAAAGATACAAAGATTTAAAGGTGCATAGGATCCTTGGGCTTGGGAGCGTCAGAATCAAGTAGGGGTCATGGGCAGACGTAAGTAGCTGTCTACACAGAAAACGTTATCCTAAGTGCCTAACAAATGCTCTGCACAGCTGGTGGGTGTCACAAGGTTCAGGGAAGCAGGGTGGAATTTGGAAGAAAGCCCTGTGGTACTTGAGAAGGCCGCTTAACATGCAGGGAGGGCTTTGATGTGCAGAAGGAAGCTTGAGCAAAGATCCAGGGAGAGGAAGTCTCCTGGTGAAGCTGAGGATCTCTGATGAAATCCGCTTATAGCCTCAGAGCGATTCCCACAGAGGCCAGCTCACAACCACCTGTAGCTCTGGCTGCACGTGAGCTGATGCCTTCTTCTGGGTTCTGTGAGCATGTGTGTACATGTTGCATGCACAAACATACACACACACACATACAGAGGAGTAAAAATAAAAATTAAATTAAAAATTACTATACAAAACATACTAAATTAAATTGTGAACTTTTCATACATAATTTAGTGGTTTGTTGTTTTTGTTTTTTTTTTCAAATTTCCATGTGAATGTGGTGTGTCATTGGAGTGTGCATGCAGCCTTATATCTGTGTGGGTACCTGTATATGCGTGCCCACATGTATGCCTGGATGAATGTGTTAAAGAGAGGTATGTAGAGGCTCTAAGATGATATCAGAAATCATCCTTGATCACACTTCCATTGTGTTCTTTGAAGCAGGATCTCTCAGCCAACCCCAGAGCCACAGACCTGGCTGGTCCGGCCAGCTTGCTCAGAGGCTTTCTAGTTGTGCCTCTGTGGCTAGAATCGCAGGTGGGCCTTCCACACCCACTTGGCATTTCTGTGGGTCCAGGCACACGCAGTCTCGCTGTTGAGCCGCTTTCCTAGCCCCAGGATTTGCTCTAGTGACTCTCCCCCAGCTCTCGCCTGCAGCCTTCTTCCCCCGCAGGACCCTTTCTGCCTCCTGTCACATCTGTTCTATCACCACTTCCGCCCTTTTTAAAGTCCCCATTTTCTCCATCCTGCCCATTTCCTTTCTGTTTTGTGACTGATCCCTACGCTCACACCCACATACACACACGTCTACAAAGCCCTAAAAATGGGACCTGCATATGAGAGAACACATGGCATTTGTCTTTCTGAGTCTGGGTCCTCAGTATAATAATTTCCGCATGCACCCTTCCCCGTGTTTGCACTTCTTTCACTTGCACTTTCTGGACACTTGCCTCTGTTCTTTCTTCAGTCTTCACCTTGTCACTTACTCTGTAGGAGAGCTTTGTTGGGAGAAAGGAGGAATTGAGCCTGGAGGAAAAGGTTGTTCTTGGAGCTCAGCGCACCTCTTCCTCTGCTAAATTTCCCTTGTTACCCACCTCAGGTGCTTAACCTCTTCATTGCCTTGCTGCTCAACTCCTTCAGCAATGAGGAGAGGGATGGGAACCCAGGAGGAGGGACCAGGAAAACCAAAGTGCAGCTAGCCCTGGGTCGGTTCCACCGGGCCTTTTTCTTCGTGGTTCACACTCTTCAGAATTTTTGTTGCAAGAAATGCAAGGGGTACAACTCCCCAAAGTCAAAAGAGATCACAGGCAGCTTCGCTGGAGAGAGCAAAGACATGGTTCTCCTGGATACGCGGCCCCAGAAGGAGTTTGAGGTACAAGAGACTCTGGACACTGGGCAGCCCAGGGTTCCGCTGGCACCACTTGCAGAGGAAGAGGAGGACATTGAGCACTGGGAAGACCCACCCATCTCACAAGTTAGTGCTGAAGTTCAGGTATGGACGGTCCGCACATCACAGTAGCTGTGGTTGACACACACAGCCATCGCAGGGCACCTGTCCCCCGTCATGTACTGTTCAAGGATACACGGATATAAAATGTATAAGCTCCTTGACACATTTGGCTAGTCCCAGGATGGGTTTCAAATGAGGGCTGTGTTTGCAGCATGGTATGAAATGTCAGAAAATCCCTCAGAGTGGCCAGTGGGTTGAATTTAGTAGGTCCGATATAGCCAGGTTGATAGCCAGGATTAGCCAGCACACACCGTTTCCAGATGTCCCTGCAGATCGTCACACCAAACCTTCCACTGT
Organism: Pachyuromys duprasi; assembly: GCA_028658305.1. NCBI lineage: Eukaryota > Metazoa > Chordata > Mammalia > Rodentia > Muridae > Pachyuromys > Pachyuromys duprasi. Next base: position 3,671,453 of record CM053749.1, read on the forward strand.
CCTCGTACTGTCCTTGATGCTTTTGTGTTTCCTGTGTGTCTCAGCTTCCTTTTCAGTGGTTCTGACAAAAGCAGCTTCAAGGAGAAGGTTTATTTTAACTCACACTTCAGGTACAGTCCACCCTGGCGGGTGGACAGGGCAGCAGGAGTTTGAAGCAGCAGCTTACGTCACACCCACAGTGAGGAGGCAGAGGGTGACACGCACGCACGCACGCACGCACGCACGCACGCACGCACGCATGCGCCCTTGCGCGCTGCTGCTCAGCTTCCTCTCCACATTCAGGGATCCCAGCCAGGGGATGGCGCCAACCACAGTGGGCAGTCTTCTCATCTCAAATAACACAGTCAAGACCACCCCAACAGGCATGGCCAGAGGCCATATCCCAGGGGACCCTAGCTTCTGTCCAGATGATATTGTGTTGCTAGGAAACCCTCTGTATTCAAAAGATAAAAATTACTTTTCATATTTCTTACTCTTTGTCTATCGAGTAATTGTGAATTTTACTTTTTATAAAATTGTGGTAATGCATTACCAGTATCATTTATTAAGTGATTTATTAGCTATTGAGTTGAATGGACACATTTTAAGATATATTAAGTCTTCATGTTGCTGCTGGGATGTGGCTCAGTGGGCAAAATGCTTGTACCTGAGTGCAGGTCCCCAAACAAAACCCCCAAATAGAAACCAAAAATTGCCAGACATGGTGACACACGCCTTTAATCCCAGTGCTGGGGAGGCAGAGGCAGGGGGATTCCTGTGAGTTAGAGGCCAGCCTGCTCTACGAAGGGAGTCTAAGACACCCAGGCTACACAGAGAAACCCTGCTTCGAAAACAAACAACCAATCAAAACAAAAAAGTTTATGGAGGTAAGTGCCTGTAATTTGGGCACTAGGAAGATGGGGACAGAGGATCCCTGCCTCTTGCAGCCCGGCCAGTTGGTGCGCTCTGGGTTCAGTGAGAGACTGTCTAAAAAATAACATGGTAAAATAATTCAGAAAGACATCAGGTCTCCACACACACACACACACACACACACACACGCATGCGCTCACACACACACATACATACAAACATTCAGAGAGTCTCTCTTTTGGTCCCTCTCTCATACACACACTCTTACACACACACACACACACACACACACACTCTGTCTCTCTCTCTCAGAGATATTTAACCTCCATGTTAATTGGGTAGGATGAGTCTTACACTGGACTCACACTGTTTTGATTAAGTAACTTTACAGTGCATTCCTGTTTTGCTCAGTAGTTTTCCTAGTACATTTCTGTGTTGAGCTTTTCAAGAACAGAATGCACATTTGCTTCATGTCAAGTGACCTGTCCAGAGAAGTATTAACTCTTCTCTGCACTTCTGTGTGTCAGACCTGTGCCCCCTCTCTGGAGACCAAGCAGCCCGCTAGCCCAGATGGCCAAGGTGTGGAAATTGAAGTGTTCTCTGAAGAAGACCTGAACTTAGCCATACAGATTGCTCGAAAGGTAATATCTCCGGGGTATGGTTGTGAGGGGTGTGTGACTCCTCACACAGTGTGGAACACTATCAGAATGAACGAAAAAATGATGGCCAGGGTTGAGTCACAAGCAAATATAGATGTCAGGGTCTTTCAGTTTTGCTACACTGATATTTGGGGCAAGACAGCTGATCACTGTGGTGAGCCTTACTGTGGGTTTTAGGGTGACTAACAGTAACCTGTGGTCTGCACTCACCAGACACCAGGAGCATCCTACTATCCATGATAATTAAAAATGCCTCTAGCTCTGGGGAGAAGCAGTGTGTAACTGCTTGCCTTGCAAGCATAAGGACCTGAGTTTGATCTCCAGAGACCACAAGAAAAAGCCAGGCATGGGGTGGGTGCTTTTAATCTCAGCGCTGGGGAGGCAGAAGATCCCTGGGGCTCACTGGCTAGCCAGACCAGGTCACTGGGTGACCTCCAGGCCATGGAGAGAGCCTTTCTCAACAGAAAACCCAAGATGGTCAGTTCCTGAGGAAGGGCACCTAAGAATGTTCTCTGACCTGCACACACACACACACACACACACACACACACACACACACCACCTTTATTTTTTAAAAAATACCTCTACACATTGCTGGAATGTCTCCTACAGGGTCAGCCAGAGCCACTGGCCTAACCTATCATTCTGTGAGTTGGAATGGCTGAAAATGAGGCCCAGCAGAGTAGTCTCCTTATCACCTACCCCTCTAATGGCAGCCTGGTAGGGTTATGTTTGTGGGGGCAGGGCTGAGGTAGCGTGCACACCTACACCTGGCAGCATGTTAGCCATGGAGAGGAGATGATTCTGTCCTGAAGCAGGGCTGGCAGAGAACTTAAAGGTACCAGCAGGAGTGCTGTGTTGTTAACATCCTTCTATCTAGAAGCCTTCATCTAGTTGGTTTTAGCCTGACTACAAATGCTGGCTCCCTCTCTTCTCCATGCTGGCTACTGATTTCGCTTCCCTTTTCTCATACACAGCAGTCCGATGCTGCCAGCATGCTCTCAGAATGCAGCACAATCGACCTGAATGATATTTTTAGAAATTTTCAGGGACCGGTTCCCCACCAAAAGCAACCGGATAGATGCTTGCCCAAAGGTAAGTGCTCAGGGAGCCTTTGGATGGGTTGGTGTTCTCTGTGGTTTGGGTGGGTACCTCATCTCTATCGCTAGTGTCAGGTTATTAGATTATTGGATTCTGGCAGAGGGAACTGTCAGAGACTCTTGGTTAGGCATGCTCCATTTACTCAGCCCAACAAACAGGGCAAGCACCCAAAGAGCTCTCCCGAGGAACTCGGTGGGCCTGTGTGTCACGGCCCAGTAGAGGCCTTGGGACTTCTGCTCTGAGAATGGACAGAGAGGAAGGGAAACGAGTACAAAGGGCAGAGTACTCTGGTGTGCCGTGTTGTGAGCAAAGGCTGTCTGCAATCCTCTCTACAGTTGATCAAGGTTTCCCATGTGCAGCCTGAGTCCGCAAAGCCTCGAAATCCTCACCTCACCTCTTGACACCCTGTGGGCACTGTCTGTACGCACTGTACCTCCCCACCCCACAGTTTTGGCATAGTTAATAACCACAAGTCCTTGACAGAAAAGAATGGCACACAGAACCCCTCATCTGTTCACCAGGGGTGGGGGTCTCTGCTGCAGGTAGGCGGCTTTGTTCATGTGGGAGGTGTCAGCAAGGGCTCAGCACATCTGGCTTGAGCTCAGCGGAGCCGGTTGGTTGTGATGCGCACTCCTCTGTGAGAACCGATGGGCTCCCCTAACGAGGTGCAGCAGGAGGGCACCAGGAAACAGGCAAGGCTCAGAGCTTCACCTCCTCCTTTCAGCCAGCCTAGCTGAGCCCAGATTCCAGGCTTTGGAAGGAGGCCATCTCTGATGGGAGAAGCTGCAGGCAAGAGACGTGAAGAGAAGGGACAGCTGAGGTGACCGGCGCGAGTGGCTCTGGACGCTAACGCTATCCACGATTCCTTTCAGGCCTCACCTGTCACTTTCTGTGCCACAAAACAGACCAGCCAAAGTCCCGCTGGGCAGTGTGGTGGAACCTGCGGAAAACCTGCTACCAAATCGCGAAGCACAGCTGGTTTGAGAGCTTTATAATATTTGTCATCCTGCTGAGCAGCGGAGCGCTGGTAAAGGGTGCTCTTGGGAAGGGGGCTGGGCAGCAGGGACCCTGCAGCGTGGCTGTCACTGGGAAAGGCAGCAGAGGGAGGTCACTGGTTGTGCCTTAGTGAGCAGGGTCTTCCACAACGTCTAGAGTCAGACTCCTACTCTGAAGACGCTGGCCTGGCTCGAGGGGCTAGCTCAGGCCAGTTCTTGAAAGGACCTTCTGTGGTCTAGACCCTGACCTTGGCCTGCCCACCTACTCGCACTTAGATGTCTCCACTGTGTCCACATTCTTCCTCCTCAGACAGTTTCTCTTCTCGCTGTCCCAGAGGATCATGGGGTGGCTTTCTAAGTCAAGACGTTAGGGGTAGGGCTACCAGGGACGTATCAGGATATAACCAGTTGCTCTGATGTTTCCTGTCACGTGTGGTCCCTGAAGAGATGAGGAGAAGCTGTGTGGTGTTCAGGATTCTTTCTGGTGAAGGTGCCACGGAAATCCCACTGAGGCAAACATGTAACCCCGATTCTTTCCGCCTCCAGAGTAGGGGTCCCCATGCCTTTCTGCTCCCTCTTCACTCCCTCCAGCCTCTCCTGTCCTGCTCCAGCCTCCCTTGCCACTTACAGACTTCCCTTTTTCTTGACCCCCCTCCTCAGTTTCTTGTCCTCCCTCTCCTTCTGTCTGGTGTCTCCTCTTAAAATGGCTCAAGCATGAAACTAAACCTTCACTGTTTGTCGTGCTAAGTGAGAAAAACCTTTCCTGATTTGGAGTGGCAGATCATTTCACCTTCAGTTTGCAGCGAACAGAGGATGCCATAGCAGTGCCTTGCTCCTGGTCCCCTGCCCTCTGTCTGTTGCTTTACACCTGTGCCAGTCTGAGGGAAAGGGCAGGAGTGCAGACTCGCGCTCCTCAGGGACTGGCATCAGCGTTGATCCTAGGCCCTCCACACTACCACAGACATTATTCCCCACGCCAAAGTGCAGGTTTCTCTAGAACCATCCCGGGAACTCCCCTGACGGACTTTGGTCTTTGGTAATTGCATCTCCATGCTTTTGTGCCCTGAATACCGTGGTTGCACTTATTTTATTTCATAAATGGTGCCACGCAGCAGGAAGGCAGTGGTGTGATGAGGAGGATATAGACACATGCCCCGTGGCATCAGGGAAAGAAGACAAGTGCCGAGACCTAACAGCAGGCAGAGTCCTAGCTCCCACCCTGCTTGCAGAGGCAGGTGTAGGCTGGGCAGAGCAGTTTTCAACATGCTCCCTAGAGGGCGCCAGAGGAAAGAGCTGGCCCACCTCACATTGGACAAGTTTGCATAGAGATGAAAACAAAAATCCAACCCACCACCACTGCCTGCAGTCTAAGGACCGACACCATCAGCCTCCCTGGAAAGCTTGTTCGAAAAGCTGAGTTTTGAATCCATTAGAAACCGGTCAGAGCCTACCTGTGATAAGTCCCAAGCTGGTGTGAGCTTCTCACCCCGAGAAGATTGGTCCAGACAATAGCACAGTAGTATCAGGAGCCTCTTATCAGACCCTCGCCCTGGAGTTCCATGGGGACTTTGAAACTCAGTTGCATGTCTCTGGTCTGCTCAGCCAGCCTGTGGCTAAGCTTTCAAAAGAGAAAGGAAGGCTACACTGCTGTCCAGATTTACCTGTCCTCTACCGGTAGCGTGGAGTCCAGGCGGGGGGGGGGGGCGGTCACAGTGCTTATAGAGAGTGATGGACATGGATAGGAGAGGGTGGAGAGCAGGGATGGGCATTCCATCTAGGCTTGTAGGAACAGGATGCTTCCCCACAGTCCACACGTTCACACGTTCACAGAGCTGAGCAGGAAGCGAGAGGGTGGAGCAGAGCTGTTTCACCAGAACCGTGACAGGAGCAGCTCGGGAAGGGTGAAATGGAGCGGCAGTTCAAGGGCAGGGAGGCACAGCGGTGGGTGGAGGCGCAGCCGGGAAGCCGCTCTCTGCTGCCACACCAGCAGTCTGAGGCTCTTCACAGCTCAGGGGTCCGAAACCAGAAAAAGGTAACAGGAGGAAGTGGGACCAAGCTGTAAACTCATAGTAGGCTCATAGTTGCAAGAGTCACACTTCCTTCATGTTCACCCTTCCCTCCCCATGGTTCCACAACCACCCCCAGCCCCCCCAAACAAACAAATAAACAAACAGTCCTCGACCAGCGGGGAACCAGTTGTTCAAATACAAGAGCCCGTGGGAGGGATTTCACTTGCAAACACTAGAACTTTTTCTCTAGTCAGACTCAGTCTGGTGTAGGGAGTCAGGTGGCTAGAGGCTTCTTCCTGAGGGTGTGGTCCATCCTGGTACCTGACATGCTGACTTTCTGTCTGTGTTCAGCGCTTTCTACGCTTCTTGGGCAGGGCTAGCACACGCCCTCCTCTCTCGTGTCTTCATTCTTACTTTACAAAGGCTGAAAGGTTAGCTCATACCCCAACTCCACAAGGTCTGCAGAATATTACACACATGCATGTGCATGCACACACACACACAGTGGCTGAGGGAAATGTTCAGATGTAGCATGGGAAAGGCTCTGGTTTCCCTAACCATACTTTTTTTTTTTAAATGTATTTATTATGTATACAATGTTGTATCTGCATGTACACCTGTATGCCAGAAGAGACCACCAGATCTCATTATAGATGGTTGTGAGCCACCATGTGGTTGCTGGGAACTGAACTCAGGACCTCTGGAAGAGCAGCCAGTGCTCTTAACCTCTGAGCCATCTCTCCAGTATCCCCCCTAACCATACTTAAAGGATGCTTGAGAGTCAAGGAAATTTGCATCACGAGCTTTGGTCTCAATTTCAGCGTGTCACAAAACAGTTACAAAATGATATTATCTGTAGGGGGGGTGTGTGCGTTTGTGTGTGACTGTGTGTCTGTGTATATGTGTGTCTGTGTGTGTGTTTGTGTCTTGTCTGTATGTGTATATGTGTGTGTTTGTGCGTATGTGTGTTTGTGTCTGTGTGTGTATGTGTGTCTGTATGTGTTTGTGTCTGTGTATGTCTTGTGTGTATTTTTGTATGTGTGTGTATGTGTGTGTGTGCGTGGGTGAGGCTGTTGGTCATGGGAGATGATGGACTCTGAGCCTGCTGAGATATAGAGTATAGAATCAGGAAAGCAATGAAAAAGCTCTGAGTGCAGCTGCTAGGCTGACTTAGAGGGTTAAGTGGTGATCTAGGCCATGGGCACTTCTGGGAAAACTGGAAAGATATATTTGGTGAGAGCTGAAAGGATTAGGAAGCCCAGAAGCTGCCTTGGCTGTGTGCTCTGCAGGAAGACACCTTAATTCAGGGGTGTCCATTACTTTTCTTACTTTGGAAAATGCCCAACAGAAGCAGCTTAGGGGAGTGTTCTAGTTCCGTTTCTGTTGCTATGATGAAGATGTCCCGAGAAAAGCAGCTTTAAAGAGAATGGATTTATTCAGGTTTATTCCAAGTTACAGCCTGTCCTTGGGCTGAAGTGGCCAGTCGGCCTGCAGGCCACAGTCCTAGAGTAGGCTACATTCTCAGTCTTGTTTTTATTCATGTAAAATATTTAAAAACTCAAAGTCATCAAAGAGCTTGTGAATCTTCAACCTGGCCTCCGGTTATGCTTTATTCTTTCAGATATTTGAAGATGTCAATCTCACCAGTCGGCCTCACATTGAGCGATTGCTAAGGTGTACTGATAATATTTTCACATTTATTTTCATCCTGGAAATGATTCTAAAGTGGGTGGCCTTTGGATTCCGGAAGTATTTCACCAGTGCCTGGTGCTGGCTTGACTTCCTCATTGTGATCGTGAGTTCACTGTCTCTGTGCTGCACTTGGGTTGGAGCAGAGGTTAGAGAGGGACCACTGGCAAGCTGCCCTTCCTGTGGACCTCACACGAGTGAGGAAGAATCCCGTGGCCATGACAGTGCCTACTGCTGACTGTCATCTGTTCACCTGTGGTCCGGTTCTCGTGAGCCCTGCCTTTCGTTGCTGCCTTTCAGAAACACACTGCCCCAGCCGTCTCCATGGCAACCTCTCTCTCTGAACTGTGCTTGTGGACAACGCCGAATTAGAGGAACTTTAATCATCCTCTATTTTTCCTTCTCCTTCCAACTTTCTTTCCTCCTTTTCCATTTTCACATGTCTGTGGTATACACGTGTGTATTTGTATGCGCACACATGTGTGCATGTGTGGAAGCCAGAGATTGCTGTCAGGAGCCAGCCACATGCTCTTCCGTCTTGGTTTCTCAGGCAGGGCCTCTCAGTCAAACCCAGAGCTCACCGATGTGGCTACTCTGCCTAGCCAGCTTGCTCTGGGGTCCCCTGCTTCTGCCTTCTGAGGCTGGGGTTACAGGCAGGCAGCCAAGGCCACCCAACAATTCAGTGAGTTCTGGAGATCCAGACTCTGGACCTCATGCAGGCAGGGAAAGCACCCTAACCACTGAGCAACCTTCCCAGATCTCCCCCTCCCCCACACCTGACTTTTCATTCCTTCTTTTAAAGACTTTTCAAAGCAGACCTGTAGGCAGATGATGAGGCGGGTCCTGCTACTGGTGTTTAGGAAGTAGGAGAGGAAGTTTCCCATCTTTTATCTCATTCAGTGCACAGACACAGTTGTTGGGAGCTCGGCACCTGCCACACTGCAGACAAACGATCCATAGCTCAGGTTCACAGTCTGCTTCTGAACAGAGAGACCATAGGGATGTTGGCCTTCGCACCTCCAGGGCTGTCGTGCTGGTGCTAATAGCAATGGTGGACCATGTTCCGATGCATTCTCTGTACCCTGCTGCTTGAACTTCTTTCAGAGAAACAGCTGCTGTCTGTCTGCTCATCCCAGATGGGTACCAATACTACAAAGCACGATTTCTAAGTCCAACCTGGGGAGACGGATGAGACTGTCAGGCTTTCTTACAAACTGTGGGTGACAGGAAACAACTGCATCACTGCAGAGTCTCACCCCGTGCATAGGAAGGGGTACCCTGGAGGTCCGCTGTCAATCAGCCTTCCACTCCCTATATGCTAGCATCAGCTCAGACCTCCTGTGCTGGGAGAAGGAGGCCCTCAGATCTCCCTTCCTTCGCCCTCCAGGGAGTGTCCACAGCGCCATTTCCAGAGACCTGGCTAACACTGTAGCCAGCTGCTCTAGTTGCCATGGCTACCAGGCACAAAGCCCAAGATGGTATCATTTTATGTCTGAAGAAAAGGAACTTCCAACAGCCACATTTTCTGCCACCTGTGCCAACTGTCTTCTTTCTTCTACTTGTCACAGTCATACTTTGTGGAAGGGACTTTCCTTTTCTTTGTATTCAGAGGGAGAGAATAGCTCAGAAAGGCTAAGAGCTGCTTGAGACTTCCTGAGGAGAGGTGGTGGGGCTGAAACTGAGACCCAGGAAGCCTCACTGCGGGGTGCATAGCTTCTGCAGGCTCACTCTTTCCATCACCACAGACTCTGCTTGAGTTTAAGAGCTCAGGGAAGAGGATGGGGCGGCGGCTCCGCTGGCAGAGTTCTTGAGGTTCCAGCATGGAAACCTGAGCTCAGACCCCCAGCTCCCACGCAAAGGAGCCACCACGCAGTGCCACAATCCCAGCTCTGGGAGGTGGACAGAAGGATCCCTGCACTCTCTGGACTCACAAGCCAGACTGGTGAGCGCCTGTTCACTGAGACTTTGTTTCAAAAATAAGGTGGAGAGTGACTGAGGAAGACACACAGACTTCTCCACATGCATGTACAGTGTGCACACACGTAAGCGCAGAAACACACAAATAAAGATCATAAATAATTTAAATCCAGCAAACCCAAAATCCATAATTTAAATCTAGCAGGGACCCCTAAGTGTATCAGTAAGTCGTCTAAAGTCACAGTGTCAAAACACCAGCAGCCCCAGGTGGTTTGTAAAGCAAGCTTTGCTGAGTTTTAATAAATTCAATATTAATCAGGTTGTTAGAACGAATAGAAGAAGAGGGAAACTGCAAACTATCCCGACACGATGAGCATTACCCTTGTTTGTTTAGGGGGCAGGGTCTCATGTAGCCCAGGCTGACCGCAGACTCACTGTGTAATGGAGAGTGACCTGGAACCCGGGCCTTACCTCCCGTTTGCTGGGATTGCAAGCCAAATGCAGTCTTTGGAAGGAAGCAAACAAAGCAAAACCTAACAACAGAGGTGAACAGCATAAAATAAATTTATGTGACTCTCAGAGAAGGCAGTCTATGGGTGAGGCCCAGCATTGGTCTTGACATGAGGAGCCAAGTTTCACGGATCCTCATCTCCATGCCTGAAACAAGGAACTGATCCTGCAAACTCCTAGTCTCCTCCTTCATGACACAGCAGATGTCTTAGTCACTGTCCTATAGCCATGAGGAGACAACCGAGACCATGGCAACTCTTATGAGAGAAAGCATTTAACTGGGCTTGCTCATGGTTTCAGAGGCTTGGTCCATCATTGCCATGGTATGGAGCATTGTGGTAGCCATGGCAGGCCTGGTGCTGGAGAGCTCCAGCCTCATCCACGGTGGGAGAGAGCAAGACTGGGTCTGGCATGGGCTTTTTCAACCTCAACGCCCATCCCTGTGACACTCTCCCTCCAACAAGGCCACACCTCCTAATCCTTCTAATCCCATCAAACAGCCCCACTTCCTGGTGCCTCCGCATATGAGCCTATGGCGACCATTCTTATTAAAACCACCAAGATTACATACAAATCAGTCATGATTACATACAAATCAGTCAGGATTACACACAACAGGAGCCATCAAGACAGCTCAGCAGGCAAAAGTGCTTTGACACAATAAATAAATTAACAAATGGAAAAAAGTTTAAAGAGTCCATATAATGATTTTTATAATAAATTTAGAGTAGAAAAACAAAAACAAAAACTTCTTCCAACCATTAAAATGTACAGCTTCTGTTTTCTACTTGGCAATATTAAGTTATAATTAAAGACAAGTTAGACCCCAAGCTTAGTATTTGCTGTGTATATGGCAGGTATATATATATATCCATATTATATGGACATATTATTATATGGACATATTATATGTGTCCATATATATATGTCCATATTATATAAAATATAATATAAAATATGTAATACAGATCACAAGAAAATGACAGCCAAAGCTGAGAGTGAGCATAGGTGTTAAGACGAAGACAGGAGACTCACGGGTTGCAGACATGTGTGAATAATTACAGACTCATTTCATGAGTCAGTGTGAAAATGCATTTGAAAGGGAGAGTTCGCCTCATTCATCAATTGGAAACCATTTTTACAATGAAGTGATAGCTGTGTTGGGAAAAGTGTCAGAAATTAAAATCTATAATCACTGCTAACAATTTAATTGGGATAGCCATTATGGGGAAAGTCTTGCATTATTGGATAAAATTACAAATGGTGCCGATTTGATTTATAGCCTAGACATGCCATCCTCACCAAACCGCGTCTCCTCCCGCAGGTGTCTGTGGTCAGTCTCATGAATTTACCAAGCCTGAAGTCCTTCCGGACACTGCGAGCGCTGAGGCCCCTGCGGGCTCTGTCTCAGTTCGAAGGAATGAAGGTACATGCCCAGGGGAATGGGTGGAAAAATCAGGTAACAGGACAGGAAGAGGCCCTCAGCCTTTTGTCAAGGTTTAACTGGGCTCTAACTCAACCAGGTCCTGGACTCTGAGAGGCAGACCAGACCATGCTATGGTTCGTCTCTTGACAGTCAAAGTGGGCTCTGCCGTCCGCCAGCTTTCCAGGGGAAGCCTTGTCCTACGTGTCTAATGCCCTCCTCACATGGCCCCTCTGAGGTTGTCCTTGGCGGCCATATGAGCAGAAAGCAGAGCTCATTATGGACTTGTTATGGGTTCAGGAATAGCCACACACTGACCACTCACACACCAGACTCAGACTGATGGAAGCTTATTTAACGTTGAATAAAAACTGACTGGTCAGGGCCAAAATCTGGACTATGACACCCGTCTGTTCCTAAGGCAGGTTTTCCTGTAACCAGGGAACAGCCAGGTAACTCCGTGTAGGAAGTGGGGAGGGGGACAGCATTGCGTCATTTTAACTAGCTAGACATAATTGATTTTGTTCCAAGTGTATTGGTATAGACAAAGCACTTTAAGCTGATTGGCTGGGATTTAGGGTAGGGGAGCTGTTGGGGGCTTTCCCACTTTCTGGGAGTAAGGGACATGGCAGGATGTTGGGGTCTTTAACAGAACATGCATTTGTCATCTATTGCTTTATTCTAAGCAGCAAGTATTGAACTATTGAATTGTATCCTGGTCTCAGGCACATAGAGCCTGTGAACTTGAACTTAATTTCACCTTATAATCAAAATGGAGACTTAGAATCAAATGGCTTCTGATATGCTAAAGGTGACAGCAGGTGTTGGCAGAGTAGCTACAGTTATGCTAAGAGCTAAAGTAGGTCTCAATGGAGTTTAAGGGGGTTACAACATTCCCCCATTTGAGTTTTACCCTAGAGTCAAATGGTTGACTCTGAATCTTTTTTTTTTCCCTCAAAGATTTATTGTGAAATCATTTATCAAGAGACAAGGGAAGAGACCTGTGGTACATGTAAACCAAGTGTCTTAGGGGCTGTTAAAAGTTAGGCTCTTTCAGCCCAAGAGGGCTAGACAGTTTTATCTGGGACCTAAAACAAGTTTATTTATCTGTAAATCCCCTAAAACCAGAGATGAATCCCATGGGCAAGAGGCTATGTCACTGAGAAGAACTAGCTGAAGCCTCTGGAAGGGATTTGGGTCTATCTAGACAGAGACAGCAGTCCTTAGTTATGTTAGGTCTATGTCATTAAGAAACTTAGGTAATCGTTTGTCTCGTATGCCAGGGAGCCCTTAGCATTTCAGCCTGTTAGGTAGGAGAATGGATGATGTAGTTTCTTCTGCAACTACTTACAGCTGACATTAGGACGTTGTTATTGGGACTCAGGAAGTCTGAGATGCCAGTCAAAGGCTGGGCAGTGGGGCATTTATCAAAGGCATCTGATTAGCTGATACAGTTGAAAGAAAGGGGCAATCCCATCACTGGGCTGGTTTGCACCAGCTTTCAGGAAGTCCAGAGTTTAGCAGCTTACAGTCCACAGGTGATCCCTGGAGGGAGTCTGTCAGTCAAGTGAAATCTGCTGAGACAAATATAGACGAGGTACAGAATGAAAAATTATTAGTAATTGGGGAAGGTGAGGAATTCCAAGACCAGGGGGAAATTCCCATTTTCAGGAGCAGGTAGATGTGCTTATCTAGAGTCCATTTGACTTACAGCAGATGGAGCCAAGTCATCCTTTGAAGTTTACAAGATTTTTTTTAAACTTACAAAAGGAGACAAGTTGGCTTGGGAAACAATCTAAAATTTGATTAATGTTAAAGCTTCGAACAGTCTTGATAAAATAGTACCTTAAATTGTTTATCATTATTGAAGTTTTATATCTTTTTATCTTTATAATTTATGTTTATCAATATTAAACATATTTTAGTTATCAATTATATATATATATATATATTTCCTTCAGTTCTCAAATGCATCAGAAACCAGAGAAGGATAAGTTATAGCAGGAAGTATTACAAACGGCCTAGATATCAATTAAAATTACCCATTACCCAGCCTAGCCCATTAGGCTCCTGTGATGTTGGTGGCTTTGTTGGGGACACAGGTCCCAGTGCAGTATTTGTCTTCTTTCAGCTCAGAAAATCTGAAAGGCCTTTTTGTGGGGGAGGAAAATGGGAGAAACAACCTCATCTTGTCTTAGGCAACACAAAAGAAATAACTCTTCAGGTGTCCTCTTTGTCCACAGTTCAGGCTGCACCCTAGCAGCAGGAGGCCATTGGGGCAGTCTTGCCCTGTGGCTAGCATACTGCAATCCAGATAGAGTCCTTGGTGCCCCATCTATCTTATTGGGGACCTTAGCGTTTCCACTAGAAGCTAGGGTCTCTGTCATAGTAAGCTTAGCTTTTTATTAAGCATTAATGCCATATTCAGCAGGTTTTTAAAGTGTCTGAGGACTATCTATTAGTATAGCTGTGTTAAACAAACTGTGTTTGTATTTGGTTATCCTAGGCTTAATCATGAAAACAAAAAACAAGAAACTAGGTAAAACTTAATCTTGTAATTAACTGTATCGGTTAGCATGACTTTATTATAATTACCTTTCTGAACATACGAAAGGATTTGATTATCTATAAGGTGGATGACTGTCTGCTTGCATTTTCTAGTCATCCTCAGCAGTTTGTAATAATTTAGTTATTTATTTTTGTTTAACTTTGAAGACAAATATAGGAGGTTAAATAAAGCCCATCCAAAGAATATAATCATTCATGAGGAGGTCAACAATCGACTTGCGTGCCTCAGTCATCTGCAGTTCATAATAAAATGACAATTGTTGAATTGAAGCTCCTTCAGCCTCAATATTTCTAAATATAGAGACTGGGAACTTCCTTGATCTCCAAGTCCCCTGTATGACCCAGTTTATGAAAAAAAAGTTTTCTTAATAATGTTAGTAAAAACAAGGAAACCAAATATATATCCTTAAGTCTGCCTCTGTTCACCTGAATAGGCCCTATGAGTAATTTTATTTATTTATTTTTAATACTGTAGTTGCTAGGATTTAGTGACGTTTGAAAGATATAAAGGGTACATAAGATTAATGTCTAAGACCAATCGTCCTGTCAAGCCTCTGTATGCTTCATTGACCTCTAAGGAACATAGAGAAACAGAAAATAGCTAGAATGTTTCAGTGCCTTAGGGACTGTATTGATTTTTCAGGAACTGAAAAACATTTAGTGCCCTAGGAGTCACGGATTCTAATTCAAAAAACCCATGGCATATACTTCTCAAAGCAGTTAGATCAGGCCAATTTTATTATTTTCTATAGTTTTTTTGGGTATGGTAGTTAATCTTTAAAGCATACATCCAGTATTTTTAAGGCTATTATGTTTTCCAGAATAGCCAGTAACAAAGTTCTCAGAAACATTCCTATGGACCATAGTTTAGAAATTTAATTAGAGATAGAATTTTTATCATGTAAAGCATGAACATCAATAGTCAAATTGTCGTGTAACCATCTTTGCCTAGGGAACAATATAATCAACAATTGGGACACCCAAGTCCTAGGATGTATTGACCTAAACAGGAATATTTTTTTCTTCTCAATTAACAACGCGAAGCATAGGGAGACCAGGCATATAAGCCTAACATGCTTCAGTAGTAGTTGAAAGTTATTTATCTATTTTCAAGATCATATATTAACAAAGACATTTAATAAATATTGATAAATTTTAAAATGTTCTATAGAGTGACCCATTTGCATTTAGTCTACAGAGTTAGGATAAGCTACCATCATCAAGACAGGGGAAAAGAAGCACCATCAAAAATTATGTAAAATCTTATCCCAATTCAAAAGTACCTTTGGAGACCTGTTTCTTTAGTTGGGTCACACCATTTGTTGCTCAGAATGCTCCAATACTAAGTTATGAGTTTAAGTTAACTTTTTTGTTTCAAATGTTACAGATTTTTAAAACTGTATTCAACAGTTCATTAGCCAATAATCCAGAACATAGTCAGTTTATACATTTAAGAGCAGTCAAAACCAGACATGTAGTGGTAATATGTATTTATACATTTAAAACAGACATAGTTTTTTTTCTTACTTTCTCTAGCTGTAATTTCAAGGGAGGAGCATCTTGTGACCCATTGGATACAGTTCTCATTGACATAGAGCTTTGTAGCAGGACTAGACATCAGCTTCCTTACCAGAGAGGCCGAGCAGCTTGTACAGATGAGGCAGCTTCAGGCTTGCTGCCAGCTTGACCCAGGCATAAGGTGGGGCTTTTCCAGCACTGCTAGACTCCTAGCTGCAGGTGCAGGGCTTGAACTAAGTCAGCAGATGACATTTGGCACCCCCCCCCCTTTTCCAGAATATGAAAGACAAAGATATTTTCCCTCGGGGAAAAGTGAATTTCCGCTCCCATTGTTGTCAGCAGACCTCTGCCCAACAGTGGGTAGGACGTTCAGGTATGACTAGGAAGGAGTGAGCCACAGCTTAATTTCACAGGTTCCATGACTGTCTTCTATGAGTATTTCTAAAAAGCCAGTAGGGGATTCGGTGGGTCCTGGAACTACCTGAGTTACCTCTGACATATTTGTGGGGTGTTTGGCAGCCATCTGGAAACTCCCTACAACAGCCTGCAATAACTCCTAAGTGCTTTCTTCTTGTCCCAACTGGGGCTGGTTTGAATGAAAGCAATGTTGATATGCTCCAGTTTCTTGGTGGTGAAGAGGGTGCAGGGAATTGAGGTCCTCCTCAGGTTGGGAAGGAATAAATGGCAGTCACTGCCAGGACTTCAAAGAGGAATGGGGTTGACCCATAGTGCATGAGTTGGGGTGTGGGTGGGTAGAGAAAAGAAAATGGTGCCAACAAATGAAACAAACAAACATAAAACAACCCATACGAGACACAAAGACTGCACAGAGGAAACAAAATAAACAGACACAGAATGATCAAGACAAGACCAGATGAGATGCAGAGACTACAGACCAATCACTGAGTGGCCAGTCCCCTTCCTTTCTGTAGAGGGTCTTGTATAAGCCAGCGGAGGAAAGGGGCATCCTCTAAAATCTCTGTCTGGACCCTGGAGTAACACAACTGTGTCCAACCTGCTGCCACTTGGTCCCCCACAGTCTGGGCTACCAAGAAAAAAGAAACTAGACAAAACAAACCTACCTCCCCATGGAGGTGAGTGAAGCATTCACTGAGAGGTGGTTGAGGGCAGGAGGGCTATCCTGGACAAGCCCCCAAATGTTATGGGTTCAGAATAGCCACACACTGACCAAACACCAGACTCAGACTCATGGAAGTTTATTGAATGATGAACAAAAACTGACCAGTCAGGCACACATTCTGTACTCAGGAGCCAAACTATGACACTGATCTCTTTCTAAGGTGTTTTTTTTAAATATGAAAAACTGTAACCAGGTAATAACCAAGCATAGCAAGTGGGGGGGGGCCGGAGAACATTACATCATTTGACTAGCTAAACATGATTGATTTTATTCCATGTGTATTGTATCTACACAAAGTACTTTAAGCTGATTGGCTGGGATTTAGGGTAGGGGAGCTCTTGGGGGCTTTTCAGCTTTCTGGGAGACTTGGAGGCAAAATGGCTTCTGATACGCTAAAGGCGACAGCAGGTGTTAACAGAGGAGCTACAGTTATGGTAAGAATTAAAATAGGTTTCGACAAAGGGGCTATAGAGTTTAAGCAGGTTACAGCAGCCTGGGAGAAGGATGTTCAAAGTAAAGACAGAAGGATTTTAGAGTGCTGTCCTGCATATGGCCTCCCTCAGGTAAGATGGGGAGCTTGTGGGGTATTCTCTGCCTGTAACGTCCTCCTCGTCTTGCCTCCCCAAGGTTGTTGTCAATGCCCTCATCAGTGCCATTCCGGCCATTCTCAACGTATTGCTGGTCTGCCTCATTTTCTGGCTCATATTCTGTATCCTGGGAGTAAATTTTTTTTCTGGGAAATTTGGAAGATGCATTAGTGGGACGGATATAAATAAGTATGTCAATCATACTGAAATTTCAAACCGAAGCCAGTGTGAAGGCCGTAATTACTCCTGGAAGGTCCCGAATGTCAACTTTGACAATGTGGGGATTGCCTACCTCGCTCTGCTGCAAGTGGTGAGTGCTGTGCTTCTGTCCCCATCCAGGAAGAGAAAACTGAAGAATATCAGCCACTAAAAACATAGAAACTCTGCTGAGACTGCGGATTCTAGCCCTAGTCACAGGGTCGGGGTGGGGCAGCATCTTTGGAAATGAGTTTCCACCTTGAGTCTCCAACTTAGTTACTTTTCGTTACTTTTCATCATTTCTTTGACAAAATACCTGATACATTAGTTACTTTTCTGTTGGTCTCCAACTTAGTTACTTTTTGTTACTTTTCTCCTTTGACAAAATACCTGATACATTAGTTACTTTTTTGTTGTACTCCAACTTAGTTACTTTTTGTTACTTTTCTCACTTCTTTGACAAAATACCTGACACATTAGTTACTTTTCTGTTGATGTGGTAAAATATCCAACAGAAAGCAAGTTAGGGAAGAAAATTTTTAGTTTGCTTATACCTAAAGGGAATGTGGTCCATCACAGCCAGGAAAGCACGGTGGGAGGCTCAGGAAGCTGGCTGATCTCATCTCATCTAGACACTATACACATCTACTGGCAGGCTGCAAGTCCTCAAAGCCTGTCTCCAGGGACACACTTCCTCTAGCAAGGTTCCACCTCCTAAAATTCTACCCTCTTCCCTTAGTGCACTACAGCTGAGACCCTCATGCAAACACAGGAGCAGATGGGGACATTTCTCCTTCAAACCCCTACACCCAACAGAAGCGACATAAGGAAGGGCTATTTTTGTTTGAGGGACTAGACCACCGTGGCTGGGAAGACATGGGGGTGAGAATTCTCTAGATGTGGCAGTAGGAGGCAGCTGGTCACACTGGCCCCACAGACAGGAAGTGGACAGAAAGAGATGGAAACTGGCGCTCAGATGGTGTTTTCCTTTGTATTCACCAGCCTGTGGGATGCCGCCACCTACACTCAGGGTGATTCTATTCTCCATTAAATCTCCTCAGAATCACCTTCAGCCTGTGCCCTGACACGTGTCTTCTGCGTGATTCCAGGGCCGGTCGAGTTGACCATGAAGATTAGCCATCACCCATAGGAGTTCCCCCTTCAGGGTCTGACTCAGCTTGCCTTGTTTTCTGCGGTGCCTTGCCTGCGGCTCTCAGCACCTGACAGGGAGGAGTGCAGCCTTTGCAGGTCACGGCATTGCCAACGGTTCTCTTCCCAAGCTGCAGCAGCCAGGTGTTGGGCAGGTAGCACGTCCCAGGTGCTGTCAGGAAGAACCTCACCTGGCTCTTCTCAAGCCACCTGTCCTGCAGAAATTTATTTTGTTTTTAAGTCGTTTATCTTGGGAGAAAGAAGAAGAAAGAAACACGCATGGCCTCCGTCCTCACATTCCCTTGTACTGTTCTTTCGTGTGGTCCCCTCTCTGGGACAGGATGGAGTGTTAGGTCACATACACCAGCCCACAGGGCTTGGCAAGCTTTCGCACGGCACGTGTCTGTTGATGAAAAGTCTACAGCTGTGTCTGTGTTTCTCCTTCTCTTTCAGGCGACCTATAAGGGCTGGCTGGAAATTATGAACGCAGCTGTCGATGCCACTGGGGTGAGTCAACGTTCCATCATGTCCTAGAATGTGATATTCAAACCAGAGCTATTGTTGAGAACACAGACAGCCCCAGACTTCCCGCATGACAGCGCCATCATTCCAGACCCACTCTTGTTCTTTTGGAGGCAAAATTATGATGCAGACACTGCCTGATAAAAGGAACGCTAATGTATTCTCTTGTAGTCTGCAGAGTCCAGAATTTCCCTTCATGGCAAGGGAAGAAATGAACACCCTTCATGTAGGACTTGGGGGCAGAACAGTAATCACACCTGTGTTAGCTTTGTTTCTGTCGCTGTAATAAAATCTGGCCAGACAAACTTGTTGGAGGGGAGATTTGTTTTTTGTTTTTTGTTTTTATATTTTGCTTTTTTTTTTTCTTTTCTGTTCTTTAAGCTTACAGGTTACAGGCTGTCATTGAGAGAAATCAGGGCAGAAGCTCAAGGCAGGAACCTGGAGGCATGAACTGAAGCAGAGACCCTAGAGAAAAACTAGCTGACTTCCTGTCCTCCTTAGGGCACCATGGCTGTCATGAAACAGTATGACCAAAAGCAAGCTAGGAGGAAGTGGTTTGTTTGGCAGCCCACAGCCCACAGAGGGAAGAAGCAAAGGTGGGAACTAAAGTCAGCTGGGAACCTGGAGGCAGGAGCTGGCCAGAAGCCATGGAGGAGAGCACCTTACTGGACTGGTCTTCATGGCTCCATCAGCCTGATTTCTCATACCACCCAGGACTTCAGCGTGTGTGTGTACACACACACTCACTGAATATACTCTCACACACACACTCACACACACACTCTCTCACACACACACAGACACTCTCTCACACACTCTCACACACACACACACACACACACTCATACACACACATACTCACACACACACACTCTCTCACACACACACTCACACACACACTCTCACACACTCACACATACTCACATACTCTCACATACACACACTCTCTCAAACACACACATACTCACACACACACTCTCTCATACACACACACTCTCACACACACAGACACACACACACACTCTCATACACACACACTCTCTCATACACACACTCTCACACACACACTCTCACACACACAGACACACACACACACACTCACACACACACTCTCTCACACATACACACTCTCACACACACTCACACATACTCTCTCACACACACACTCACACACACTCTCTCACACACAGACTCATACAACTAACACACACTCTCACTCTCTCTCTCTCTCTCTCTCTCACACACACACACACACACACACTCCCCCAGGGGTAGCAGCACCCACAATAGTTTACCTACAGCCCCATCTTACGGAAGTATTTTTCCAGTTGAGGTACCCTCCTCTCCAGTGTCTCTAACTTGTGTCAAGTTGACAGAACCTAAGCATCATAGCAAGGTACCTGAAATGAAGGACAGGAGGAAAACCACCTTTCACAGGCTTCGTGTCTTGACTCAGGGGAAGCCCTAAGACAGAGGAAGTCGGGGCAAGGGCATAAGTCCCCATGGGTTCATTCTCCTTGGGGAGCAGAGGTGGCGATCACCAACTGAGAAATTTCACAGAAAGAGAACATCAGAACTAAGTCCCTATGATGGAAGTGCACTCAGAGCCTAGTCTGTTTCCTAGTTCTCGTTTGGTTCCATTGATGGATGGGAAGGGGGTTACCCAGAGCTGGGCAGCGGGCAGATGGTTGGCCAAGAATGGAACCAAGGGGACATGTGTGTTCTGTGTGTTCACTGTAGTGGGAATCTACAGAGCTGGTGCCTGAGATGTCCCGAGGGCTACAGATGGGCGGGCTGGGAGCAGAGGGATGCAGACTGAGGAAGGGAGTCATCATGGCCGCCTGCCTGATCCTGCTTCACGGATTGCCATTTATATATGGATAATGCACAGCAAAATCACTTAGCTTGATTCTCAGTACATTAATAAAATCTCGTTCCTGGATAGCCAAAGCTCATAGTAGACACTTAACTATTAATGTTACAATTTATCATAACATTTACACCTCATAATTACTTATGTCACACACACAATTTAAATGTTTAAATTTTAATTTATTATTTTGTGTGTGTGCATGATGTGTGTGCATGAAGGAGGACCAGCATTCAGATTCCCAGAATCCACACAGATGTCTGGTTGGCATGAGCCCGTCCCCTGCTTGTATTTGCAGCACTTGGAGGGTGGAGATGGGCGCCCGGGAGAAGTGGGCTAGCTAGACTAGCTCTGCTGGTGAGCGCTGGGTTCAAATGAGACACTCTGCCAACGGTGGAGAGGGCCAGAGAGGTGGCTCAGTGGCTCATCTGCCATCAGGCCTGGCAACCTGAGTCTGAGCTTTTTGACCCAAATGGTGGAAGAAAAGCAACCCTACAAGTTGTCCCAGTCTCCATACACTTGCCATGGTGCACTCGCACATGCACACAGATACACACATACACACAGAAAGAGAGAGAGACAGAGAGAGAGGGGGAGAGAGAGGTAATTAGATACATGAATAAGATTTAAAAGGTGAAGAGTGATTCAGTAGGACTCCCAATTTCTCAATGTCAACCTCAGGCCTCAACATGCACACACATGTACTTTAAATAAAAATTAGATGGATGGATAGATAATAAATGAATGAGTGAGTGATGAATGAGTGAGTGAAGTGAGAAGCCTGGCTGAGAAGGCCCTTGGGTGCTTTGAGGCATGCCCTGAGTGGGAAGAGGTGCTGGCATCAGCTGGTGCCCACACAGGAACTCGCTTATGCACATGTTCATCTGCCTCCTCAATCATGGGTCTTGGGAATCTAATTAGCATAAGGCGAGGTAGTCACGAGGAGAAGACTCAGCACGGGCAGAATGTAGATGTGAGGGAGGGCGGAGGAGCCACGAAGTCTGTTCACATGTGCCTGGGGTGGGTGTGTCCTGTGCTGGACCCCTCTGCAATGCCAGATCCACACGGCCATTTGGGAGCCTTTCAGAAGACAAATTCTACCTGTGCCCCCCCACCCCCGCTCCCTTTTCATCCCCTAAGGCTTCTCACTGTGAGGGAGAAAAGCCCCAACCCCTCCGGCTCCCCTCTCCCCACTGTGTGTACCCGAGCTAAGCAAGGGACCCAGAGGAGGGTGCCCAGCATTGCCCAGCTGCTGCAGGACTGTGAGGTCAACCTTGCTGGGCAAGTCCACTCTGCTCTTCTGGACAAGGCAGCTAGGGTGGCTTGATATTTCCTCAGTAACTGTTTTTCTCTCATCCCAACAGAAAGACGAACAGCCATACTTTGAGGCGAATATCTATGCGTATCTTTACTTCGTGGTTTTTATCATCTTTGGCTCATTCTTCACCCTGAACCTCTTTATCGGCGTTATCATTGACAACTTCAATCAGCAGCAGAAAAAGATAAGTTTCCATGCTGGCCCCGCGGGCTTGTTTCCCCAGGATGTGCCAATGGCTTTTGAGAGAATGTGATCCTAATGTAGAAAGCTGTCATGGCAGCCATTCCTGGCTACTCAAGAGCAGGAAGCCCACCTCCTTTAGCCCAGGAAAGACTGGAGAGGTCTTAACGATAAGGCAAAGACATCTGGATTCTGCTCAGATGTGGTTTTTGAACTCTGTCTTAATTCAGATGATTGCTGCTGCGTTTCAGGCTGCTGCTGGTTGTCCCTGAGGAGACCAGCAACCAGAGACTAGCACTTAGTGTGTATGCACTGCCGTCATGGCTCAATAGTACCTCAAGAGTGTTTTGTTGTTCACAACAGTGAGAAACAGGCTGCCCTCTCTGAGATTATTGTGTCCTGGCTTCCACCAGCCCGAGTCTGTCTCCTAAACAGGACAGATGACTGGGGAAGAGGCGAGGTTACAATCCAGTATTTATTTTCCTGATTTTAAGCACCACTGGGGCTCTGAGCTAACTTTGTTTTTTTTTTTAATCTGTTATCATAATTTTCAACTTTTATTTTAAAGTTGGAAAAATTATGAACAAACATGAAAAACTGCATGTAAGAATGGTTCTGGTCTAAGAAACTTCCTTTTACTCATTGCCTAAGTAATTGTCAAATATCTAAAAAAACATTTTTTCAGCTTTATTTAACACTTTTTCATGTTTATATAACAAATATGATTAAAGTGCTTATATACTGGCTGTCATTTTCTCTTAAATAAAATAAGAAAAAGGCATTGGAGAAACAAAGATGATTAGCTATAAAGTAATCAATGCTATCTGATTATATTAATTTTTTTCTTTTTTTGAAATAAAATGGAAACTTTATTTCATTTTTAAATGAATATTGTCATTCAAGAGTCGGGTTATACCAGTAACTTTTAAAGAAATTATTGTTGAAAGCATCTGCAGAGTGAGTAGTTTAGGATAGGTTCAGATGTACAAACAACTGCAAGCCTTCCATTTCTTTTTTTTTTTTAACATTTTTATTTTATTTTAATCACAGGTAATGTGCTTTGTATCCCAGCCATAGCCCCTGAGTGAGGTATCCCAAAAGCAGAAAGACACACATGGTATATACTCACTTATATAGACCTATAAGATAAGATAAACATACTGAAATCTATACACCTAAAGAAGATAAACAAGAAAGTGGACCTGGGGTAAAAGGATTAATCCTCACTTAGAAAGACAAATGGGTTGGGCTAACTTTGTAAATTAAGGATAATAAAAGTAAGTTTAGGTCTATCTCCACCAGTCGTCAAATGGTGACCACGTTAGACAATGCCTCATCATGTTGGCATAAGTTGGTATAATCCTCCCTACTTAAGAAACCAATAAGTAAAAAAAAAATTGTTTTATGTGTGCTGGTGTGCCAGAATGTATATCTGTGTACATCATGCATGTGGTGCCCATGTTTGCTGGAAGAGGGCCCTGGATGCCCTGGGGCTGGGATTACAGATGGTTGTGAGCCACCATGTGGGTGCTGGGAACTGAACCTGGGTGCTCTCCAAGAGCAACAAGTGTTCTTAACCATAGAGCCATCTCTCCAGTCCTCACTGTCTTAACAATGCATACACATGGTTGTGTGTGTGTGTGCGCATGTGCACATGCATGTGGAAATCTTGGCTCTGGGGTCTTCCTTCATGTCTCTCTACCTAATTATTTTTGAGGCGTAATCTCTCACTGAAACTGAGCTCACTGATTTGGCCCTGGGGATCCACCTGTCCCTCCCTCCCTCTGAAGTGCTGGGGTTACACACATGTGCTGCCACACTCAGCTTCCAGATGCTTCATCTTTCCAGTCTCAGGGTGAAGCCCAGGGCCTTGTCCATGCTGGGCAAGTCCCCTTCCACTGAACCTCAATACCCAGCCCCACACCTCGCTTTGATGTGGGTTCTGGGGATCAGGCTGAGGTTCTCATTCTTGCACCCACTGAGCCATCCTCCCTGCCCACTTCTGACATTCTTGTATTAATTTTTTTAACCTTAAAGACCTGAGTATTTGCGTGGAATCAAACTCCCCCTTTGGGCTTTCTCTTCTTTAGGAACCCAAGGCACTTTTCAACCCCTCTGCTCAGTGTGGGATCTTTGGTTTCATATGCTAAGGCTCTTTCAGTTTTCTGTTGAGCTCTTGTAATCGGCTGAATTGTACCTTGTTGCTGACTAACCAGCCTCCTGGGAAAGTCCTGTACCGTTGTGACGCTGCCTTGCTGAGTCTGCTGCTCAGGGAGAAGGGAGTGGCTTTGGGTCCCCTCAGTGATGTGTGTCCTGATTGCAATCAACACCAGCAATTTGGATGTCAGCCCTGCATGTGGCTCACACTGCAGCAGCCTTTTGTTTTATTTTTATTATGGAAAATATTCTCTCATGAACCCCAGCACCCAGCACCCAGCCTAACATTCACCCAAGAACACCTTCCTACCGGCCATGCCCCCAGAGACCCCTGCCAAAAGATTTGTTTCATCTCATTCATAAATGTTTCAGGACACATCTGTTTTTTAATCACATAAAGATGAAGAGCAGTCCTGGGAAGAGTTCATGTTTTCGAGTCTGTTGGCGTGTTTTGATTTCTTGAGAGGGGTTTCACAATGAAGCCCAAGCTGGTCTTATGTTTAAGCTTCACTTACTGTTACTGCATTGAGTGTGCACGCATGGCGCGCTGGGTGTAGGGAACACAGAGAAATCAGAGGGCAACCCGAGCAGTCACTCTCTCCTTCAGCTTTTCTGTGGGTTCTGGGGGTCACAGTAAGGTCTCCAGGCTTGCATGGCAAGCACCTTTACCTGCTGAGCCATCCTGCCAGCCTGCTGTGTGACTTCAGATATAATCATGTCATTACAATACCTAAAAATCTTTAAATTAATCCCCCAAAGTCATCAAATTGACTTCATTCATATTGCCATAACCTTTTTGTTGTTGAAATAGCCAATGCTGCTATGACCATCCCCATCATCGTTACTATCACTATTGTTGCTTTTTTGAGACAGGTTGGCCTGGAAGTTACTGTGTCCCCTAACCTGGCTGTAAACAGTCCTTTGCCTTAGCTCCCAAGTGCCAGGACCATACGCATGAGCTGCCTTCTGGGGCTGGCTTTATTTTCCTAAGTTAGTGGAGAAAGTAATAATTTTCATTTTGGAAGTTTTGGGGCATGTCTCTGTGCTGTGCACATCTGGTTCCTTTCAGTCTCTAGTTGTATTAATTCGGGGCTTTCTCTTAGAGAGACTAATAATGGCATAGTTTTTCAGTCTTCTTTATCTTTTCAAAGAACCAAGTTTTGTTCTCTATTTCATTAATTTCTGCTGTGATCTGTTGTATCTCTTTCTGCCTACTGATTTCTTCTTATTTTTCTAAATCCTTTGGGCAGACACAGGCTCTTTACCTGAGATCACTGACGTTTTTAAACATATGCATTCATGACTATCTTCGATTTTCCTAAGATTTATTAATTTTCATCTTTTTATCTGTTTCTTTCCGTTAAAGTTTTGGGTCCAGATTAGGATTCAAATAAGGCCCTCCTATTTGATAGCATTTTTGTGTCTGGAATTACAGCAAGGCCCGGGTTTAGGTTGAACCCCTTTCTGCAACAGGCCAGTTTACTAATGAATGCTGGAAGTTTTCAAAACTGCATTCTGGTATACACACTGTCACTGTTTCTGGGTCTGTCCACTTCAAGTTCAAGGTTACAAGGAAACACGGATGTGGAAACAGGCATCTAAGGGGTTATTCCCTCTCCTCTGATGTGCTTCTTTTTTCTACGCTAAGAAAGTTGGTCTCAAGAGCACAGGGGATGATAACATTTTAAAATTTCCAAGTTAGGGGGCCAGAGGCATGGGCCAGAGGTTAAGACCCCACTGCTCTTGCAGAGGACCTGGGTTGAGCAACCCATAGCTGCTTCAATTCCATCTCCTGGGCATTAGACGCCCTCCTCTGGCCTCTGTAGGCAGCTGCACTCACATGAACACACCCACACACAAACATACATACACATAACTTAAAAATATTCTAAATATGCACAATTACTCATTGTCTTTACACCAAACATATGCATTGAGTCTCAAGAGTACCTTGCTGCTAGCAAGAATTGAGTTTCTTGTTGGATTTTATTGTGCAGAAACACTTTCCTTTCCTTTTGAGGAAGTGTGTGTGCGTGCGTGTGTGTGTGTGTGTGTGTGTGTGTGTGTGTGTGTGTGTGCATGAATGTGATGCCTGAAGAGACCAGAAGAGGGAATGGGATCCCCAGAAACTTTTGTGAGCTGCCAGATGTGGGTTCTGGGAACCAAGATTGGGTCTTCTGGAAGAGCCATTCACTCTAACCACTGAGCCATCCCTCCAGCCTCCAGCAGTGGCTTTGGGACTAACTTACCATTTTGTTGCTTATCTCTTAGTTTTCAGAGCCAGGAGACTTTCTCCCCCCCCCCCCCAATTTCCTGTAAATGTTCAGCTACATATTTCTAAAGAATTCTGCTGTATTTCATCTGATATTTCTAGAATTTTTGGGGGGGGGCGTTCCATGAATTTATAAAAATAGCAATCCTTGCTTGGTTTTTGTTTGTTTTTTTGTTTTTGTTTTCCTTTTTTTAGTAGTGAAGCTATTTAAAACTCGTATATTTCTTTTCTTTCTCCCTCTCCCTCCCTCCTTCTCTCTCTCTCTCTCTCTCTTTCTTTCTTTTGAGACAGGTTTTCTCTGTGTAGCCTTGGCTGTTCTGGACTCACTTTGTAGACCAGACTGGCCTGGAACTCACAGAGATCCACCTGCTTCTGTCTCCCTGCGTGCTGGGATTATAGGTGTGTGCCATCATGTCTGGCTTAGTATATTTCTTCTTAAGAATTTTTCTGGAAATTTTTAATTAATTTTTACATTAATTGCTTATTTAATGTAATGTTTCATTAATTATTTAAGATAATTTCAATGCTGTTTTATAGTATTTTCTCTCTTTAAAATTTCACCCATTTGTTTGTGCATACTAATTGTGGGTTTCGTATTAACTAACATGTTCATACATGTATGCTTACATGTATACAATGTCCTTTAGCCATCCTCCCCTCCCCTTCCTCTCATGGGTTCCCTTTCTCTGCTCTAGGATTTTACTCTAAGGTTTTTGTTGTTAATTCCTATTATAGACGTGTCATGGTTTAATTTATGCAGCCTAAACTGTATTTAGTATTTACAAAGATTCTGTAGGATGTCCATTAAAGTGTGTAATCTGTGTGCTCTAAAAAGCAAGCTATAACTTATTGAAATGACCTTATTTCTCTTTATCCTTTATCTTAGAGTCAATTTTCCTTCTGGTCCCTGGGTTCAGATTCTTTCAAGTCCCTTTGGAGTAGGAACTGTTGCTAAAAGTGACGCATAACTTTAAAGTTGTTACCAAGAATTCAGGACTGACACACACACACACACACACACACACACACAAAGCAGTATCTAGCTATGATTTCTCTGTTGCACTCACTGACTAGCTGTTGATTTCTCTGTGTACTTAGGTGGCCAGGACATTTTTATGACAGAAGAACAGAAGAAATACTATAATGCAATGAAAAAGCTGGGAACCAAAAAACCTCAAAAACCCATTCCAAGGCCACTGGTGAGAGCAACTGCACTAAACACACACTCAGGATACAAGGTTGCGAGGGGCACAGATGTATAAAAGCCTACTTTTAAAAGGAAGTATTCTTTAACTTTTAAAAATTATTTGTGTATGTGTGTATATTTGTGTATGCATATACAGGGTTTGTCCTGGACTGGCTTTGTATCCCAGGCTGGCCTTGAACTCAGAGATCCACCTGCCTCTGTCTTCCCAAGTGCTGGGATTACAGGTGTGCACCACCACCACCTGGATCAGCAGTATACACTCTTAACCACTGAGCCAGCTCTCCAGGCCTCAGGATCTTTTAAAAATATGCACATGTTATATTAGAAATTAAAAAAATTAAGATGTAATCCCAGCACTCCGGGAGGCAGAGGCAGGTGGATCTCTGTGAGTTCAGGACCTGCCTGGTCTATTAAGCCAGTTCAGAACAGCCAAGGCTACACAGAGAGACCATGTCTCTAAAAACAAACAAAACAACAACAAAAATGCATCCAAGTCCTTAGGAAAGTTAGACATGCATGTCTATTACCGAGAGCCTAGATAATATGTTTTAATTTTCTTTTGACACAGGGTCTCACTATGTAGCTCTGGCTGGCCTGGAACTCATTATGTAGATCAGCTGCCTTGAACTCACAGAGACCCTCCACCCCCGCCACCTTTCCTCAAGTGTTGGGGATTAAGGCATGCATCACTACACCCAACAAAAATAAATCATAAACTTTAAAACTTAAAAAAGGAACCAATGCTCAGTCTCATGCCCAGCTGCCCTATGAAATAATCAGTTCTCTGTCTTCAGTAACTGATGATCTGGGATGCTGTTTCTCTAGCCCATTCTAACTAGAATTAAACACTGACATTTGAGAATTGCTTGAATTTGGAGTTTCGCTGAAGTTCTGATTATTCTAAACCGGCAGGCAGAGCCTTGGAGGTGTCTGCTGCATTTTGTCCAAGATAGGCAGACGCTCTCTGCATCCATCTCCCGGGCGAATGCAGATGTGGACATCGAGGCCATCTTATTGTTGGAGCCTCTGTGTGCTGTTCTAGCTCAACCTCACCCACCATCCGTCACATCAAAGCCATGTTGCTACTGAGGATTATTTATTTAGTTATATTTTTGTTTTAAAGTAGAAGTAATCCCAGTACTGGAGGCCAGCCTGGTCTACAAAGTGAGTCCAGGACAACCAAGGCTACACAGAGAAACCCTGTCTCAAACAAACAAACAAAGCCTAAGCCTAAGCCCATAGAAACAGTCACCCAATCAAATTTGAAACAAAGCAACAAGGGGAGGCTGTAAGAATCTCTTGTCCTTTGAAGGGTCCGCATATATTTCAAGGAATTGCCTTCATTGGAAGAGAAAAAAGTTTTGCTGTTTTAACTATGTAACTTTCTTCTTTCTTTTCCTCCTCAGAACAAATGTCAAGCCTTTGTGTTCGACCTGGTTACAAGCCAGGCCTTTGATGTCATCATTCTGGGTCTTATTGTTTTAAATATGATTATCATGATGGCTGAATCTGATGGCCAGACCAAAGACGTGAAGAATATCTTTGATTTCCTCAACATAGCCTTTGTGGCCATCTTCACTGTAGAGTGTCTCATCAAAATCTTTGCTTTGAGGCAACACTACTTCACCAATGGCTGGAACTTATTTGATTGTGTGGTCGTGGTTCTTTCTGTCATTAGTAAGTAAAACCGGTAGCCAGAGCTTTCTGGAGAGACAGGAGTACACCCTTAAGACAGCCATGTGGAAGTGGGTTGAGGGCTTCCACAGAGCAGGAAAGCAGGCTTACCGTGGTGTCTGGAAAGAACGAGCAGGGGGCATGAGAGACGCACACTGTTGGGCAGTTGCTACAAGGCAGTGATTGTCATTCTCATGACTGATTTCCTCATGCAATGGAGAGAAAAAAAAGTCTCTCCAGGAACAGTTTTTTTAGTGGTTTCTGACATCCCGGGTGGCTGGGTTGGAAGTCCACCTCTGTCGCCTGAGACCAGGGGTGGTTTGTGGAACCTCAGCAGCTGTCAGACACGTGGCATTGCTGGGGCTCCCTGCCACCCATTCAGGTGTCAGGGCTCCTCGCATGATAAGGAGTCCCTACTCCAGCCTCACGTTCATGTTTACTTGAGTCACGGCATGGGCTGCACGAGTCTCAGTTGCTTTGACCCCACTCACCAGCAAGCCTCTCTGTAATTGGTGGAATTTTTCATAGCTGTAGACATGCTGCATAAACCATAAAGTTTATGGGAGAAAGAGATCTGATCATATACTTTAATCTCTTTCTTGTTTTCTGTTTTCTTTTACTTTTTTGAAAAAAATTATTTTATCATCTTCAAATGATGTGCATGGGTGGCCAAGGAGAGTAAGGTGAAGACATTGATTCTCTCTGGCGCTGGAGCGGCAGGCACCGCTCACCTCGCCCCTGTGGTGCTGCTGGTGCTCAAGCCCAGGCGGCAGGAGCAGCTCATGCCCCAGATCTGGCCATCTCTCCAGCCCTCTTCCTTACTTTTTTTTTCGGTGCTGAAAATCAAAACTCATACTTGTGCATACTTGTACTTCTTTACGCCTAAACCGTTAGTCTGCTTGGATCTTTGAAGCTTGATTTTAACTAATCCATTGATTTGACTTTTTTTTTTTCTCTTTCTCCTTCTTGGGGAGGAATATTATGATGGAGTATCATTCTTGTCCAGGCTGACCTGGAATTTTTCATATAGCCCAGGCTGGCCTCAAGCTCATTGATCCCTCCGACTTCAGCCTTTCCACGTGCTGGGATTATAGGTGTGAAGCGTCACATATGACTTCACTTCACTTTTCACATGTGTAGGAGGGCCAAAGAGTCTTCCTCGTAGTTCAGGAAGCAACAGAGACCAGAAGAACTGTCTTCACAAATGGATGCTTCAGTCTGTCTCAGAAAGGCTGCATTGCAGGTGTTAGATCTGGGTGCTTGGTGTTTCTCTTGCTGCCTCGCGTATCAGGGTCTTCCCGGCTCTGCGCTGTGAGGTTGACGTGGATGGCTGTAAATAGATCCACGGCCTTTATTAAGTAGTCCCAGTCACAAGAGAAACTGACACCAGTGGAGGCTAGAGAATGCTTAACAGATGAGGCTGGGTCTCCCTGTCCTAAAGAGAGTACCACGAGCCCCTCCTCCCGTGTGCCCAGAGGGGCATCATTCCACCACCCCTTCCAGAGCATGCTGGGCATTACACAGCTCTGGGATCCTTCCAATGGCTCCTAGGTGACAGAAATCACACATGCTTCTAGAAGTTTTGCTCCAACACAGGACACAATCTTCACAAGAGGCCAGGTTCTGTTCACTAGTGTGGGCCCAACTTCATGTACCTTTCTGTGTCCACACCAACACCTGCCTCCACACTCCCCCAACCTCCTTCTTCTTATTTCACAGTAGTGTGAGTGAGTGTGAGCAGAAGTGAGCCTCTTCTGAGGAGGTAGCTGACAAGTAAGACCCTTTTTGGTTGAACACCAAGTCATGTGGTTCACAGAGAACAAAAACTGTGCTCAGGGAAAAGACAGATTCATAAAGGCCTGGTTAGTTCAAGAAGTATCTGCATTTAAAGCTAGGCCTGCTAGGCCGGTGTTGCTGAGAGAGCACCGTCCTTGCTCAGATCATCTGTCCAGCTAGCATGCAGTCAGATGATGAGGGTGAGAGAGTGATTGTCTGTAGTCATTAGGAGACCGGCAGAAAACATTTTCGCTGCCAGGATCGCTAATGACCCCAGAGACAGGGGAAGAGCGTGTCTACACAAGACAAGCATGTTCCAGCCATTCTATAATATTTGGGCAGAAAATGTGAACCCCTTAACTCCCCACAGCACTTGGCTGAAAACAGGGTGACATTTTAAGCCCAAATATTCACTGAACTGTGTAAACCTCTGTTTAGGACACCATTTCTGGGGTGTCCACAACACACAGCATGTCTCCCAACTTCTTATGTAAGCTTCGTGAGGCCGGAGACCTCCGTGGTCCTCAGAGTGAGCAAAACGTCAAACGCGAGAGGTCAGCGGGCAGCGTGACTACAGAGCATGTCAGGGTCGCCACCTCCCTCCAGCTGGGCACATGGCTGTTAGTCTGTCCTTAGCTGCAGGGGGCTGTATTAGAGCACCCATCCCTTTTAATGAACTTGGGTGTCTCAGATTCTACAGTTTCCCTCTGTAGCTCAATTAAGGCCTAAGCCAAACTTGAGGATAAATTTCTCCATGAACTCTGAAAGTCTCAACATGTGAAGGGGGGATGTTTTCCATCTGCACCCAGTGAATAGGAAAAACCATCGTAGGTGTTGCCCCATGGGTAGCTAAAAAGAAAATTCGACATAGGTAATAACTCTTTATAACTACCATATTTTCCTTATCTTCTCTGTCATATGCGTCCCAGCCACCATTAAAAGCTCCATCTGAAATTGCGTGGCCCTGAATTGCAAGACGGGTGGACATTTCCTAGTTGACTAAGTGTGGGTAACATGTTGGCCCCATTAGGATTCTGAGTTGGGAGACTGGCTAGGTTTGGAACTGGATGCATGCTGGGAATTCACTGGTCCTCCCTCTTTAGGTACCATGGTCTCTGGCTTGGAGAACAGTGACATTCCTTTCCCACCCACGCTCTTCAGAATTGTCCGCTTGGCCCGGATTGGCCGGATCCTCAGGCTGGTTCGGGCGGCACGAGGCATCAGGACGCTCCTGTTCGCTCTCATGATGTCCCTCCCCTCTCTCTTCAACATTGGCCTCCTGCTTTTCCTGGTTATGTTCATATATGCCATCTTTGGGATGAACTGCTTTTCCAAAGTGAAGAAGATCTCTGGGATCGATGACATCTTCAACTTTGAAACCTTCTCAGGCAGCATGCTCTGCCTCTTCCAGATAACCACCTCGGCTGGCTGGGACTCCCTCCTCAACCCCATGCTGGAAGCCAAAGCCCCTGACAACTCCTCCTCGGACAGCTGCCAGCAGCCGCAGGTAGCCATCATGTACTTCGTCAGCTACATCATCATCTCCTTCCTCATCGTGGTCAACATGTACATTGCCGTCATCCTGGAGAACTTCAACACGGCCACGGAGGAGAGTGAGGACCCGCTGGGTGAGGACGACTTTGAGATCTTCTACGAGATCTGGGAGAAGTTTGACCCCGAAGCAACACAGTTCATCCAGTACTCGGCCCTCTCTGACTTTGCAGACGCCCTGCCTGAGCCGCTGCGTGTGGCCAAACCCAACAAGTTCCAGTTTCTAGTGATGGACTTGCCCATGGTGACAGGCAACCGTCTGCACTGCATGGATGTGCTCTTCGCCTTCACCACGAGGGTCCTCGGGAATTCCAGTGGCCTGGACACCGTGAAAGCAATGATGGAGGAGAAGTTCATGGAGGCCAATCCTTTTAAGAAGCTGTACGAGCCCATAGTCACCACCACCAAGAGAATGGAGGAGGAGCAGGGTGCTGCCATCATCCAGAGGGCCTACCGAAAATACGTGGAGAAGATGATCAAGCTGAAGCGGAAAGACGGGTCAAGTTCGTCACGCCAGACACTTTGCAATGGAGACTTGTCTAGCGTGGATGTGGCCAAGGTCAAGGTTCACTGTGACTGAGCCCTCGCCTGCGCACCCTATCTCACAGCCTTCAGCCTCTGAGAGTCTGGAGTTCAGGACTCAAACAGGCAGTGAACTGAGGATGCCATTTGATTTTTTTTTTTTTTTCTTGGCTGAAAGAGGTGAAATGTTAGTGTTCATTTTTAAATGATTCCTGGAAAGGCTTAAGATAAGGCTACCCACCAACCACTGGGACGAATTAAATGGAGAAGGACATTGGAAAGGGCTGCCAAGGACATCCACAGGAATGGCAGGGCTGAAACACAGTTCAGATTCTGTAAAGATAAAAGAACGAGAAGAAAAGATCACACGAAAATCTTAGGTTGTGATCTCAGCACATTCCCCAACATGCTTGTTTAATGTTTAAGTATGTGACC
Source organism: Pachyuromys duprasi (assembly GCA_028658305.1). Taxonomy (NCBI): domain Eukaryota; kingdom Metazoa; phylum Chordata; class Mammalia; order Rodentia; family Muridae; genus Pachyuromys; species Pachyuromys duprasi. The sequence goes on from CM053749.1 coordinate 3,705,253, forward strand.
TGTCACACGTAGCTGTTTGCATGATAAGTGAGAAGCCAAAAACCTGCAATAATAAATAGCTTGTTGCAGCCATTTCTAGCACACTCAGTATTTGGGTGTATAGCTCAGGCCTGAGAACATGACCCTTAACTTCTCAGTTAGCATCCTGTCTTGCTCCAATCCCTGTCACAGGTGTTTAACCAATAAACAGATACACATCTAGTTTGTGTTTCATTTAAATGGGGCTGAAATGCCCCCCCCCCCCCGTTTGATGGTTTATGCAGCCTGGAGCAGGTCATGTGTCAGGAAGGAATTTAGCAGTTGGCTCTTTGGGAAGAAGACACTTTGTGTCTCAGTGATCACTCATTCCTGCAACCCAAATGCTCTCACCATGACCGGCTCCAAGCCACAAACATGGAAGTTACTGTGGGGTGAGCTGGGAAGAAATGAATGCATCAAGTGCTCAAGAGCCAGCCTGAACCAGCCCCAGCCCTCCATTCACTGGAACAAGCAGGGCTTGTCTGGTTGACTCTGGGTTAAGAGTCTGTAGAGTTGGCGCAGGGGGACAGGGGGGGCGTGGCTCGCTTGGGCACCCTGTTGCCGGGCAACCACGAGGAAGTGATTTTGACCCTGAGCACCCCTAGAACTGTCACGTAGGGGTGGGCACCCACCTGTGATCCCAGCACCCAGGAGAGACAGGGAGCTAGCTAGTTTTATAGCTGACTTGACGCAGACTAGAGTTACGTGGGAAGAGGGAACTTGGAAGAACTGGTTCTATGAGATCACGTCTGTGAGGGTCTGTCTTGATGATGATGATATGAGAAGCCGAGCCCGCTGTGGGAAGTCCCAATCCTAGGAAGAGGGTGCCTGTGTACATAAGAAGCCGGTCAAGCAGGAGCCAGGAGCAGCACTCCCCCATGGGCTCCGCTTCCGTCCCTGCCTGGACTTCCTTCGGTCATGGACTGTTACTGGGAAGCATAAGCTGAGTAAACCCTTTCCTCCCCAGGCTGTTTTGTTTGCGGTGTTTGCCACAGTGGCAGAGTCCCACTAACCCTTGGGACTTTGATGGAAAGAGGAGGAGGTGTCCAGGAATCTTTTGAGAAGAGCCATGAGGCTTCCCATGTGGGACTGTAAAGGCCCACTTCCTCCTCACAGTGCTGCTCCCCCCAACACACACACACACACACACACACACACACACACACACACACAAGCACGCGTATGTGTTTTACAAGCAGAGGCTGGCTGTCTTTCCTGGGAAATGCCTCTTTGCTGCTGGTGGGGGATCAGCAAGGGTGGGCTGTTTCCCCTGCAGAGCACGTCCACAGTCCTGCACATGATTTGCTCTGTGCAGAAGCCCCAGTCCCCTTACATACGTCTGTCTGCCCCCCATGGGTCCTAGCTAGGCCTCAGTTTCTAGAGCCACCTCTGAAGGCAGGCACCAGCCCCAGCCAGCCCCAGCCCCAGCCAGCCCCAGCCAGCCCCAGCCAGAGGCTGAACTCCGCGCCCCTCACTAGATGGCAGCAAACACCCAACTCGTTCTCCGTAAGTGTCCTGTGGTGATCAGCAGGAGCCAGGAGGCTGCGGGAAGAGACCCAAGACAGGAAATGGAGGATTATTCAAGCCTGGGAGAGAGCTGGCAGCCCATCCTCCCCAGAGATGACCCCCCCCCCACCTCCCCAGCAAGCAGCAGGAACACAGAGCGACCTTAGATGGAGATGGAGGGTGGAGAAAGATAGTTCAGCCAGTAAAGGGTCCATGCTGCAAGCACGAAGACACAAGTTCAGTCCCCAGAATCCTCATGAAAAGGCCAGGGCTGTGTCCCAAGCTTGTGAGCCCAGATACAATCAGGATGCTGAAATGATGCCCTGAGCCCTTTCCTCCAGGGGTGGAGATACACGGAATGTTCCAATAAATGGCTCCATAGACATGACAGCCTCCCACCCTCCTGTCCTCTGTGTCCTATCATCCAAGTAAATCCAGCTTTGCTTAATTCAGTCAACAGCCATGCCCTGAGACAGACCTGGCACACTTGTGTAACAGCTGCCAACCAGTGGCCCTTGACCTCTAGAGCATCTCTGCTAATTAGGAAGAGGATCACATGAATGTTCGTGGGGAACTCTAGGGGTGTGGCTTCAGGAGAGCGACAGCTGGGTGAGCTTGATGATGGGGAGGCTGGTGACAGGCCGGGTGCTTTGGCAGTGTGTGCAGTGGAGGAGACGGCCCGGCCGCATCATGGAAGCATAAGGCAGTGGGGTCACCCAGCTGGCTGCACTGGGCATGCTCAGAGCGGAACAGAGGCAGGAAGGGACATCAGGGTTGGAGGGACGGCTCTGCTGGTGAAGTCTTCAGCTTGCAAGCACAGGGGTGTGAGGTAAATTCCCAGACCATATGAGGAAAGGCCAGGTGTGCTGTCACACACCTGGGATCCCAGTGCTGGGCTGCCTGCCAGCCAGCCCAGGGGGCAAGCTTCAGGCCAGAGAGAGACTCTCTCTCAAAACACAGGCAGACTTGAGTTGACATCTGACCTCTACACCCATGCACACACATACATGCACATCACACACACATTTGTGTACACACACATTTGTATACACACACACACACACACACACACACACACAAAGTGTCTCAAATACCAGACAGTTATGCCCAGTTGGTAATGGCTGGCGTGTGCAGAGAGGAGGAGAAAGCAGTGACATTGGTCCTGGTGGAGAACAAATGTTGGGCGGGAGGGCACAGGGACAGGAGTGTCTGTGATACTGGGACCAGGTAGCTGCTGTAGGAGAGCTGGGAGGCCCTTAGAGTCGGGCCTGGCAGCAAGGCGGAGGGAGTAAACGCTCCCTGGTGGGGGGAGGGGTGCTTTGGTTGGGAAGCTCTAGCTGCACCTAACACACGTGCTGGGAGTGGCTGGCCTGCCTGTAACCCCAGCACACCGGGACAGTCGAGGGGGCCTCGTGGCCACTCAGTTGCTCCACATTGAGGGAGAGGCTCTGTTGGGAGGGAATGCAGCAGGGAGTGACAGAGCAGGGCAGGCCTTGAAGCCCCCCACCCCCAACAACATGCATACACACTTCACACATTAAATAAATAAATCAAGAAATAAAAAAATAATCATCTAAGGGGGGGGGGGACACAAGTTACCAAGGCAATGAGGATAGGAAGAGCCAAGTTTTGTTCCATTTCTTTTGTTTTCATGATTAGAAAGGAAGAACCCTCCTCTTCCCCCAAACTGATTCGGCTTGGCTCAAGATGCTGGGTCCAAGGTGTCTGTCTCTATCCAGGCATGAAAGGAGAGTGTCAGGTGTGCACAGGGCAGAGTCTGAAACCCTAAGAGCAGCTGACATCATGGCAGAGAGCGCAGTTGGACCCAGGAGGCAGGGGCTTGACCTGGAGAGGTGGATGAATCTAGTTTAGGGTGAGGGCTGGCTGCTCAAAGTCCACACCTGCTGTGCGGGCATCAGAACCCCGTGTTCCCCCTCCTGCCGAGCACCAAGAGCTGTGCCCTGACATCTGTATGCTCAGTGGGGCATTCGCCTTACAGACTGCCAGGCACAGGAGGGAGCCAGGTATGCCAGGAACTGCCCTGGAATGTCAGCTTGGAGCACCCCAGGCCTCAGGAAAAGTTCAAGTCCCATATACTCCCTGCCGATGGAGGAGGAGAGACAGAGCTCAGGTAGCCTGTTGCCTGGCAACCAGGCTGGAACCTCTGGGGTCATTCAGTGGCCAATCCTGTCCCTCACACACAAGGAGTAATCAAAGCAGCTGCGTGGAAGGAGACCTAACATTTGCAGAGAGCTTGTTGTGGGCCAGGTCGGCACGCCATCCTGACACCTGGCTGGCTTCTCACCAAAGCACCACTAGATAGAAAACGTCTTTAGCCTTCCGCATCTAGATGAGGAAACTGAGGCACGAGAAGTCTGTAAGAGACTTGTTCAAGGCCATGGAGCTGTATCAGGATTCAAGCACAAACATCTGGCTCCAGATCTCAAGCTGCCAATTTTTTCAAGGCAGAAAGGAGGGGCGAAGTGGGCTGAAGGGAGGGTGCAGAGTCTTCTTGTTGGTGCCTAGGAGATTTTGCCATCCATTTCTTCTCTTGGAAGCATGATGAATGTTTACAAAGTCTTTTTTTAAAACAACATGGAGGTGTACCCCCTGGGGAGAAACAATGCTCCCCCCTCCAGGGGTCTCATGTAGCCCAGGCTGGCCTAGAACTTACATCCCAAGGACAATCTTGAACTCCTGTTTCCCCTGCTTCCACCAACCATATGCTGGTGGTACACATGCACCACCACAGCCAGTTCATGCAGTGAAGTGAACCCAGGGCTTGTGCCCATTAGGCCAGGGCACTACCCACTGAGGCTACAACCCTGGGCAATAAAATTCTATGGATGTGGACTCAGCTCTGCCAGTCAAACAGTGTCGGTATCAAGGCACATCTCTGTGAGCACTGCTTTGGCCATTTCCCCCATCAGCCCCCCCCCCAATTCTGGTCACCTTGGACAAGCCGCTGGGCCAGCACAGTGTCAAGTCACTTATTCCCAGTCCACACACTAAGGTCTGGTATTTGAAACCACTTCCAGAGCCCAGTCCCTCAAGTGCCTCATTCTCTGTTTACTCAGGAGCCCTAGTCAGGCTACAGATCTTTTTTTTTTTTTCACCATAAATGAACAGTTTAAAGTATAGAACCAGGGCTGGAGAGACTGCTCTGCAATTATTGCGGAGGACCCAAGTGTGGTCCCAGCACCTACGCTGGGCAGCTCACAGCCCTGTAAGTCCAGCTCCAGAGACTAGGACACCTTCTTCTTGGCCTTCTCATGCCCTGGGTTCGTGCACGGTTACCCGTGCACAGACACATATACATAATTAAAATAAATCTTTAAAATATACAAACAAGCGGCTCAAGAACAGTTAGACACAGCTATACCGAAAGGGCTAGGTTTGGTGGTGCAATGCTGTAATTCCGTCCCTTGGAGGAATGAAGCCGAAAGGATTGCAAGTTCAAGGCCAATGTGTGTTGCACACTGAGACTGTGCTCAGGCCACACACAGGCGTCACCTTGAAGTGGACCATGGGCAGCAGTATGAGCACAACTAGAGGAACATCTGTGAAAAACAGAAAAGCCTAGTGATCATGGGTTGGCAAAAGTTTGAAAGATGTAACAATAAGCCATCTTTATGAAGGGAAAATTGATGAATTGGACTTCATTCAAATGGGAAGGAAAGACAGAAGAAAAGGAAATAAAAGGAAGCAAAGAGGGAGAAAGGGAAGGAGGCAAGGGAGGGGAAGTGAACAGGAAAGAGAAAAGGAGAAATAGAAGAAATCAAATCTGACTAACTGTTTCTCAGAATGCCAGGTGACTGAAACTGCCGCACATTGCAGGGACTGGGGCTGTGACGGGGTTTAGCCACACAGGAAGCTTTCCTTATTTCTTGTGAAGTTCAATGTACACTGACAGAGGATAGCCTAAAGCCGGTCCACTGGAAAAGTTCCTAACAGGAATGAAAATCCACGGTCACAAAGGACCTGTACTGCAGGCAGGAGCAGCTTTGTTTTAAATAGTCAAAAGCTGAAAGCATTGTCCATCAACAGCAGAAAGGGCAAATACATTGTGGTATGCCCATTCAGCAGACACAAAATAATGAACTAATGGTGCAATCCATCACACCAGCGGCCTTGAGAGAACTGTAGAGGGAGAAGGCAACTGAGAGGAAGAAAGAAAGAAAGAAAGAAAGAAAGAAAGAAAGAAAGAAAGAAAGAAAGGAAGGAAGGAAGGAAGGAAGGAAGGAAGGAAGGAAGGAAGGAAGGAAGGAAGGAAGGAAGAACATGTCCCACCGCACTCAGCTTCAGATATACTGTTTAAATACATGGTGTCTAACTTCAAAGAGCATGTATGACTGCATGCATGAGTCCATTCAGCCTAGACCGGCTGGCCAGCAGCCCCTTGGCTGTCGTCTCTCTCCACTGCAATCACAGCCACGCCTAGCTTAAGGAGCCTATTTTAAAAATCTTGCCTTGCATGGCTCTCAGGCCTCTGGGTCTCTCAGAGAAATCTGAAGGGAAAGTTGGCTGCTGCTCCAGGGATGGCTGCTAAGCCTCCACACCTCCCAACTACCTGGAAAAGACAGCAAAGGAAGACGCCTCTCTGAGGGATGGAGAGGCCCTTCATGTTTGGGGGAAATTTTTGATGTGAGAGTGAGCATGGCCCCCTCACCAGGGAACGCCAGATCTTAGAAAACAGGTGTGGCCTGGTCCTCCTCCTCATCACACAGGTTCAGGGATCCGGTACCCAGAGATGGGCAGTGACTTAAAGCTGTGGATAGCGGAACAGATTGGGGAGTGGGTGTGATCAGGGGAAGAGTGGACTCCGGGGCAGGGATGGAGTCCTCCATCTTTTCTCCCCAGAATGCTGTCCTCTCCTGTGGCAGCAGCACCCCATGCTGCTGGCCACATAGCCCCAGATCCACCCACAGTTTGAGAAACCATTGGTCACTGAGCACTCTGTGTCCTTCCTCTGGTCTCCCCAGGGGCCTCACCCTCCCTTCCTCCCAGGAGAGGCCTCCATCAGCAGTAGCTGCTATGGGCTCTCTGCACCCAAGGCACAGCCCTGGCGAGTAGAGGCACTTTCCCTGTCCCCAAAGACCACGTGAGCTCATTCTGGTAAAAGTTTAATGCCCGACAGTCGATTACACTTAAGAATGCTTTGATGAGTTCACTGAGTGCGGCTCTGAGCCACCAGAGCCCGCAGCTAGCATCCCTCCCTCCTGCTTTTCTCCAAGAGGCGGGGCAGGCAGGTCTCTTTCTTCCCATCAACTTGCTGTGTAACCCTGAGCAAGACTGTCTCCTCTCTGGGCCAAATCTGACGTTTGTGAAAATGGAGGCATTGGCTGGAGCTGGTGTTCTTGGTGGTGTGGGCTTCATTCGTTCATCCTCACGGGCTCAGTCTCTGGACACACTGAGTTAGAGGTCTGTGCAGGGGATGCAGAAGCAGGAGCGCCACGGACCACAGCATCTGGAAGAGACATTCTGGGAGGACCCCGGCCATTTGTGGAATAACCCCTCTCTAACTAGCATGCAAAGGAGTTTGCACAATTCAGCACAAGTGACAGAGAGGTGGCCATTTCTCAGAGTGAAATCTGACTTCACCTCCAAGCACAGACCTTTCTTCACAGCTCCAGGGGCTCAGGCAGGCCCCAGGAATGGCTTCCCGCTAGCACCATTGGTGGTGTCTGTGCATCCCACTCCCTCCTCTTCCCTCCCTGAGGCAACTGTGTGCTCAGTCTCTAGAAGCTTCTACAGCCTGTGATGTGGCACAAGCTCCCTCTGAGGACACGGGGAAGGACCTACTCAGGCTGCTGGGACTATACAGAGTATGCCAGCCCCCAAACAAAACTGACGAGCAAGCCTGAGGAGCAGAGCATGACCTCGCGAACGCGTGTGAACGCTGGGTGACTGGGCTCACAGCCTCAGAAGGTGGCATGGAATTGCCAGAGCAAACCAGACACCCAGAACAGCTGTACTGACAGCTCTGGGTGTGACTGGCAAACCCTGCCTGAGTGAATGGGGAAGGACAGCCTTGAAGGATGACACCTGACATCAGTCTTTGACCTCCATGTCACAGGCACACACATGCACAGCACCCACACACATGAAGATGGAGTGAGGAGCTTGCTGGCCCACAGGTAACACACTGTGATCTGGAAAGATCTAAAATGGCGCCTTCCTGAGTCCAGAGAAGAAGGCCCCGCTTCACAACACGAAGCGACGGTAGATTCTTGACCCAGCTCTCCCAGGCCTGTACTCTCCACTGTGGCCGTGTTACTTTCTCAGCTACTAGTTCGGGTCTCTGGTGAGCCATGGGCACTGTCACAGAAAGGCTGCCAGGGTCCTTGAAGCTGGCCAAAAGGTAGGTAGTAGGCTGATGAGGGTGTGGCCAGGCCTTTGTGGTAAGATCCCAGGTTCTACTGGACATGTGTCAGGAGAGGACATTTCGGGGTGCTGCCCAGCATCCTCCAACACACCCTCGTCTCAGCCCTTCTCCACTCTGTGTCTGTCAGGATCACCCTTCAGGCTGCGTCAAGTCTCGCTGCCTGATTTCGGGACGGGCCCAGGTGGCAGGAGGGCCATCAGGAACCCGCTGTGGTGAAGCTGCTTGAATGTCGTCTCTTCCCCGTGGCAGGCTGTGCTGCAGGGAAGAGCTGTGTTTCTCCAGTGCTACAGAGCTGGGGAGCTGGACACAGGCAGAGATTGGGGCTCTCCAGCCAGCTTTGGCTAGATAGCCTAGACTACCTGGCCAGTTCCAGGCCGTCTCAAAAACAAACAAATGGATGAATGAATGAATGAAAAAATAAGAAACACAGCACAACATTCCCGGTTTCTGTTTTGTTGGCCTCTATGGGCTGCATACACATGTATGTACACCTCCTCACTCACACACACGGCTGCATGTATGTGCAACACACACATGCACAGAAAGACCGCAGCTTCCGGCTTGGTTACCCTCTGGCTTGCTTTCTCTTGGCTCAGGCCACCAGGCTACAAAGAGCTCTACAGAGAAAGCCCGTGCCTCAACACAGACACATCTAAATCCTGAACAGTGAGTAATGACGGCTTGCCAACCATTCCATGAGTAACTGTGGAAAGACCTACAGCCATGGGGACATCTGGAGGTGGCTTGTGCGACAGCCACCTCTGCAATCAGCTTGGTTGCGGTCTTGAGAGATATCCTGAGCCACCGCCACTTGGCAAAGCTGCTGTTAGATTCTCTCAGAAGCTGTGGGCAAATCTTTATTGGTTGGAGCGGCCCAGTGCTGGCCTGACTTGACACGTAGCGGTGGTTGACTGACATGGCTTCGTGAATACCTGTGCAGTCAAATTTGGTTCCGTGACCCACCCAGGGAGGCTTCCGCTTGCTCAGACAGCTCAGGGCTGCAGCCTTCATGGACACAGTCATGTCAGCTGGCTTCTGTTTCCAGGATCAAGATAATTGCTATAGACAACTTATGGGAGAAAGGACTTACCTTGGCTCACAGTTTCAAGACAATTCAGGCCACCACTGTTTGAACACCATGGCTGCTGGAATGTGTGGTGGAGGACCACTGTTCACTGCCAGGAGAGGGGAAGGTGGGAACTAAGGACTGGTGTCACCCTCAAGGGCTGCCCTAGCGACCCACTTCCGACATCTCTCAAAATAACACCACCAGCTGGGAACCAATCAGCACACAAGCCCGGAGAGACACACTGAAGCCTCAAACCATGACCACTGGTGTGTCTGACCCGACCCTCTCCCTGCCCATCCCTGAAACACCTAGGCGGTCTGGAAAGAGTCTCAGCCTCACACAGGGCACAGCCCCAGGGCAGAGGAGGAACTAAGATGTGGAGGAAGAGGAAATAAGAAGAGGGAAGTACAGGGGAGACCGGGAAGAGAGTAAGATGGCCAAATCAGATGCAGTCCAGGCTGGGGAGGCACTCAATCTACAAGGTGTTTGCCGTGCAAGAACAAGGATCAGGCCCAGAGTTGGATGTCAAGAACTCCTGTTAAAAAGATAAACAAACAAACAATAAAACCATTTTAAAACTCTAGTGTGGTGGCTTTCGCTTGTAATCTCAGTGCTGGGCAGGCATAGACAGGCGGGAATCAGTCCACTGAGCTGCCTCAAGGAGCTCCAGGCCAATGAGAGAGGCCTGAAAATCAGTGTAGCTGGTGCCTGAGGAGCACCGGCATCCACAGTTGTTCTCTAGCCTTCATACACAACCACCCTCACACTCACACACACCCACACACAAGCCCACACATGATTCAGGCCTGTGGTAGTGCATAACAGATCACGCAAGGAAGGTATCTTTGCAGGGTCTCTCTGCTCTGCAACAAACCCACCTAACACATCAATGGAGCCTACACAAGAGCCTAGGAGAACATCATGGGGTAACACTTGGTCCTCAGGCCAATGAGCCTGTGTACTGACTGAGCGTCGCTTGTGAGAGTGTTCCTTCGGGCTCTGTGATGGTTGCCGTTGGTTACTAGCTTGATGGTTCTAAGCCCACCCAGGAGACAAGCTTATGGCCATGTCTGTGAGGGATCATCTCTTAAAACAGTGTCTGTTAATTCTATATGTATATATGCATGTCAGTGTGCCATGTGCTTGCTGGAGCCTGTGAAGGTCAGAAGCGGGCTTGAGTCCCTCAGAACGAGCATCATAAATGGTTAGGAACCATCGTGTGGGTGCTGGGAACCAAACCCAGGCCCTCTCCAAGAACAGTGGCCTCTCAGCTCTGCGAGGGATTGTCTTGATTGGACTGAGAAGTCCTTCTTCAGTCGTGGGGGCTGTTTCCTGGTCTGGGCTCCCGGATTTGGATGAGGAGAAAGCAAGCTGAGCGCCAGCCTCCGTGTCTCTCTGCATCCAGACTGTGGGTACCAAGGGACCTGCTGCCTCCACGTGCCACTGATTCCCCACAGTGATGGGCTGGACCTTCAAACTGAAGCCAAAACAAGTCTTCCCAACCCTTACCCAAGCAGGCAGGTGCTTTGTCTCAGCAACTCTGAAAGTAAATACCAGAGGCATCAAATCCTGCTGCCTGGCCTCCATGGGGAGGCCCATTGTTCTGGCCCTGCCAGCCAACAGCAGCTCTCGAGCCCCGCCTGGACAAGATGGCAATGTCCCCTCTTAGAGGCAGGACACTTTCCTCCCTGTGGTTGGCCAAGGCCAGCAGCTAGGCATTACTGTGCAGGGAGTCCCTTTGTGAGGCTGAATGGCGTGGGGTGGCCTCTGTGAGTCATTTCCTGTTTTTTCCTTCCAGAAGTCCTGCCATTCTTTAGAGAGAATTTTGACATTTTTGCAGGACTAACTTCTGGGGCCTTTTCTGGTCAAGAAGTTGGAGTAGGGGGTGGTCCTTTCTATGATATTTACAAAGCTATTAATTGGCTTCTTTTTAAAATTAAACTCCATTATGATGAGTTCACTTGGAGCAGGAATGTGGCTTTATTTAGGCCCAAGTATCAAATGGTTTTTAAAGGGCTCTTTTTAACAAATGAATCTCCCGTAGTGGGGAAGGCCAGCAGAATTGCTGCCAGGGTTTTAGTTCAGAGCCTGGGCCCTGGTGGCCCAGCAGGCCAGGCCAGTCGCCATCCTCAGCAGGCTGATTAAACACACACATCAGAGAGAGAGGCAGAGAACGGTGATTTATTCGATGTTCCACAATGGGAAAATGAACAAATAAAGAGGTCTGGTGACCCAATCTCCATCTGAGGGTTCCTGATTTGAAAGAGGTGCAGGCGTCAATCGAAGGAAAGGGACTGGAGAGACGGCTCAGCAGTTGAGGGCACTGGCTGCTCTTCCAGAAAGCCCTGGTTCAGTTCCCAGCAACACATGGTGGCTCACAAATGTGTGTAGCTCCAGTTCCAGGGGCTCTGACATCCACTTCTGGCCTCCATGGCCACTGGTGGCACACGTGCACATATGTACAAGCAGGCAAAGCTTCCATACAGATGAATAAGTAAACAGAAGGGAAGAGGTGCGCATCGCCGGGCAGCCCTGCCCATCAGGGCACCACTGTCCAGTCCCAGTCCTTCCTGCAAGACAAGTTGTCAGAAGCACGGGAAGCCTGTTCCCGGGAGTTCCCTCTCTGGCTTCAGCCCTTTCTTCTCCTAGCATGGGGAGCCTCCAGTTCCTTGGAGACCTTGTCTCGGTATTTGACGGCCCAGGGGAGGGGTGCAGCTTCTCTGCAGAATGTCTCTCTTGCTGCCAGGGTGCTTAAGGAAGGCAGGCTCTGCTTCCTTCTGCTGTTCAGAAGCAAGTGGAGGAGCTCAGAGCGGTGCACCTCAGTGTGCCCCTCTGACCCAAGGAGAGGGGAGGACTTGGGAGGGTGGTCCGGGGCCATCCCCAGAGGCCACCTGGCTCTCCTGTTTCTGTGTCCTTGTTTCTAGCTAGCAACAGGGATGTGCCAAGTGTGGAACCCAAACACCTGGCACAGATGGCCATGGCAGCAGCCCAACGGCTTGCCTTCTTTGCAGCTCCCTAGTCCACGAGCCTGCCAATTATTGAGCCACAAAGGGGTCTCATCTCTGCTTCACTTGAACTCTGAGGCTCTGGAAAGCAATCTCTGTATCACTGGCTGGACACCTGGACTCGCTCTTACGTCAGTTTTGTCTTTCGCACTCCCAATCCAGCATTCCCAGAGCACTGGGTGACCTGTGCACAGACCTGTCTTCGGTGAAAGCCCCCCAGGGCGGGGTCTTGGGCTCCACATCTCCCATGGCAGGCTGATAGTGATGCCTCCACCCCAGATCACACTTGGGGAACCCAGAGCATGGAGCTTACCCCTCAACTGTAATGGGAAGACGGAGCCCAAAGAAAGATGGCTTCCCCAGGACACTGCAGTCAGGGTGGAGCGGGCCTCTCAGGAGCTGCTGCCTGCCTTGTGCCCTCACCCCACAGCATGCAGCCAAGTGCTCTCAGACTTTGTGCAAGTCTCCTGGACCTTGTGAAAAGGCAAATGCAGCCTGACTTCTTACTGCTGTGGTGAGCAGAGGGACGACATTCCAACAGCTCTGGAGACTATCACGCTGACCAGTGCTGCCCGTGACAGTCCAGGGACCCCATGGGATGAGTGAGACTTCCAGAGAATGGCAGTGCTGTAGCTCAGAGCCCTGACCCCTCCAAAGTACATGGTGGCATTAGAAACATTACAACAGTGTTAACGAGGAGGAACAGAGCAGGGCAGTGGTGGAACACATCTTTAACCCCAGCAGAGGTGGGCAGAATCTCTGAGTTTGAGGCCAGCCTGGTTTACAGAGTGAGTTCCAGGACAGCCAGGGCTACACAGAGAAAGCCTGTCTAGAAAAAACAAAAACAAAATAAAACAACAACAACAAAAAAGAAGTGGAACATGAGAGAGACAGACAGAGAGATAGAGGCATGATGTGTGAGTGTGCGCTTGCATGCAGATAGCTTTAAAATACAGGTTGACATTCATATTGAAAGGCAAGACTTTTTATGCATGTATGCATGTGCAGGTAGAGATCAAAGGTTCAGCCTCAGATCTCCTGCCTCAGGAGGGACCCATCACTGGAATTAACCAAGTAGGCTCAGCTAGCTAGCTGGTGAGCTCCAGGGATCTGCTGGTCTGTCTCCCTCCAGCTGGGATCACAGCTCCCGCCACCTCTGACTGCTGGGAACTGTTCTGGGGACACAAACCCATTCAAGGCTGGCACTCTCCCAACTGAGCTATCCCTCTAGCTCCAAGAAGTGCTGCTTTTGAGAGGTGACACTTCAAGGCTAGGATCTTAATATAACTGTTTCTTACTGGGTTGCCCAGCCCGCATGGCTTTCTTTGCCTCAGCAGATTAGGTGTCCATATCCAACCTAGGACTCCCAGCCTCTGGAATGGTGAGGAAATGAGTTTTTATTCTTTGTGTCTTGTCTCAGGGACTGTGTGACAGCGACATCATGCTACTAAGAGATAAGTGGTATTGATGCTGGCTCAGTGATCTCGGGGACAGACAGCCCCAGGCACTGCCCAGCCAAAGGCATCTGTTCTCCCTTCATGCACCATCCTGGCTTTGCTGGAAGGCTGCTGTGGGAGGAAGGCATTAAAGCAGAGACAGGCAGCCCTCAAGGTTTCCTGTGGTGAAAGTGACTCCCGAGTTAGCACCTGTGAAAATGCTCCAAAGACCAAACCCAGACACTCAGAAGCAAAGCAGGCTCAGGATTCTTTCCTACTCTGGTTTTTGTTTGTTTGGGTTTTTTGTTCTTTGTCAAATTGACACAGGCTAGAGTTATCTGAGAAGGCAAAACCAACACTGAGAAAATGCCTCCATTGGGTAAGGTTGTAGGCAAATCTGTGGAACATTTTTTTTCTTTTTCCCCCTATTTTTAAAATTTATTCTTCTCTCATAGAAAACATTTCTGTCATGGTCTCCCCTCCCTCTTCTCCCGTTTTCCTCCTCTTGCCTTCCCTCTCCCCCAGATCCACTCCTCCTCCTCTGTCTCCCTTCAGAAAAGACTAGTGATTAATGTTTGGGGGTCCAGTACATTGTGGGTGGTGCCATTCCCGGCAGGTGCTTGGCCCTGGGGTCTACAAGGAAGCAGGCTGAGCAGGACATGAGGAGCAAGCTGGTGAGTAGAACTTCCCCACGGCCTCTGCTTCAGCTCCTGCCTCCAGGTTCCTGCCCTGACTTTCCTGGATGATGGACTATGGCGTGGAACTGTAAAGCTGATATACACTCTTTCCTCCCCAAGTTGCTTTTGTTGTGGTGCTTTACCACAGCAATAGAAACCTTGACTAAGACAATTCCTTTCTTGTATTTTCCTTTTTGTTGTTACTGGTTTTTTTTTTTTGTTTTTTTTTTTGTTTTTTTTTTTGTTTTTTTTTTGAGACAGGGTTTCTCTGTGTAGCTCTGGCTGTCCTAGACTTGCTCTGTAAACCAGGCTGGCCTCAAACTCGTAGGTCCACCTGAATCTGCCTCCCTGAGTGCTGGGATCAGAGGTGTGTGCAACCATGCCAGGCTTCCTTCCTGTACTTCTTAAAGGAAGTCTGGGGCTGGCTAGATGGGTCAGTGGGCTAAGTGCCCACTTCAGAAGCAGGAGGACCTAACTTCTATCTTCAGAATCTATGTCAAATTAGACATGAAGCAAGCATCTGCAACCTCAGCACTTCTATGGTGAGACAGGAGGTGCATGTGTGTCATAGAATTCCCATGTGCCTGCCCCCCCACACACACACACAGGAGAGAGAGCTGATTTTGTGGGAGGCATCAAAACAGTCTGATTTTAAAAACCGTGGTTTCTATTTTGCCTTGAATTTAACTTTTATGTGGTAAGCTCTAGCCATAAAGTATAAATAGGCATCACAAGAAAAGGTCATGAAAAGTCTTTTAAGAACAAGTAATGGGCCAGAAAAATGGCTTAGCCAGTAAAGGCACTCGCCACCAAGCCTGACAACCTGAGTTCAATCCCCAGGACCCACATAGCAGGAGAAGAAAACCAACTTCCACAGGTTGTCCTCAGACCTCCACATAGTGTGGCATGCATCCCACAGTAAGCAGAGAATTGCAATTTAAAAATTAAAAAAGAGATAAAACCATTAGCGTGTGCAGTTTAAACCTTACCCCCTTCATCTCTCCTCATGCTACCTGGAACACAGGTGTGAAAGCAGGAGCCCAGTGCAATGGAAGCTGAGGACAGCAGAGTGGGGGTGCGTGTCTGGAAGTGTGGATTTGCAGCTTGAGCACGGGCCACCTGCTTCTGTGCATCACGTTACTTCAGAGCTCAGGGTGCCCAAGTATTCATTAAGCCTCTGAGCTTCGGACACAGTGGTGTGTCATAAACCCTGAAGGGGGTGCGAATGTCCTTTTGTATATATCTATTCCCAGAATGAAATAAAGGGTTTGAAACTGAATTTTAAATGACTAGGAATAGATGGATTTGGCTGGGTTGAGCTGGAAACTGAGGGTCTGTGGGTCAATGGTTCCTGAGTGTGGCCCCCTCTCGGCAGAAATGGGGGCAGACCATGAGTGGGTGGCCTGGGCCCCGCTCCTCATTTCTCTAAGGCTCTAATCACACAAAAGCGAAGGCGATGATGGCAGTGGTTTGTGAAGTAGCCAAGTGCCATAAGCAAATAGTTGTAAATGTTGAATACCATTAGGATGTATCAAATATTTATTGCACTTCTAACAACTCTGAAGGGTTGGTGTGGGGTACAAAGAAGACAGAAGGACAGCTCTGGTCACCCTAGTAGCTCCTGGACCTGGTCCTGGAGGAATGACTTCCTGCCTCCATTGTCAAAAAGTCATGAGATGCTGCAGAATGGCCTGGGGTGTGACTGCAGTGGGGAGCCAAGTGTGAGGTACCGAGCAGTCTCCCAAAGACCCTCCCACTCATGGGGGCAGAAGCCTCCTTAGCATCTAGCCCGGCCTTCCTCTGGACGAAGTACGTCATTGTTTCTGCTTAAGATGTGAGAGAAAGCCAGGCCTGGTGGTGCAGGCCTGGGATTCTAACCCTTGAGAGATGGGGGTGGGTGGGTGGGGTTCAGGAATTCGAAGCCAGTCTTGCTTATGTAGAGAGTTTGAGGGCACTCTAGGCTGCCTCAAGAGCCACCACCAGACAAGCAACTAAACAGCTGCGATTGTACATGGGGCTGCCGGGGGAATGCGGAGAGCCCAGGGGAAGGTGGGGCAAGGGAACTGTCCCTGCTGTCTACCTTCATGAGATCTGACTGGGCCCGATGCCACCTGCCCCTCTGTAGCTTCCCCATGAGGTTGCCTGGGCTCAGGCCATGAGGCACCTTTCAGGGGAAGAACCAGTTTCAGTGAGCCCACCTTCCCAATCTTCAGAGGGCTCCTGCTGTCTGACACCCATGGCCACCTCCCCTGCCATCAGCCCAGTCAGATCCTGGGAAGTTAGATGCACTTTAGGGCCCATCAATCACTTTTCTTCCTGTGGCTCCCTCTGGCTTCCTTTTGGTAACTGTGGTCAACAGGACAGGACACACTTGCTTTTTTTTTTTTTTTTACCAAGCAGAGGACTCCTGGTGGGTGGAAGGACCCTTTCTGGGGAAGTTCCTGGCTGATTCCACAGCTCATACAGGGCATTCCTCAGAGGATCTGGAAGGCATTCTCACCCACGTTGTTCAGTTTTTGTTTTGTTTTGTTTTTTATCACTGTGACACAATGCTATGGGTGGTTAAGTACAGAGGACATCTGCTGGGATTTCTAGGCTCTGTGTCTCAGAACAAATAGTCCAGCCAGGACATGTGGACATTTTAAAAAAAGGTTTATTTATTTGCTATATATACAGTATTCTGCCTGCATATACACCAGCACACAGAAGAGGGCACCAGATCTCATTATAGATGGTTGTGAGGCACCATGTGGTTACTGGGAATTGAACTCAGGACCTTTGGAAGAATAGCCAGTGCTCTTCACCTCTGAGCCATCTCTCCAGCCCCGGGATGGCTTTGTAAGAAAGAGAAAAGATCAGTGGGCCAAAGACTGTGGAAACAGAAGCCCAAAGGCCCTTGGGCAGGAGAGTCTTGACCCTTTATGTGTCACCTACAGACAATGTACACAGGACACCTTTCCTCACATGCTCTGTCCGTTGCCCGAGCCTCAGCGGGCAGGGGTTCCCAGTGTTTCTGCTCATTGCTTTCTTTCAGATTTCTTTTGATGCCTTTCTCACCAGCCACAACTGACAGGGAAACCTAAGAGAAAGGGGGCGGGTTTTCTGGACCACGGTTTCAGTCCACAGTTGCTTAAGCCCGTTGTTAAGAACTGTGTCAAGACATCATGAGGACAATATGTCATATAGAAAAATCTCCTCCCCCTCACGACAACCAAGAAGCAATGAGAGTGGCCAGAGTCTCAATAGCCCCTTCAAGGGCTCACCTCCAACGACATGACCTGCTCACATCAGCTTCTACCTTGTAAAGGTCCCAGCACCTACCAACAGCACCACAGGCTGGGGACAAAGCCTTCAAGAGGTGAGACTTTGGGGGACACTTCAGGTTCCAACTCCAAGGTCACCCCCTCTCTCGCCCATCAGGGAGCCTGGTCAGCCCCCTTTCACCTCAGCTCCAAGGGGAATCCTCACATGGATCTTCTACTGAGTGCCGGGAAGCAAGGCAAGATGTTGGGAAGTGGTCCTCATGCCCCATCATGCCTGACCAGTGGCCTGTTCTTCACTAGATGCACGTCTCTCTGCTACCCTCGGTCCTCACTCCCATCCCAGCATGCATCATGGGCAGTTAGCTCTGGAATCCTGTGTTGTGGAGAGAGAGGACATCACTGTGTCTTCCCTGGCATCTTTTCTTTTTTTAATAAGTAGTGAATTTTTAAAACTGAAATTCTTAATAACACAGATCTTCTCAAAATCAGCTCTTATTTATTCTTCCATCAATCTCCCCAACTCTGTAATGGAAAAGTCCCTTAAGGACTAGCAATGGCCCAGCCAGTAGAAGTGTTTATCAGCAGACCATGTAGCCTGAATTTAATTCATGACACCCACATGGTTAAAGGGGGGAAGTGACTCCTGCCAGCTGTTCTCTGACCTCCACATGTATACTAGGGTACTCGGAAACACATACATGCACACACACACACACACACACACACACATCATAAAAGAGTGGACACCTCACAATTCCCTTCAGGGAGTTTCCTTCCAGAACTCTTACTGCACACCCAGTTTTCAATCTATTTCAACCATCAAAATCATATCTCTTCTCTGTGGGAAAAACCTAGAAAGCACAGGACATTAAAAATAATAAAAAATAAAAAGTCTAATGAACTCTAAATACCTCCAAACGATTCTAAGATCTGTATTTCAGGTCAGTTCAGTTGTGAATTATTTCCTTCACACCCACAAAAATCACAGCAATAGCTAGCAATCAAGGATCACTTATTCACGAGCTTCCATGAGGGATGCAACAGCCCAAACTAATGCCTTACTTTATACTAAAAAGAAAAGATATAAACATGAAACATACTAAACAATGAGGTCCAAATATGGATTAAAAGATAGAAGCCTTTACAATGTAGCACACAGTTAATTGATACCCAGTAATCCTGTACTGATGTAGCACACAGTTAATCGATACACAGTAATCTCAAACAATGTAGCACATAGTTAATTGATACACAGTTGTCTCCACGAGTGGTTGCTGGAGCTAAGGTTGAAAGGACAGGAGAAAATTCTTCTGTTTCCTGGCCAGGGTGCGACTAAAGTATAGCAACTGATGTGCTAGAAGGGGTCAAATCCCAGCCCCAAACTGCCTGCTGCCACATCTTGCCTCCCATAAACTCAGTGTTTGCTATGCACATCACAGTCTCAGAGAGAGTGATATGCAATAAATATTAATATCGCTCTGTCGTCTGCCACGGTTTCTTATTCAGAGGAGCCCAGTCCCAGCTGGTGATGGTCAGTCCTGTGATTGGCCTCCTCCTTCAAATGTCCCTTCATGGTTTATTCTTGGCTCAGGGGAACTATCTCTGACCCTAGAGAGTGGACGCCTCACCAATTCCCTTCGGGGAATCCCTTTCCAGAACTCTTCCTACATGCCCAGTTTTCAAAGTCATGCCTCCTCACTGTGGGAAAACATAGAAAGCACAGGACATTGACTGCATAACTCAAGGTATATGGTGTGTGTGTGTGTGAGTGTGTGTGTGTATGAGTGTGTGTGTGTGTGAGTGAGTGTGTATGTGAGTGTGTGTATGTGAGTGTGTGTGTGAGTGTGTGTGTGTATGTGTGCGTGTTCTAAGCATGAGCGCATGCATGGAGGCCAGAAGAGGATGTTGAATACTCTCTCCACGTGAGGCAGCCTCTCTCACTGAACCCAGTGCTCACTGTTTCTGCCCGTCTCTGGCTCTCACCGTTCCCCAGTGCTGGCATCTCAGGTGCAGTCAGCCAGACTTGGCTCTATTTAGGTGCTGAGCCCTGATTCACACCATGGCGCTCACCTACGCAGCCATCGCTATGCACTCAGCTATCCCCTCAGTCCCCTCACACTCTGCTGATTTCAGTTTCTTTCATTAACTTAATCAGATCATTAATTCAACAAATATTTGAGTTAACACCCTTCTCTCAAAGAACCATCACAGAGGGAGACAAAGCTTACAGAGCAGTTCTGGACCTGCATGGAATCGCTACATCATTTCTGGTTTAAGATATGTGTAGCTCATTTCAATTAAATATATATTATATTGAAATGCCCCTTGTACTCAAATTTCATCTTAGCCTGAAATCTCCATTAACATCCACTGTGAATTTCCTTTGTCCATTTAGATTCAATTGCATTCCGATCCCTGGCTCTCCTGGGCATCCGCAGCTCTTAGAGCACACCCTTCCTGGCTTACTTCAGCCCACTCTGAGTTTTCCTCCTGCCCAGAACTGAGAGGGTAGACACCCCAAGTGTCTTCCTCTGTGAAAGCCGCTCCCTCCAACTTGCACACCAGGAGAGGCGGCTTCCTTTGAGCCAAGCTCTAGACAAAAAGTGCTATTGTTCAGAAGGCAGCAGCTTCAGATTCTGCTGCGGGCTTAGGTGCTGTTCCTTTTGCTATTTTTCTCCTCTACACTTGGAAATGATAAAAACAGGGATCAATTACGACTCTGAAACAATTGTCATTTAAACGAATATGAGTCTATTTTAACCGATTATAATGTGTGTAGCTTTCTTTCCAGAACCGCGCCATCTCAGGCTATTGTATAGGGGGAGCTCAGCCAACAAAACAAAACATATCTCTTTTAATATTCAGATGAGCATCAATCCAGGTTCCTGCTGTTGCCCACAAAAGGGCTTTCTTCCTGAGTTCTGCCTGTGCACTCAGCACATCTGTCTGAACCCCAGCAGGGGAAGTTGATCCATTCTGTTGCTATGGCCCCTCTGCAGACTGCACCCCTATTCTCATCAGCCTTCTTGTCTCTGGAGCTTGAATTGGGGGCTATCTATGGAGCCCAGGCCTCCCGAACAAATACCGCCTCTACCTTCTCACAGAACAATGACCGTTCAGGGTCTTAGAGAGTCTCACAAGTCCTCCTGTGCTGTGTCTGGCTCTCTAAGGTCTCCGCTGAAACCCAGGGGTTGGTACTGACCCCAGTGTTTGTGAGTTTTGTAGTCTCCTGGACTGAAAGACTTTCTGAGCTCTCAGTTTGTATCTGTAAATTTGGAGCAAAAATAAACTAACAAACAGAAACCAGACACCCAGGGCTGGGGGATAGCTCCTGCTCACCAGATAAGCATGGAACTCTAGGAACAGAAGATGCTAGACCTGGTTGTATGTGTACATAATTCCAGGGCTGGGAAATAAGACAGGTGGATCTCTGAGGCTTGTTGACCAGCCAGCCTGATCTAATACACACACACACACACACACACACACACACACACAATGTGCTCAGTCATGGCCACTCTTCATCATGGTCCCCAGAGCAGAAAGGCTACCTCCACACAAAGGCAGCTGATTGATTTGACAACTTTCACTTCTGTAGAATGGGGGTGGCAGCCCCTGTTTTTGCGTGAAGCAAGAAGAGGTGCCTAGTGCCTGACAACACTGAGAAGTGGCTCCCAGAAGGCAGAGAGCATTCACCTCACAGATGCTGCATACAGGGAAGGAGGTACAGACCCTAGAGGGAAATTATCCCAAGTAAATCACAAGATTCTCAGTGCTTAGTTTTCCAACACATCCCACGCTCACAGAGCAGACTCTGTTTTGAACCCAGAGAGCTGTGTTTGTCAAGGTAAGCTTGTCTTTGGATTTGTTTTTGGGACAATGGCATGCACCCCAGGCTGGCTTTGAACTCTCCACGAAGTCAAGGATGATAGCATCTATCCTCCTGTCTCCGCCTCTAGAGTGCTAAGACTGAGGGATATGACACCAGGCCACCTGAGCTGTCTCCTCAGCCACTCAAAGACCATCTTCTCCTTCCTGTATCACTCTCAAGGCCCCTGGGATGAAGCCAAGACGTCTTGGACCTGAGACAAACACCCTGGGCACTGGAGGAGAACCGATTCATCCTTAGAAGGCCCTTTGCATGATCTGTGCTCACAGGACACATCAACATACTTCATTTCCCAAGGCTTTGTGTGTGCATATTTGTGTATACTTGTGTGTGTGAGAGTGTATGTGGAAGCCAGAGAGTGTCATTCCTCAGTTACTGTCCTCCTTGGGTTTTTTCCCCTCCAATAGGTCTCTTATTGGCCTGGGAATTATTCAGCTGGATTGATTGTCCAGCAAGTCCCAGAGACCTGCCTGTCTTTATCTCCCCATGCTGGGATTATAAGCATGTGCCATGATGGCTTTTCCCATAGGTTCTAAGGAGATCAAGCTTGAGTATTCAAGATTGTATGGTAAGCAGTATAATAACTGAGTCATCTTCCTAGGTCCACCCATCCGCCATGTTTTTCTACAAGTCTGAGGTCATGCCAGACGCCAGGCAATAGCACAACTGAGGGTGCTCAATGAAGATAAATCCACAGGAACCAGACACGGATGCCGGGTCCCACTTCTGTCACCGTGGACTGGGCACACCACATCTCTGACTCCGGCCTTCTCTCCTATAGAACAAGCTGACAGGTGTGTTCTCAGTGCCCTTGCCATGGCTGTCAGCACCTTATAATTTTCTGCTCTTATTACAACTTCTTGCTTAGACCCAAGCCCAAGAAAACTTTCTAGAGTAGAGCTTCCTAAGCTTTCTCCATTCAAAAATCTCTTTATATCTAATACATTTTGATGCAGTTCTTGATACAGGTGTATGAAACCAGTTTACAAAGCAAAGATTTGCTGGTAACAAATCATACATTTATTTTAAACAATTCTTTGGTATACATATGATTTTACCATTTATTAAAGACAAAAGAAAACTTGCATACTAATGAGATAGATGTATTTGTTTATTTTTACATGAGAATTAAGTCTTGGCTGCATGTTCAATGCTTAGGACATGGAGCCTTTTCCACACTTGTCAAGATTGATTGATATTTTCTTTTTATCATCATCAATTCTGAGAATACTGTTTTTGCATAAATTTATAGTATAAATGGTAGACATATCATCAGGACCAGCCTACGTTCACTGATATGTTTTTTAAATGAACCTCAAGTCAGCAGTTAAACAGTAAATTTTAAGACCAAGCATTCTAGCATGCTACAATATAAAGTTGTACTAATTTGATGCTTACATTCTAAAGAACAGTGATAAGAGAATAGGAAAAGTCTCTGTTTTCTGTAATTAAACTATTTTGCTTCTGTAAGAGCAGAAGATTTCATATTTACAGGAAAAACACTGCAGTCCAAAATAGAGAATAGTTTTGAATGTGAGCTGAGGTTTTGGGCAGCATTCCTGACGTCCGGTGTGCGTGAGGGTGCAGTGCAAAGTGCTCGCGTAACTGTTCAGAAGCAAGGCTGCAGTGAAGTCACATGACATAGCATGGCTGATGATGCCAGAAAAACCCTGGACACCTGGCCTTTGATTTTGAATTAATTTAAGGAGGATGAGCAGTCAAAACCCTTTTCCTTTTCCAACCCTTTTGTGACCCTCCCCACATTCAGTTATGTGAACCCATGAGAAGTCACGGTCCACAATTTAGGAGCTGGGGTCTAGACCCTTTCATCCAAACCCACTCATTTTCCATTCCTGAGAGGTGCTGAGGGTCTCACAGCAAGCAAGGTCTCATAGGTAGTTGCAGAGTTCATGGTCTGGACCACGAGTGGGTATCACCCAGTGAGGGACTCACGGACCTGGGAGTCCTGAAGGCACACTGGAGCACTCAGCTTTCCAGGGAGCACCTGGGCTAGTCAGCGCTAGACCTGGGCCGTGCCTGTCCAACACTGCTCTACGCCCTGGCATGTCACCCAACACAGGCCAAAGCTGGCAGAACTACCTGGGGGTTTCCCCAGACTCCATCAGGCCTCCCTCACCCCTGTCACCCTCTCCTTCCAGGGACACTCCCTAGTCTGCTCTGTCCCTGGGCCGCAAATGCTCCATCTCTGAGAGTTTCTCAAGAACCATTCTCTTGTAGCAGAGTATGGCATGTGGCAGCAAGTGTCCTGCCAGCTCTCAGTCCTGTCATTTCCAAAAAGCTCTCGGAGTCAGCGCACCAGCCACACCTGACAGGGATGAAGTTCTCTGACTCTGTGGTTGGTCCTTTGTCTGGATGCCTGCAGCTGCACAACCTTCCTTCTGGATGTACCCTCTGCTTACAGTGTCACCTCTGCACCGTGGCTGCTGTTTGCTGTGATTTAAAGACTGAGCCTCTCACACACAGTCCTTCGGCCTCAGGCCTCTGAGAGCTGAGATTCGTCTGTGTGCCACCACCATCCACTCACCGTCCTTGTCTTGTGGGATGTGACTCCTCCTCTTCAGAGTTCAATTCAGGAGGCCTCACCACTTCCCAGCCAGGCTCCCTTCTTCCCTCTTTGCACCCCACCTCAAGCTTTGTGATTTGTACGGCATACTCTTCCACCTCACAGTTCTGCAGGACCCTCCTCATCTGGAATGTTCCCTTTACCCCTGAGGTTTTCCCAGAGCGAGGGAGTCCTCATGTTTCCGTCCTTGAGCTGCTCTGTCCCTGGGCCACCCTGCCTTGTCCTTATCAATAACACAGCTACTTCCTCACCCGTCCTTCAGGCCATCATGACAGCTAACATTGTCAGGATCTGAACTTATCCAGAAGAAAATTTGACAGGGTCTAAAATTATCCCAGAGACAAACCTTGGGCATGCTTGTGATGGGGTTTCTAAATTGAGTTAATTGAGGTAGGAACCCCACTCTAAATGTGGATGGCACCATTCTATTGGTTGGGGGTCCTGGGGAGAATGAAAATGATCGAGTGAACTGAGCACAAGCATCCATCTCTCTCTGCTTCTGTCTGGAGAACAAGGTGACCAGCTGCCTCACCCTCCTTTGGCCTTGGCATCCCGGCTGTGAGAGACTGTCCTCAAACTTAAGCAAATCATTCCTTCCTTAGGCTGCTCCTGTCCAACAGAAGAGAGTGATGACAGAGTTGGGGCCTGTGTCTCGTTCATCCTACTGTCATGAGGGCCTAGCACAGACAGGGCATGATGAAATCAGAGAGCCATATAGCTCCAACTGCTGGAACCCACGTTCACTGGGGTGCAGGAAGAAGGCTAAAGTAGCCTAGACCCAGGCTTTCTTCTCTGAGGCTGAGATGAGCACGTGGAATTGCAGGGCTGCTTGAATTTAGGGATCTGATCACAGGTAGCACATGCCCGCAGCTGTCCCCATAGGAACCGTATCCAGCAAACCTCCAACTCTGAGTGAGCAACATGTCCTGGGTCCAAACTCCCTCCCTCCTGCCATGGCCCTAGAACCCAGTGGGGGCCGACGTGGGCACGGGGCCAGCTCAGGGCGCCCAGAGCCCCCGCCACAAGGCCCGTGAGGGGCTGCAGCTGCAGGGACAGGGTGGGCAGGTTGTCATGGAAACCAAACTGCTGGCCTTTCTCTGGTGTTTAGATTCTGACAGAGGCCAGGCTTTGCCAGCACACACTCCCCCGGGCTCCTTCCCGCCTCCTCAGCTGTGTCCAGAGTACACTGCAGGCGGCAGAGATGGGTCAAAGGCCCTGAGGAGCAGGGGAAGCAAAGGGGCACAGAAGCTGCCACAAGTTTCTCTTTTCTGGCCCTGTCCACTGCCACAGTTTCTTAGACTAGGCACTGCCTGGAAGGAGCCAGGTGTCGTGGGCAGAAAATGCTCAGTGTCTGAGTCTTGGGACAACAGGTTTTGAGTTCTCATCCCTGCTAGTACTTCATAGCTGGGCACCACTGGTGACCCTTCCCAAGCTCCCAGCGCCCACTTTTTCCACATATGACATAAAGACCGCTCAGTCCTCTGGTCCTCATCACATACCCTGCTCATGGGTAAACTACGAAGTGTCCATGTGTCAGCACAGCTGTTTAGGGATATAATATGTACTTAGAGAAACCAGGTAAGTTGAGCTGGGGCACTGGCTCAGTTGGTAAGGAACTTGCATTTGTAAGTATGGGGATCTGAGTTTGGCCCCCGAATGGTGCACACTGTAACCCCAGTGCTGGAGCGGGGAGACAGGCTGTCCCAGGACACTGAAAGCCCTCAAAAAGAAAGTGAACTGTCTGTGGTGATGCATTCACTTAACCCTAGCACTTGAGAGGCAGAAACAGGCAGATCTCTCTAAATTTGAGGCCAGGCTGGTCTACATAGAAAGTTTTAGGCCAGCCAAGACTATATGGAGAGACCATGTCTCAAAGAAAAAAAAATAGAGAGAGAGAGGTATTTGGCTGCCGACGAATGATAGCTGAGTTTATGTTTGGCTTCCATGCATGAACACACATGTGAATGCATATTCATGTACATGCACACCCTAACAAACATACTCACACAAGAATTAGATAATCTGTGCATAGTAGCATACGCCTATAATCCAAGCACTAGGGAGGCTGGGACAAGACAGCCTTGAATTCAAAGCCAGTCTGGTCTGCCTAGCAAGTCCTTGTCTCCCACCAGGAAGTCTCCCTTTTCATTCGGTGCAGGCCCCACCCCGTGGGATGCTGAGGTACATATTCAAGGTGTGTCTTCCCATCTCAATGCACAGTCTAGAAACTCCCTCCCAGGCATGCCCAGGGGCTTATCTTCTCCCTGGCTCCAGAGCTTGTCAAGTTGACAATATTAATCAAGACAGAAACGGTAACTTCTCACTATGTGACAGTTAAGGAGTCAACGGCAGGGAAAGTAGTGATGAACAAGCCACCTGAAGAGATGCTTTACATCCAGAGTGAGTTAAACACTTGTTTCTATGTCTTCTCTGAACTCCTTCCTCGTTTGGTAGAACAATAAAATCCTGCCCAGACGTGGGAGAACAGCCACAGAAATTCAGTCATGGAGAATGTGGTTTCCCCCTTGTAAGGAGCCTGTAAGACAGCAGAGCTGTCAGGAGCAAAATTGAGAGACATTTTGGTGATAGTGACTGGGTAACGCCCTTAAGGCATTAAGAGTTTGTAAGACAGCAGAGCTGTCAGAGTTAGATTAGAAGATATTCCTAGTAACAGTAATAAACATTTCTTTTAAGGCATTAAGTAGTAAAATTAAACAATATCAGTAGACTAACAGCCCGCATGTGTGACGTTTTAAAGTAAAGTATAGAAGTTAAGATAACGCCCTTAAAGTGCTAGGTAATGGAATTAGGTAATGCCAGCTGGCTAACAGCTGATGCATGTGGAGGTGTGATAAGCTAAAACTATGCCCTAAAAATGTATAAAAACTGCAGCTTGAGCCTATGTAGTTGCGACGGGCTAAACTCTTAAGTGAGGAAGCTGCAAGATCGCCAATAACCAGCCCATTCCCGAACAGCTGCATGAAAAGCACAGACTACCTTAACAAACCGGTCCTGTGAGGACCCGTTATCAGACCAGCCCTGGAAGGCGGCTCCCGAGCAACTGCAGCTTCCTTGACAAATGAGGCCTGGCTGGAGCAGAAAAGCTCCGAGGCCCATCCAGTTAGCAGAAGACGTGTCTGAGGTCCGGCGGGAACTGTGAAGTTCCGGGACCTAGAAGACACTGAAACACCATAACACCAGAGGCAACGTGTCCGAGCGCGTACCTGCGGTCAGGTGGTATATCCTATGAGATGTACAATGTGCTATGCAATGCTTAGATATTTGTGTGATTTGTGTGATTAAAGCAGCATTCAAAATCATTCTGGCGTTGGCTCTTATCAATGCCTTGCCACCCTAGAGAGGCATCTCGGTTAAAGTCCTCTGGCATCGTGACACCCCTAGACTCTGAGCAGCCAGGTCCAAGAGCTGATCTCCTGTTGTGGCAGCGTATTGTATTAAAGGAGATGCCAGTGATATCTTCATGCTCAGTGTTTGTGTCTCCCTGTTATAGGGTCTTTGTGCACAGGTGACACTCAGCAAGCGCGCATGAAACAAGGGAATATATGAAACTGCACAAGGATGTAGACTCTGTCCCGGTTAGGTTTTTGTCAACTCGACACAAACTAGAGTCATCTGCGAAGAGGACCCATGACAAAGAAAATGCCCCCATTAGACCTGTGGTCAAGACCATGGGTGTTTTCTGGATTGGTGATTGATGCAGGAGGGCTCTGCCCACGTGGGTGGTGCGCCCCTGGGCGGGTGGTCCTACGTTGTGTGAGAAAGCAGGTTGAGCAAATGTTGGGGAGAAAGCCAGTTAACAGGATTCCTTCATGGCATCCGCTTCAGTTCCTGCCTCTGGCCCCCCCATCTCCATGTTCCCTCCCTCCCTGCCTTTCCTCAGCGGTGGACTGTAAACTGTAAGTAGAACAAACCCTCTCCTCCCCGTGCTGCTCTGGCCACGGCGTCCATCACGGCAACAGGAAGCAAACAACTCCAACATCCACGCCTACCTTGATGTGTGGAGACAGGGAGTGAGGCCTTGTCTGTGGAAGGATGGGTCAAAATGAGCAGATGAGGGGGAAGGAGCCGGTAAGAGGAGGGCACGAGGAAGACCAATGCTTCCAGTTGCAAGAGTGTGGGGTGTCTGAGCAGCTGAAATGCTGCAGCGCCTTCCTACAGGGTGGGGGGTGGAAGGTGAAAGTGAGCGCCATGAGGAAGAATCATGGCAACAGAGCTCTCTCGAGCCACCTCCAGGATCTGGGACTTCACGGTAGCAGTAATGGGAGACTAGGCTTTGTGGAGACCCGCTTTCCGACCACAGCTGTTTCCATGGAAAATGTTCCGGCTGCTGAGTGGAGAACGCACAGTGGTTTCACAGAGCAGTGGTGGGAAGGCCTGTTAGTGACCTTATCATGACTGTGGCCTCAGGGATGGAGGACTCCAGGAGTTGAGGTGGGAGGCCCTGGGGAGTGAGGGCTGCTCCTGGCGAGGCTCCTCTGGGGCAGAGTGGGACACAGGGACAGGGATCATTAGTTCATAGGAAAGCATGTCTGAGGTTCCATGAAGGGGGGTTAGTACATGTTTAAGTCTGGATCTCCAGGGAGATTCTTGATGGCGCTGACAGACTCGATGACTGAAGCCCTGGGCAAGAAGAGGCTTAGGATGGAGTCTTAATGAACCCCTAACTACTGGCCAGGTGGAAGACAAGCAGGCAGCCGAGGCCAGAGATGCTCCTCTGAAAAGAGAAGCCAAGAAGGAAGAATGTGTCTACAAGGACCATGCAGCCAACCTTGCCACGCCCCTAAGATAGGAGAGCAAGTGAAAGGAGTCACACCATCGGAAACCTCTTAAGATCCTGGGTGTCTCGGGGCTGCCTCTGAACCCATGCTTCTTCCTTACTTGGGGTATTAGTTACTTTTCTGTTTCTATGATAAAACACCTTGACCAAGGCATCCCAAAGAAGAAAGAGTTTATTTGGGCTCAGTGTTCCAGAGGGATAGGAATACACCTCTATCCTGGTGGGAAGCATCATTGCCAGCAAGCATGGCATCTGGGGCTGAGGCTGAGAGCTTACATCTTTATCTGTAAGTAGAGAGCAAAAAAAGAGCAACCTGGGAATGACATATGGCTTTTGGAGCCCCAAACCTGCCTTTGGTGACAAGCTCTGTCCAGTGAGGCAACACCTTCTAATCCCACCCAAATAACAGCACAAACTGGGAGCCAAGTACGCAAATGCCTAAGACTATGGGGGCATTTCATTCAAATCACCACAGTGGAGCACACCATTCTCCTGGCTCATCTGGATTGTTCTTCCGGAAGGACACTGGGAGGGATGACAGCTATCGGCATGCATGCTGGCGAGTTTAGGAACCGTCACCATCACACACACATCCTTACTTAATGGCTGACACACCATTCCAACAGCAGGGGTCTGAGCTCTCCAGATGGCCTCCTTCCTACCTCTGGCAGGTTCACTAGCACCCACAGGGGCCCCTGCACCCCAAGAACAGACATCATCACAGCACTGAACAGCGGCCCCCTCCTCTCCTCTCCCCCTTGACATGGCTGCTGTGGGGCAGCTGAACATGATGCTCAAGATTTGGCCCCAACCAGTGGGCTTCTCTGGGGTCTATTAGCATGACACGCAGCACTTTCCAAACAACAGAACCTTGGAACCTAGGCCAGAACTTGAAATACCACCATGACACACACATGTACATGTACCCTTACACACATGAACACGCATGCACATACATACACTTGCACACACACTAAAAATAACAACTGCGTTGAGACTGATTAGGGCCCTGTGGGGACAGTGATTCACAAGGCTCCCACCCTCCCTGCCACACTCTTTGACCTTGCCATCTGCGTTCACTGACTTCATTGAACGGTTTTGTTTTTTGAGCCCAAGGTGGGCTTGAGCTGGCAGCAATCCCCTTGCCTCAGACTCCCACATACTAAGACTACAGGCGTGAGCCACCATGCCCAGTTTGATTGTTTCCAGATGTTTGTTTGTTTTTATTTATATGTGTGTGTGTTTGTGTGTGCACCATGTGTGTGCCTAGTGCCCGTGGAGGCCAAAAGAAGTTGTTGGATACTCTGGGACTGGAGTTACTGCAGTTGTGAGCTGCCATATGGGAGCTGGGAATAAAACACAGGTCCTCTGCAAGAACAGCAAGTGCTCTTTTTTATAATTTATTTATTTTTATATTAATCACAGCTTATGTACTTTGTATCCCAGCCGTAACCCTCTCCCTCATTCCCTCCCACTCTCCCCATCCCTCCCTCATCTCCTTCCTGCCCCCTTCCAAGTCCACTGATAGGGGAGGACCTCCTCCCCTTCCACCTGACCCTATTATCAGGTCTCTTCAGGGCTGGCTGCAATGTCCTCTTCTGGGGTCTAGCAAGGCTGCTCCTCCCTTGGAGGGGGGGCAGCAAATGCTCTTAACCACTGAGCCATCTCTCCAGCCCTGGTATTTAAAAAAAAATCTTGACTCTACATTGACATAATTTAAAATTCACAAAGGTTACAAAAACATAATTGCTTCCACATACTCCCAACTTTATTTCCCCAGTTATAATACCCTTCTTGACCATAGTATATTGTCAAGTAAGGAAATTGACATTCATATAATACTAAAATTTAAATTTTAAGCTTTATTTTAAAATTTAAATTTTATTTTAAAATTAAAATTAAAATTTGGTGAAAACCCTTTTTGGAGTGTACTTTGACATTATATATATATGTTATATATATAATTATATAATATATTATTCTAATATAATAAATTATATATAACATATCAAATATATATTGGTATATTATAATTATATATATTATATAATTATATATGATTGTGTTATATATTATATATAATATATTATAACATATATATATATATATATATATATACACATCCTTTTTAGACCATGACACCCAGTCTAGCTTGGAACTAATCATTATTTATCCCAGGCTGAACTGAATTCAGGGCAATTCTCCTGTCCCTCCCCCAAGTGCTGGGATTACAGGAGCAAGCTACCACAACCATCAAATTCTATGACATTTTAACACACAAGATCACCGGTCAAAATCAGAGGGACATAAAGCAAACAAGAGACTACAAGGAAAAGAAGGTGGGGACAGGGGAAGGAGGAGGTCGAGAGAAGGTAGGAATCGGAGCAATAGAGTGCGTGTATGAAATTGTCAAAGAAATTTAATAAGGTAACTGGGATTGTACACAATTCTACTGCTCACATGGATCAGGAGACTTGTGGAGCAAGGGTCTTAGCTTGCCTTCTCCTGTCCCTTTATGATTCAGCCTCTGCTGGAAGAGTGGGCCTCACAGGGGAGTGGAGGCGTGGTGGGGCATGCTGACACATGTCTTTAATCCCAGTGCTTGGGAGGCGGAGGCAGGTGGATTTCTGTGAGTTCCAGGCCAGCTACATCTCCATAGTGAGACCCTGCCTTGAAAGTCAAACAAATCAGAACAACACTCCCCATCCCAAATAGAGAGGATCTTGACACAAAAACGCTGTGTTTCAGTTGTTTGGGGAGTTGTGAATAAACGAGTGATGAAACACACAAGCATGGCGCCCAGGCGATCTCCTGCGGTGTGCCTCCGGTGGCTTCCTACTGCTGCAGAGTGAGTTCAGCACAGGAGCCGGCTCAGACTGGGGGCCCTCTACCACCTCCCCTCTTCTGTCCCACAGCTCTGGAGACAGGCACTTTCCCTACCTTCTCTTTTTTCTCAGAGCTCATCTGTGCTCTGAGAACGTTTTTTGCTTCAGCATTTCACCAAAGCCACCATTTCACAGGACTAGCCCATCACCAAGCCTGCAAATATGATATGTGAATGATACCAAAACTTTTTCAGTCAAGTACTTCTAAAGCCGAGTGGGGGAGGGGAGCAGAATTATTTTTAATTTGTTTCTTTTTGGCAGAGGTGGACAGAGCACACTTTTCATGGGGCCGAGTGTTTACTCTGGAGCACAGACCCAGAGTCTGGGAGTCGGGGTAGCTGTGGGGACTAGCCACCTTGTTGAGGAGGCAGCTGGGCCCAGGCTCGGGAGTCTGTCATGGCTGCCAGACGCAGCTCTGTCTAATTGCAACCCTTTCTCTTCCTTAGGTTTCAGCGCATCCCAGGAGGGCATTTAAAATCACATTTACTACTTTACCATCTAATCACACATAAGCCTCTCCCATACCCTCCACCCTCCTTCCATTCAGAGTGTACTTTCTGGAGCTCCATCCAGGGGGAACTCGTGACGGGAAATGGGAACGGCTCCCACGAAGGCACGATTTCCTCTTAGCTCCTTGAGTGATGGGTGAGGTTCCCATCAGACAAGGCGAGACACTTCGCGGAGGAGCCAGGACAAGTGTAAGTTTTGCAGAGCTGGGGCCTCTAGCTTGCTTCTGCTAACCCTAAGCCCAGGCCTTTAGACGAGAGAACGGATGGCAGATGGTGTTTCCTGCCAGGCACGGATGCTGGCCTGACCTCAGGAACGGGTGGTTTGCGTGGGAAGAGAGCGCCAGCTTAGGGAACTGCAAAGGTTTGGCTGGGGACTCAGGGTCCAGGCTGGTGAATCAGAGACGTGCACTTAGGGGTATTATGAGAAGGATTTCAGATTTGCTCACGAACGAAGAGTAAACTCTTCAAGTGTGGCCCTCAAAACACTCGGTGATCTGTGAGGAGGTCTAGCATTCCTTTTCTTTGAACGCTAAGAGAAGGTTGTGGCCAAACAGCAGTTCAAGCACTGCTCTTTCTTGCATGCTCTATCAAGTCTATGCTTAAGAGTCGCACTGACGTTAAAAAAAAAAAAAAAGAACCTTTATGAGATGGTGTGATTTCAGAAGGTTTTACCGGCATTGGTGAGGTTTCTACATCTAAAATACACACACACACACACACACACACACACACACACCAGAGCCTCTTTAGGAGATGAGTTTTGCCTCAGTCTCACGGGGGCAAACAGTCTTGGAGGGGAGATGCAGGGAGAGAAAACCAGGGGAAGCTTCCATTCTTGCTCACACTGCAGAATCAACAGATGTTTTAAGAGCTGCTAGATGCCATGCTGGTCCAACTGGCTCTGAGCATCTCAGGAGTAATGGACGAGAATCTGTAGTTTTCCATGTTGTAAAAGGCTACAGCATGAAGCCTTTGAGATTTGGTGATGAGAAAGGACAGATCTCGGCGGTCAGGTGAATTTTCCACTGCAGTGGAGCGTTTCTGTATGTCCAGAGAAACAACCAGAGACAGACATACAGACTGCCCCTCTGAGACCAGGAAAAGCGGTTCGTCCAGATCCCTCTGTAGGTCTAGCTTTGCTTGGGCAGCAGCAACTGACTTTTTTTCCTCCTCCTCTGCCTCCTCCTCTTCCTCTCCATCCTTCTCATTCCCTTATACCTCTTCTTCCTCCTTTTTACTCCTTTCATTCCTCTCCTCTTCCTCTTCTTTCACTTTCTTCTCCTCTTTCTCCTCCTTTCCTTCTTCTCTTCATCATCTTCATCTCTTCTTCCTCTTTCTTCATCTTGCTTTAGTATACTTAGCATAAAATTTCTCTCTTAATAACGGTTCTGTTCTTTGAGGTTACTGGTTGGATTGGTGTCAGAAAAAAAGAGAAACATCAGCTGTCTGTCTTCTGTGGTTTTAAAACGTAGTTTGAATCAATTTTACTGCAAAAAGAAACAGGGCGAAGGAATCACAGATACATATTTTGAGTAACAGAAGCTAAAGGTTGGGATTTTTAACCACACAATGTGGGAGGAAGGTTGAAATGACATAGAGGAATGAATTGCTTTCAGATGAATGCGAAAATTTATTTTTAAATGGTGTAAAGTTGACTTGAAACATTAGGTGGTTTTGGAATGGTCTTTAAAAGTGATTTCCTAGTTCCCTGTCCACTTGCTCAGCAAGATGATGATGGTGTTGGTGGTGGTGGTGATGATGAAGATGATGATATACAATCATAGAGATAGAAACACCAGCACATTTCCCCTGGCACATGAAAGTCTATATCCTCAAGGCTGACCCTAATAACCACTAGAAGGAAATGGAAGAGAAATCTGAGAATGGTCTGTAATGGTAAAATGTGGCAAAATGGTTGTTTTTATATCCCCTCAAATAAATATCACCAAGGAAGTGCTGTCCCAGGAGGAGAAAGCCAGTCTTTCCTGACCCTGGGCATGGGGATTCATGTGTTCCTGAGTGTCAGACCCTAATCACGTCATGAGGGTCCCAAGAAGGCCAGCGCCAGCCCCCAGAGAGGGGATATGAAGTGACACTGTAGCTTCGGAGCCTCTAACTCTGCTGTTCCTCCCCTCCCCCTTCTCATTCGTTCTCCATCCACTGGCAGACCTTTTCGGCACAGACATTCTGCCCTCATCTTCCCTGCCTGTCCAAGTCTTGGTCTCACTTCTTTCTCCCACGAGGCACAGCTTCTCCTTCCCTTTCTCTGTTCCTGCCTCCTTTCTTCACCTCTGCTTGCCTTCACTCTCCTGTTGAAATGCTGCTTGTGTTTGGCAGCTCCTGCCAAGCTGTGAGTGTAGGTGGGGCAAGGTCTCAGCCTCCTCTATTTTTATAGCTTCATCAAGCCTTTGTACACATTAACAGCTCCACAAGGGCTGAGTGAAGAAAAATCATGGCTGGGTGTCCTGAAGTGTACAAACACACTCTTACCATCCCGCTCAGGCAAACACATCCCCCCTTCCCTGTCAGCATCCTCTCTGAGAGGCCTTGCCCCATGTCCTCAGATGGCCTGCTGGTCTCTGCTACTCCTGTATCTCTTACTTGCTAGTTTGTGCTTCTCCTGAATCTCCAAAGATGATGAAAGCCTTACTTTATGAAGTAGTTCATAAGAGGAAGCTGAGTCAAGGTGACCATGGCCCAGCATAGGCCATGACTAAGTGACTAAGGACACAGGCCCTTGGCCTGAGCCAGACCTTAGGATCCAGGTTTTGCTGTTATTAGCAACATAGGTGTCCCCCACCCCAATCCCTTTGTCTCTACAAGTCTGAAATGGACGTAACAAACCCAGGTCACTGGACAACTGGAAGGACTGAGCAGGTGGACACACAGAACAGGATTAGCTTTGCCTCCCAGCTTCCTGCCTAGTGTTATTTGGTTGAAACTGAGACTTGGACTTCCCGTTCTGGTGACTTATTCGGTATAGCTGATCTCCGGTATGAAGAACAAGACCCCCTGTCCACTGTCCCCAGCGTGAGTTTCCCCTCTGCAGGATTTGGCACTGTCTGTCTGTAAGGCTTTGTTCACACTCTGTAGGGAGAAGACAAGGTATTCAAAAACTCCACAGACATGTCTCTCAGGGGATGAGGCTTGGTCTTGTACATGACCCTGTGCAAGGGAAGAGAAGGAAGAGTGATTGTGCGTTGCTTACTGTGGTTTGTTGTTGTTATTGCTGTTATGTGGCTCACAAAGATGACTATGAGCATAAATCAGAGGATTTTTCCAAGAAAGGGGAGAAAGGGAGCCTTAGGCAGAAAGCAGAGGGGAGGCAGTGGCAGGCAGAGCAGCAGAAGCACCTTGGGGCCAACTGTGGTGACAAAGACAGAGCTGCAGTCACCTCTAGGTGGGAGAGGCGTGGCCTCTGAGACCCACAGAAGCTTGTGCGGGGAGATTTTCTATGTGTCAGTCATAGTGGTGATCACAGGGGAACCCGCACGTGCTAGGAAGAAAGCACCCCACCATCAGCTCAAGACAAGCAAGCTCCATGCGTATTTAGTACCATGCCCCAAGACCAGTCTGGTGTATTTTACTCATTACTGGGCAGGAGAGTCTTGATTCTTCCAGACTGAGATCTCCAGCATTCTTTGGCCTTGGCTAAGACAGCCTCTAGGCTGACTGTGTCTTATCTCAGGAAAGGGTTAAATGGGTCAGCCTTGGGTACTGGTGTGAGAATTAAGTCACACTGCACGCATGCAACACTTGGCAAACAGACAGGCAGTGTGGTTGGTGAGGCCATCTTCTCTGTGTTTGACTTTTGAAGCAGATGACACTGTGGTGCTTTTCCCTATCCTGCTGGCCAGAGCCTTGCTTCGATAGTCACAGGCCAAGCAAGGACCAGCAGCACTTGGTCTTGGCTGCTTCTTGGCTCTGGAAGCTGAGGGACAGGAAGAAGGGCTTAGGGCAGCTTAGTAGGGCCACTGTCTCAGGCTGATTGGGGGTGGGGTAGGCTAACATGATACTGCAGAACCGACCATTCTTCTGTGGGATGCCAGCACAGGGAAGAGAAAGGAATCTTGAGATTGTGTTGGGGTGTAACAAGTGCTGGAAACTGTGGCTTGTCATCCTAATGCTCCTTCTCTCTAGATGGGTCCATGACTCGTCTGGCTCCCGGGCTTTCTGCCTGGCTGGGGAACTATATGCCTGAGAAGCCAGAGAGTCCTATGTGAAGCAGGAACATTGGCTGTTGTTCAGTCATCTGCTTAACAACTGTAACCCTGACAGTAAAATTAGCATGACGCCTCTAAACAGCACATATATGTTCACTCGTTTAATCCCCTGACCACCTCACGGCACAACGGTTACAACTGCTTTGAGGAAACTGAGGCCCTCCCACCGTCCACGAGAGATCTGTAGAGTGAGGGTTTGCTTTTTCAGAGAACAAATAAAATATTATAAATTTCATTCACATATATGGTCTTTTTTAATGATAGTCACCCCTAGCCTCCCTCCAGCTTCACCCAGGCCCTCACTCCCACACACTTCCCTTCCAACTCCACATTCTCTTTTCAGTGCTGCCCACCCACCCCCACCCCGGGGCTCGGGCAGTGAACCAGCAACTGTGTCCCCAGAGAAAAGTGACTCTCCCTTCTTCAGTAGCCATAAGTGGTTCCTCAGCTAGGGGGTGGAGCTCTGCAAGCCCCTCCCCTGTCAGTGCTGGAATATAGACTGCTTGCTCTTATGCTGGTCTTGTGCAGGTGACCAGAGTCGCCGCGTGTTCGTGTATGCATTGTCAGTGCCTTGTCTAGGAGACAGCATCCCGTGAGGCTCTCCTCTTCATTCCCTAGCTCTTACATTCTTCCCTCCCCTCTTCCCTGATGCTCCTTAAAGTAGAGATTTAAAGCCCAGAGTCCCGGCTCCCAAATCTAACAAATTCACTATGGCACTTGCTGCCTCTTCAAATATTGATTTATTAATCAGTGATTGGCAAAGCTTGTGACACATATAAAAATATATAAAGAATATTTCTCAGGAGATGTAAAGGTTGGATTCAATCTATTGCATGCTGGAAAGTCTAAAACTAGACACATGCTACAAAGTTTTCCAAATGTGACTCCTTCCCTCAGATCACGGTTTTAATCCAATGACAATATTTGATGAAAACAGTCAGCAAACCCACTTGGACCATCTGCTGTGTGCTGTTCACTGTGCAGGGCCCTGAGGACTCAGAGCTAAGAATGGAAAAAAAAAGTCACTTCTGCTTGCATGGAACTCACAGACAGTGGGACAGACAGACAGATATTGAACAAATGCATAAATAAGCACAACTGTCAAATGTGATAAGAAGTAGCAGAACGGGGTTCCTGGGAAGACCCAGCTCAGCCGGGCCAGACCTGGAAAGGCTCACTGAAGAGCAAGGTGGAAGCCACAGGCAAACAGGAGACTCGTGATTCTGTCAGAACTCCACGTTTGGACAGAAAATTCAAGGACCAAATCAAAAGGTGACTTGTGAACAAAAGGTGAATTCCTTCAATGCCAGGAGCTGCAAGGCAGCTCAGGATTTTCCCAGTGCCCTTTGCTGCCTCAGAATGAACGAAAGGGCTGCATTATACTGCTTGGCATTTACATAATGTTCACAGTGCGCCTGCCTTAGAACTTTGTGTCCAAAACCCATTTCTACCTGTCAATTTTTATTAGACTTTGCATATTTTTCTTTAGAAATTTAGCAAAGAAAAGGGGAATTACTCTTTACAAGAAATGTGTTTGGCTCTAAAATAATTAATGCTTAAGAAGATTAACTACCGTAGAATTGCTTCGTGGACAGGGGTCCTACCTAGGTGCCCCTGCTTGCAGGATGTAACCAACAGAAACCAGAGTTAGAGGAGAAAGGTCCCAGTGGGTCCTGCAGACAGGGCGCAAGTGTCCAGAAGCCCCAGAGGCTCAGGGTGGGCCGTGTCCACACCCCCAGGCACCATGCATATTGCAAGTGTCTGTTATTTCATCAGCACCCAGGTCAGGGAAATGGCTCAGCATGTATGTGACTTCTGTGCTGATGGGAACACCTGAATCCATGTCCTCAGAGCCCACGTAAACCTGGGCGCCACAGCTTCACCTGTAACTCCTGAAAGGAGCAGAAGACAAAGAATCCCAGAAACTTGCAGACCAGCTAGCGTGGCATACTCAAGGAAGAACAACAAAGAGACCCTTCCTCAAACAAGGACAAAAGTCAAGACCACAGCAGAGATTGTCCTCTGACATCCGTGCGTGCCCTAACACACATATGTCTGCACTCACACACATGAAGACACACACATGTACACAGACACATACACATGAAGACACACACAGTAATACACACACACACACACGAAGACACACCCCACTAATATACACACACATACACACTCACAGAGTTTTTAAAAAAAAAAACCCTCTACCAACAACTTACCAAGGACACTCAGAAATGTCTCTGTTATTTCTTCCACACTTCAAACCACTTTATTTCTCCATAATGATTTTTTTCCTAATTCTGTCCTGATTATTAGGGATTTGTTTGGCCACAAACACGTCAGTGAAATATGGAACACTGTTTCCTTTTGAGAAGGAAGATCTTAATGTATAACATATAGCAGTCCCTTCATTGCACATGTGAGAAATTGGATCTAGATCCTGTGTCCCAGCACCCAGCAGAGCTTGTCAGAGCTGGTACCTGGGGCTGCAGTCTTGCAGCCTCTCAATGCTCTGTCTCTCAGCATTGCCTCCCTTGGTGTCTAAAGACATCCAGCACATAGCTGGCTTCCAGCAATTAATGACAGCGAAATAGCAGATTTCAGAGTCATCACACCTCCCAGAAACTGAGCTCATCCCCCTGGTCCATGATGGTTTCAAGAGAGAAGCTCCTGAGTTGTCCAAGGGGTCTGTGTTTGCCCAGATGGATGTGCACTGTGGCTTCTCCTCAGGGAGCTGAGAAGGAGACATGTCACACAGATGAGAAGGCCTCCTTCCAGATGGATGGCCAGACCCAGGCCTGATCTGGAGCTTTGCAGAAGCCCCTGTGTTCATGGAACTCAGTCCTCCCCTAATCAGGCAAGGCCTGCAGTTCCCCATAGGTTACCAGGCAGGGCACAAGGAGAGCTCTGTTGTTGTTTGTGTGGTAACTGCTTCCAGAAATGAAAACAATGCCAGGCCTCAGAATTCCAGTCAGCAGCAGGCCCTGGACCAGCTGACTCCAGGCCTACCTGGAGAGTTTCCTCACAGCGCCCAGTGACTCCAGGCCTCCCTAGAGAGTTTCCTCACAGCATCCAGTGGCTCTTAAACAAAGTGCTGAACTTATTTTCATCCTCTTTCCCATTTCTGTTTTCCTTTTTGACTGTCTTAATTCAGCCCAGGCTTCACTTCCTTCAGAAGAGAGTCCCAGTTGTGTTCAGCATTTTGAGGGGTGAGAACTATAGCTTTCACTCTCATGTAAAACAAGCACCCATGGCAGAAGCTAAACACAAGTGTGGTTCACATTTCTGATTCTCCACTCTGAGAGTCTCTGGGAGAGCACCCTACATCTGTCCGTTGCTCCCTTTACACAACAAATCATCATTACTTACCCATGTTCACTTTCTGGGGTGCTAAGGATGCAGTGGGAAGGATGGATGCATTTGTAGGTGTCCGGGTGTTAGGACAAGAGCGAACATCTCAACAGATGACTCTGGAATGGTACTATGGCGGTGGAGGCTGCTGTGGGAAAGATGACGAGGAGACCATGCCAGCTGTGAGGGCCAGGGAGGGCTGTTCTGAAGAAAGGGCATTTAAACTAAACTGAGAGAACAATGGAAGTCAGCCTGAAGGATAGAAAAGAGCAGGGCCGGGAGGGGGTGGTGGAGAGAAAACAAGTGTGAAGGAACCAGAGCAGAAAGGAACACAGAGAACTCCTGCAGCTCAACGACCAAGGAAACAAGGGAGCCAGTGCTGAGGATGGGGAGGGGCCAGATTATGCCAGGCTGTGCTGTGTGAGTGAATGTGGACCTGGTCTGAAGCTGATGAGAAGCCTCTGAAGGGAATAATCACAGGACTAATAGCATTCAGTTTCTGGCATCATGTTGGGGGCTAGGGAGAGGGCCCAGAAGGTAAAGGCACAGACCTCCCAGCCTGACGATCTGAGTTTGATCCCCAGGTCCCACATGGTGGAGAGAGGGAACAGACTCTTGCAAGTTGCCCACTGATGTCAACACACATGGCACAGCATGTGTACCCATGCCCGTGAACACATACACACAGAAGTAAATAGCTAAATGAATGCATGTAAAAAGTCATATTGGTTGCCGT
The DNA here is from genome assembly GCA_028658305.1 of Pachyuromys duprasi. Taxonomy (NCBI): domain Eukaryota; kingdom Metazoa; phylum Chordata; class Mammalia; order Rodentia; family Muridae; genus Pachyuromys; species Pachyuromys duprasi. The sequence goes on from CM053749.1 coordinate 3,745,587, forward strand.
GGATATGGAGAAAATGATATGGCAGAGGCCTTTGAGTGAGCAAACAGAAGCTACACAACATGGCCAGGGCTGGGTGACTGGACCCGGGGGGAGTGTGTCTATGTTTATGACAAAGCCACTGGGCACTTGATGGCATCACTTAATGTAACAGAAGATGCAGACAAAAGGAACCCAATTTAGAAGAGGTAGATACAGTCCAAAGGAGCAGGTAGGTTAGATGTCAGGCTTGGCCTTGGAGAGAGGTTAGAGTGGCTTTTGAAGCCCGAAGAGGAAAGCCTGAAACAGGACACATAAGGGCACTGGGACAGACTCTCAAGAAGCTCCAATATTTCATGGCTTGGGGAAAAAAGAAGCCTTTAGTGAAGTTTCATACAGAGCATACTGGGCAGAGTGTAAGGAAAACGGAGTGGTCAGTTATGTCATATGCTGCCAAGAGAAGCAGCAACAGAGGCGGCAGTGTGCCCTGGAATGGCATCCTGGCGGCAGTGGCAGCTTTAGTGTTGGAGAACACAGGGAGACACAGTGTGGCGGACCGAGGAGGCACAGCATGGACAGGTGCATTTCACTCATGTCCTCTGAGATAGCACCCCAAAACAGCTTAGCTGAGGCTGCGGGGACAGCCTGGCCAGTATGGTTCCTGCTGTGCAAGTGTGAGGGCCGATGTCTGAGCCTTAGACATGGCTTGAAAATGCCAGGCATGGTGGTGCACACTTGTAATCCCAGAGCTAGGAAGACAGGTGGGTCCCAGGGCCCTCTGCCAAGGCACACGGGGAGTGGTGGTGCATATCCTGAATTCTAACACTTAGGAGAAAGAAGAAGGAAGATCTCTGTGAGTCGAAAGCCAGCCTGGTCTACATCGTGAGTTCCAGATCATCCAGGGCTACATAGTAAGACTGTCTAAAAGAAAAACAAAACAACAAATAAGGTTAGTAACACCTGGGTTGTTCTCTGGCTTCCATACATATGTACACGTGCACAATTTGCACAAACACACACACACACACACACATAACTTAATCAATTATTAAATCAGCTTTCTACCAGGAAGTTCACTGTTCACAGAACTTTATAAATAGCAAGGAATTGTCTACTTTGGTCTTTTCAAGATTACATTTGGATTAAGCCTATGCTTTATCCTTACAGAACCATTGGGTTACTTCAGTGCACGTAGCAGTGGCAAACTGTGGTCTTGAGAATGATAAGAATTCAATTCTTGCCAGCCACCCTCCTCCCAGAACTCTGCAAGTGATGTGTTCAGATTGGTCCCGTGGAATAGCGCAGGAGCTGGGGGCGGGGAGAAGATTGGTAGGGGAAAAAATGAAGTAGATTGTGTATGTTTTAAACAAAAACTCACCCACAGCACAAATCTCCCTCAGTCTCTTTGGGGTTATTGTCATTGAAATTGCCTCATTGAATGAGTGCTTTTATTTTGGGCAGCTTAATCGTATTCAAAAGTATCCACACACTAAAGGTGGTGGGTAGAGAAAGAAAGTACAGCACTCTAAGTTTTTAGATTGAATTTAATTGCAAATAAGCCTGCGTATTTATTTAATTTATGTGCCTGAGACCCAGCGGTGTGGCATGGAAATCGGCTAAGTGGCCATTGGCTTTTAAACAACACGTGTAATCGTGTAATGGTGTAATGCGTTTGCGCAGCACCTAGGTGACAAATGCTTTCACTTGCATTATCTGTTCCCCCCAAGCAATGGTGTCAGATGAGCAGGGCAGAGGTAATCTGCGCTAGCTTGGAAACAAAGAAGTGTGGGTCACAGGGTTTCAAAGACTTAGTCACGTTCCAAATCCATACTTCACGTCTCTAAGCCTAGTGGCCATTTCAACCAAACCATGGAATTCGGTGTACTTCAGGTGTGCACATGTATGTTTAGATACACATGTGTGTGTGTGCACAGGTGTGCACGTGGAGGCCAGAGGACAACCCCAGGGCCTCCTCCTTCGTTGCTTCTTGAGGGAGGGTCTCTCCCATCTGTAGCTCACTAGGTAGGCTAGGCTAGCCAGTGAGCCCAGGAAGTCCCTGGCCTTCCAGGGACTGCACTCACACCCCTCCACACTCAGTTCTGTTTGTTTGTTTTAAGCATGGGCTCTGGGAGGTGAACTTGGGTCCTTCTGCATGCAACATGGTAACTTTACCACCAGAGCCATTTCTGTCAGTGCTCTGTGTAGTTGCAACTCAGATTATATGGATCTGGCTTAACTCATCACTGAGTTTCCAGTTACAGCATTCCCAGAGCATATGATAGGGGAATGTCCTTTTTTTTTCCTGACAAACTTTTTAATTTTCAAAAATTTAGAGAAACAAAGACTCTTGATAATCAATATTCTCCTTCTTTAATTTCATTTGGGTCTCTATTTTAGAGAGTAAAGCTGTCTTGATTTCGTAACTGATTGGACCCTTCCCTCCCCCAAACACTCAGCTTTGTTTTATTCTTTCTGTCAATGTCTACATATTTTTCCCTCCTATAGAGATACAGCTAACCACATCCCATCAGTCACACTCACTTGGTGCTGCGAATTATTCACTCCCAAGGCTCACAGAAACCCCCTAGATCCAGTGGGTACCCATCCTTGCTCTTGAGGTTCAGCACCACGGACAGGGCCGAGTCTCGGGCTTACTCTTGCAGGAAGGTGGATCCAAGTCTGCAGCAGATAGCCAGCTAGGATGCCCCCTTCCCTCCTGCCCTGTGCATTCTTTCTGATGCCCTGGCTATCTGAGTTTCCATCTAGAATGAATGCACAGGCGTGGCTTGTGCTATCAATGTTCATTTCCATGATCGCACTGAGCCCTCTTGCCTCATGGTACAGCTACCTCCTTTCTCTTCCTTAGACAGCACATAAATCCAGGAACCCTGCTATTCCAACGACATATTAGGGATAAAACTTTTCAATACAGTGGGAAGTCTATTTGGAAACACGCCAGCACTACTGACGTATATGATATATATGCATATGTGCTCAGGTGTGTGTGTGTGTACCAGTGCCCAGGCTAGTTTTGATATCTGTTCTATGGACTAGAGAACCTGACACACTGCCGACATATGGCGTGTCACTCTGCTCAGGCACACCTTCTCCCAGCTACATTTCCCAGGCCTCAGCTTGATCACACTCTCACAGACACATGAAAGCTCCAAGCAGCCTCGGTTCCTGTGTCGCCCTTACAGCACACATGCCATTGACCAGCAGAACTCTAGACCGTGCAAGGCTCCACTTTGGGCATGCCTCTTATAGCTATCTTGGTCATGTTTATACTTGTATAATATACCAGCCCTGCTCTCTCTCTCTCTAACATCTAGAAGTCCAGCTGTGTCCTCTTCACTTCTTGGTGCTAATTTGGATGGAATGGCTCCATTCTGGGAGCCAACTCACTCATGGCACTCATTATTAAAATCACTCCTCACCAAAATAAGTCCAACCCATTCTTAAACTGTGTCTGCCTGGTGTCCATGCACCTGACATCCTGTTGTTTAGTATCTCTCCATTTTCTGCCTCCTCTTTTCCTTCTGTTTAGAGAATGAAGTTTATGCAAAGGAGGGTAGAATCTATTTATCTATCATCTATCTATCTACTATCATCTATCTATCTACCTATCTCTTTTTATCTATCATCTATGTATCTATCATCTATAGATCTATCTATCATCTATATCTATCTGTCATCTATTTATCTATCATCTATCTATATCTATCTATCATCTCTCTATCATCTATCTATCACCTATTTTTACAGCAACAACATGAGGCAGTCTTTATGCCCTAGACTGACATTTCAAAAACATTTTTTTGTTGTTGTTGTTGTTTCTAACTTCCCAAAGTTTAATCCTGGGCCAGATGACAAAGACTTATCCATAAATATTTTATTCATGTCCCTTCCGGTCCTGTGACTATTCACTGATTATATCCAACAAATATTTGTTGATCTACAATGTACCATGTGTTTGTTTCAGTGTTATGGGTTCCACAGTTAGTCAAACAGATGAAATCTATGCTCTGGAGGAAACACTCCTGCTGAAGGAGATAAATAATGAGCAAATAGAAATTAACATTAGGCGGTAGAAATGCTAATAAGAATCAGGGAAGGTAAAGGGGCAAAGAGTGGACAGGGACTTGGCTGGCAAGGCCATAGTGGAAGGCATGCGTATGGTTGTAAATGTGAATATGAAACTGGGCAGAGGGAATGGAGACTGGAAAATGTGACTAAATGTCCTTCATGAGATGGGGGAGGAATACAACTATAGTTCTGGCACTTAGGAGGATGAGGCAGGAGAATCATGAATTCAAGGCCAGCCTGGGCATCTTAGCAAATTCCAGACTTTTCTGCACAGTGGCATCCTGACTCAAAAGTTACGCTTTGTACCTTAAGGCAAAGCAGGGTGCTGGAGACATAGCTTCCTTGGTAATATATTTGTGTGGCAAACAAAAGGGCCTGAGTCTGACCTCCAGAAAACAAACAACAAACAAACAAAAAAACCCAGCCGAGGATGGTGGTGAGAGGTTATAAACTCAGCTCTGGGGAGGGGAAGTCAGGTGCAGGGAGAGACCATTTCTCAAGAAAACAAACAATACAGATGGCATTTGAACTGAGGTTGTCTCTACAAGTATGTGTATGTACATGTGTATGTACATGTGTACATACATGCACACACATGATCATGAATAAACACACATAAATGGAGGAGGGAAACAGGCAGAGATGGAGAGGGAGGGAGAAAGAACCAGAGAGGCAGTCTGTGGGTGGGACGGAGTCCTGGAAGCAAGAGAGAGGTGGGTGACAGTGGCATGGCCACGGCTGTCGCGCAGATGTGTACAGCCACACTTCAGGAACCGGGATATCTGAGGGGCTGCGTGCGAACTTGACAGTTTCTAATCAGTATGAAGTGTTGTTTTTTGTTTTTACATTTTTATTCATTCTTTTTTCATGCAATACATCCTGACCACAGCTTCTCCTCCCTCCATTCCTCCCAGTTTTCCCCCATCTACCCTTTTTCCCCAGTTCTATCTCCCCCTAAAAAAGAGCAAACTTCCCAGAGACGTCAACCAAACATAGCGCAAGATACAATAAGGCCAGGCACAAACCCTTACATCAAGGCAGTGTGAGGCAACCAAGTAAGGAAAAGAGGGTTCCAAGAGCATGCAAAAGACTCATAGACACCTCCACTCCCACTGGCAGGAGTTCCCCTAAAACACCAACCCAACAACCATAACATACACAGAGAACCTAGCACACACCCATGCAGTCTCCATCTTTGTTGCTGCAGCCATGAGCCCTGCTTAGCTGATTCAGTTGGCCGTGCTCTCCTTGTGTCCTTCACCCCTCTAGCTCCCACAATTCCTCCTCCCCGTCTTCTGCAGGGTTCTCCAGAACTCCAACGGGAAGGAGCTTTCCCTGTGATAACTGAACTAGACATCAGTCTATGAGTATAGCTGAACATCATTAGGAATCATTTCATTGATGGTTTTTTGTTTGTTTGTTGTTTGTTTGTTTGGGCCAGTCATGCTTGGTTCTACCCTAGGACTCTGGGCCATCCAGCCCCTGATTCCTGGTCATCCAGGCAGTGTCGGGCATGGGGTCCTTCTTGTGGCATGGGCCTCACATTAGACCAGTCACTGGTTGGCCATTCCCACAGGTCCTGCAAACATCTTGCAGGCAGGACAGGTTGTAGGTTGAAGGTTTTGTAGCTGGGTTGGTGTCCAGTCCCACCACTGATAGTCTTGCCTGGTTGTAGAAGGTGATAGGTTCAGGCTCTGTATCCTCCATTGCTAGGACTTTCCTAGGGTCACCTGCGTAGATCCCAGGGAGTTCACACCCCAGCTGTCCCCCCAAATGCTCTCCAGTCCCAGTCATCTCTCCCCGTACTCTCCCTCCTTTCCTTCCCCCCTCTCTCATCCTGGTCCTTGCTGTTCCCATCTCCAACTGCCCCCAGTCCATCCCCCAAATCTACACTGTTTCCCTTTCACAGGGACATCCACGCGTCCCCAGCTAGAGCTCTCCTTGTTACTTAGCCTCTCTGGGTCATGATTAGGATGATTATCTATTACCTACCAGCTAATATCCACTTACGAATGACTACATTCCATGTTTGTTTTTCTGGGTCTGGGTTTACCTCACTTGGGATAATTTTTTTTCCTAGTTTCATATATTTGCCTGCAAATTTCATAATATCATTTTTTAAACTGCTGAATAATACTGCATTGTGTAAATGTACCACATTTTTTCTTTTTATTTATTTTTCTCTCATACAGTACCATCCTTTCCCCCAACTCTTCCCTATCCTTCCTTCCCTCCCTCTCCCCAAGATCCACTGTTCCTCCGTTTCCCTTCAGAAAATAGCAGGCCTCCCAGGGATATCAAACACAGCATAACAAGATGCAATAAAACTAGGCACAACCCCACATAATAATACTGGATGAGGCAATGCAGTAGGAGGAAAGGGGTCCAGAAAGCAGGCAAAAGAGTCAAGGACACCCACACTCCCACTGTTGGGAATCCCACAAAACCCCCAAGCTAAATAACCACAGCAAGTGTCAAGAGGACCTAATGCAAAGCCACGCAGGCTCCATGATTGTCTCCGTGAGCCCCGTGACCTCTGCTTGGTTGATTCTGTGGGCCATGCTCTCCTGGTGTCCGCACTCTCTCTGACTCCTATGATCCTTCCTCCCCCTCTTCCAGGGAGTTTCCTGTGATCCACCTGGAGTTTGGCTGTGGGTCTCTATATGTGTTCCAGTCAGTTGCCAGGGGAAGTCTCTCTGATGACAGTTGGCCTAGGCACTGATCTGTGAGTACAGCAGAAGAGCGTCAGGAACTATTTCATTGTGTGAGTGTGTGTGAGTGTGTGTGAGTGTGTGTGTGTGTGTCTGCTCTAAGTCTCTAAGCCATCCAGCTTCCAGTTCGGGCCTTCCAGGCAGCGTCTGACATGGGCTCCCTCTTGTGGTATGTGCCTCAACTTAGACCAGCCATCGGTTGGCCACTCCCACAAGCTCTGAGCCACCAACATGTCTTGTAGGCAGGGCAGGTGTGGGTCAAAGGTTCTGTGCTGGGTTGGTGTTCCACCACTGGGAAACCTGACTTGTTATAGCCAGCTTGGGATTGGCATCCTCTATTACTAGGTGTCCTGGCTAGTAATAGAAACTTTCAGAGGTTTCTGGAAGTTTCCACAGATCTGGCTGTCCAAGCATCCGATAAATGGCCCCTACTGAAGTTTTCTCTCCCTCCCCTGTCCCTTCCTCCCCGACATGATCCCTCCTGTTTCCATGCTCACCTGCTCACCCCCAATCTAGCTGCAAAATCTGCTACTTCCCCTTTCCGAGGAGATGTGTCTTCCACAGAGCTGTCCTTGTTAATGAGCCTCTCTGGGTCTGCAGATTATAGTGTGATTATCCTTTACTTTACAGATAATATCCACTTATAAGTGAGTACATATCATGTTCGTCTTTCTGGGTCTGGGTTGCCATGCTCAGAATGATGTTTTCCTAGTTTCATACATTTGCCTGCAAATTTAATGATGTAATTTTTTTTCCCTAACAGCTGTGTAAATGTACCATGTTTTCTTTATCCATTCTTTGGTTTTGGCTGTATCTACTTTGTTTCCAGTTTATGGTTGTTATGGATAAAGTTGCTATGAACATAACTGAGCATGTGTCCTTATGGTAAGATGGTGTGTCATTAGGGAATATGCCCAAGAGTGGTAAAGCTGGTTCTTGAAGTAGATCAATTCCCAGTTTTCTGAGGAACTGCCATCTTGATTTCCAGTCAACTTGGAATGGCTGTACAAGTTTGCACTCTCACCAGCAATGGAGGAGTGTTCCCCTTCCTCCACATCCTCACCAGCATGTGTTGTCACTTGCGTTATTGATATTAGCCATTCTGAAAGGGGTAAGATGGAATTTCAGAGTACTTCTGATTTGCATTTCCATGATGGCCAAGGATACTGAACATTTAAGTGTTTCTCTGTCACTTGAAATTGCTCTATTGAGAATTCTATGTTTAGATCTTCACCCCATTTTTATATTGGATCATTTGGTTTGTTGATGTCTAGTTTCCTGATGTCTAGTTTATATATTTTGGCCATATCAAAATATATAAAGCCTTCTGGAGTTGTGAAAATCTTTCCCCATTCTGTAGGCTGCATTTTTGTCCTATTGATGGTATTTTTGCCTTACAGAAGCCTTTCAGTTTCATGAGGTTCCATTTATTAATTGTTGATCTTAGAGCCTACAATGTCCATGCTCTGGTCAGGAAGTTGTTTCCTGTGCTAATGTGTTCAAGGCTATCCTCCTCTTCTCTTTTATTGGGTTAAAAAAACTGTCCTCTGCAGAATTGGAAAAATCTAAAAGAAATGGTTGATTTTCTCAATAGATATCACTTATAAAAGTTAAATCAAGCTAAAGTAAACCATTTAAATAGATCTATAACCCTTAAGAAAATAGAAGCAGCCATTAAAAGTCTTTCAACAACAACAACAAAAGCCCAGGGGCAGACAGTTTTATCACAGAATTATACCAGACTTTCAAAGAACAGTTAATGCTAATACTACTCAAATTATTCCACAAAATAGAAACAGAAGAAACATTGCCAAATTCATGAGACCACAGTCATCCTGATACCTAAACCACACAAAGTTCAACACAAAAAGAGAATTACATACCAATCCCTTTATGAACACAAGTACAAAAATACTCAATAAAATATTCTCAGATCGAATCCAAGAACACATTGAGAAGATTATCCACCATGACTAAGTAGGCTTCATCTCAGAGATGCAGAGATGGCTCAACATATCAAAATAAGTAATGTAATCTACTATATAAGCAAACTGAGAAGAAAACATGAACATATCATTAGACATTGAAAAAGCCTTTGACAAAACCCAATAGCTCTTCGTGATAAAAGTCTTGGAGAGATTATGAATACAAAGGACATACCTGAACATAATAAAGGCACTATACAGCATGCAGATAGACAACAGCAAATAAAGTGGAGGGAAGCTCAAAACAATTCCACTAAAATCAGGAACAAGACAAGGCTGCCCACTCTCTTCCTGTCTATTCAACATAGTGCTCGAAGTTCTAGCTAGAGCAAGGAGACAACTGAAGGAGACCAAAGGGATGCAAATTGGAAAGGAAGAAGTCAAAGTATTATTACCTGCAGACGATATGATAGTATACATAAGTGGCTAAAATATTCTAGCAAGGAACTCTTACAGTTGATAAATACCTTCAGTGAGGTGGCTGTATACAAGATTAACTAAAAAAAAAAATCAGTAACCTTCCTATATATACATGACAAATAGACTGAGAAAGAAATCAAGAGAGGCCTGGAGAGATGGCTCAGAGGTTAAGAACGTTGGCTGTTCTTCCAAAGGTCCTGAGTTCAATTCCCAGCAACCACATGATGGCTCATAACCATCTAGTGAGATCTGGTGCCCTATTCTGGTGCATAGACAGATATGTAGGCAAAATGCTGTATAAATAAGTAAGTAAGTAAATATAAATAAATAAATAAATAAATAGAAAAATACTTCATTAAAAAAGAAATCAGGGGAACAACACCCTTCACAATAGCCAAAAATTATATAAAATATCTTGGGGTAACTCTAACCAAAAAAAGTGAAAGAACTGTATGACAAAAACTTTCAAATTTTTGAAGAAAGAAGTTGAAGGAGATACAAGAAGATGGAAAATCTCCCATGCTCATGGATTGGTAGGATTAACATAGTAAAAATGGCCATCCTACCAAAAGTAATCTACAGAGTCAATGCAATCCCTATCAAAATTCCAACACAATTCTTTACAGACCTTGAAAGGACAATACTAAACTTCATATGGAAAATAAAAACACCCAGGATAGTTAAAACAGTCCTATTTAATAACAGAACCTTCAGAGGTATCACTATTTCTGTTTTCAAGCTCTACTACAGAGCATAAAATAGCATGGTATTGGCATAGAAACAGACACATTGATCAATGGAATAGACGCAAAGACCCAGACATAAATCCACATATAGGAAGAAGCCAAAAGACACAGTTGGGGGGAAAGCATCTTCAACAAATGGTGCTGGTCTAACTGGATGTCTGCATGTAGAAGAATGCAAGTAGATCCATATTTATCACCCTGCACAAAACTCAAGTTCAAGTGGATCAAATACCTCAACATTAAAACCAGATACACTGAGCATAATAGAGCAGAATGAAGTTTCAAAGCTTGGAGTCTAAGCTTTTGGAAAACATGAACTTTTCATGAATGGAAGTGGTGAGAGACTAAGGGAAGAGCCTGTGTGGCGCTGGGCTTATGTGTAGAGAGGGAGTGAAGAGTGTGGATGGCTGATTACACCAAGTTGAGCTAGCCCTGGATGTTAGACTGTGCCTCGGGTAGGTTCTAGTCACAGTGTCACCGTAAGTCAGCCTTTTTGTCCTCTCAGGAGTACGGGGCTATGACACCAAATCATTCCCCAATGGTCTAGAGCCACAGCTCGTTAATGGCTGTGGCCCAGAGTCAAAACTAGTGCCTGGCACAACAAAGGAAGGTTTGAGTTAGAAAGAGGCACAAAAGGGCATCTGACGTTTCATCTTAGAAAGATCCTGGGTTTGTGTGGAGGGAAGATGCGCTATCAGGAGACCCAAAGATTGCCAGGTGCCCACTAAGCATTCAAACTGGTAAGTCCATTTAGGTGGCAAGTCTAGAGATCAGAAGAAAGGCCTTGGTGTAGGAAAGCCCACATGAAAATGCCCATATGGCTTTATATGAATAGGTGAAAGCGACATGAGAAGCACAAAGAGGTCTCATGGAGTGGAAGCAGACACACTTACTTGCCAATCAAGAGGAAGTCCAAGGGCATAAGGCGAGATAAGGAGGCAGAGAAAATCCCAGGCAAGTAACAAGGCATTAATAAGGAAGAGAGGTAGCTGCTGTTATAAAATACCCTGAGATCAACTCTAGGTAGAAAAGGGTTTATTTGGCTTATGATCCCAGCTCTCCATCCATCATTAAGGGAAGTCAAGGCAGGATCTTAAAGGTAGGCCCACACACTATTATATATGACCAAGGAACTCACTTCACAGCCAAAGAAGTACAGCAAGAACCACAGAGGATGCTACTTGCTAGCTGGCACTCAGGCTGGCTTATGCTCAGCTTTCTTATAGAGTTCAGGACCACCTGCTTGGGGGTGGTGCCTCCCACAGTGGGCTGGGTTCTTCTCCATCAATGTACAATCAACACGGTCACTCAGAGACATGTCTGCAGATCAGTCTGACATAGACAGTTTCTCAGTGGGGGCTTTACTCTATGGTGACTTTAGGACTGTGCCAAGCTAACAGTTAAAGCTGACCAAGATGGGTGTCTAGGGAAGTCTCTCTCCAGAACGGCAGTACGTTGGAGGGCCAGCAGCAACAACAAGCAGGCTCTCCCTCGTGTGAGAGAACTGAGTACGGGACCTGGCTCCAGACAGGCTCAGCAGGCAGGGTCTCCATCATGGGGTCCCTGGACTAAGGCTTGAGTGAGCAGGAAGCAATGGCATTGAGGAGCTGGAGACAGGGTAGGGCTTGAGCTAAGAATCAAGGAGGGGTGATGGAAGGAGAGCTCAGTGGGCAAGCTGTCACCTCTCTGTGGTTATTCTCCTCCCATAAGAGTTCGACTTCTTCCCCAAGAAGAATGAAAAGATGGCGCTCCCCTTCGGGTCCATGGGAACTAACAACTTCCGGCGCTTCACTCCGGAGTCGCTGGCAGAGATTGAGAAGCGAATTGCTGCCCACCGTGCAGAAAAAAAGGTCAGAATCAAGCAAGGAGAGCCGAAAGGCAAGGATGAGAAGCCCCGGCCTCAGCTGGACCTGAAAGCCTGTAGCCAGCTGCCCAGGTTCTATGGGGAACTCCCAGCCGAACTGGTTGGGGAGCCGCTGGAGGACCTGGACCCTTTCTACAGCACTCACCGGGTAAGCGCTGCCACTGGGGACATCCTCGTTCCTTCCTTCTGCCCAGAGCTCCTCACCCCCAGGGGAAGAAGCTGTACACTAAAGAATGGACTGATGGAAAGCCAGCTGCATGCCCCTCTCTCTGAATCTTTAGGAACTCTGTGATGCGGGCAAACTAAACCCAAATCCCTACAGCAGACGGCTGTTCAGAACGTGCATGGGAAGTTGGTTGTTCCCATGGATGAGACACAGCCTAGGGCCTCTAGAGGTGTTAGCCCTTCTTGCAGATCAAGAGCAGGTATTTTGAAGTTGAGAGAGGTATGCCTTGAGCCAGGGCTCTCTAAAGTTTGGCCTTAGAGATTCTAGAGTCTTCTAAGCTCTCTCATGGATTCCTGAAGTCAAAACTGTTTGAACTAATAATTGTTATCACCTGTCTCTTACTCACATCTTATAATCATAAAGTGGTAACCAAGGAAGTGATGTCACCAGCAGCAGCCCCTGGAAGGTGTGCACATGCCTGTGTGCTCTTGGGTTTTCAAGTTTCTTAAGTTTTTAATATCTAACATGCTATGTGTCCTGCTTTCCTTCCATGTTGTTGTGATAAAATACTCTAACATAAGCAACTTAATGGACAAAGGATTTATTAGCTCATAGTTCCAGGCTACACTCCATCATGGTAGCAAAGTCATGGCAACAGGAACTTGAGGGAACCAGTTTCATTATGTCTATGATCTGAAAAGGAGAGTGATGAATGTTCGCATGCTAGGGCTCAGCTTGCTTTTTCTTTGCGTACACAGTCAGGATCTTCTGCCTGGAGTTAATGGCACTCACAGTGATTGGGTCTTCCCACCTCAGTTTACATGATTAAGATCATCCCCACCCAGACATGCCAATAGGACAACCCAATCTAGACACAGCACTGGCCATCACAGGATGTACACACACACAAGCATGATATATGTATATATATATATGGGGGGGTATATGTTGGTCAATGTTCCTTTGCCGTAACAAAATACCACAGAAAATAAGCTTAAAAGGAGGAAACGGTTGTTTTCGTGCATCATTTCAAAGGTTTCCATTCACCCATGCTTGGCTTTGTCACTTTGGGTGAAACAGTTCATCGTGTAGCAAGTACACACTGAGGGAAAGTGCTTCCCTCATGGTGGCCTGCAAGCCAAAAGAGAGAGCAAGTCTAGGACCCCAACATCCTCTCAACTTTCCCTCCCTGGACGTTACATCTTCTAGGCTTTGACAGCCTTCGAGTAGTGCTTTAAGTACATCAGGCTGACAAACAACCTTCAGTGACTGAGCTTTAAAGCTATCCAAGATCAAGACAGGGACAATAATAGCAAGGTGGATAGGTAGGTCAGTAGGTGGAGAGATGGATGATCAATAGATAGATAGATACATGCATGCATACATACATAAATGATAGAAAGATAGATACATACATGCATACATACATAGATACATACAGGCATGCATATATACATACGTAGGTGATAGATGCAAAGATAGATAGATATAGATGATGGATAGAAACATAGATAGTGATAGATGATAGAGGATAGATAGATGATAGATAAGTGATAGATGATACATAGGTGATGGATGATAGATGATAGTTGAGTTGGGTAGATATATACATATATAAATTTCTATCATATATCTACACACACACAAGAGCAAAATAAAAACGTATAAATATAATAAACTAGCGTATGTAATGATTTTTTTAAATCAAAAAGGTTAAGAGCTAATAGTTTAAAGAGGTGTCCATGTCGGTCTCTTTCCTGTGCGGCACCTTAGATGTTCAGTGCAGACAAAGAGTGGTAAGCGTGTTTGGAAGTGACAAGGAGCTGGAACAAGGCACTTCAAATATAGTTGGTAGAAGAGATAAGACACAGGGGCATCTTTTCTCCTCCTCTCTCTTCCCCAGAGCCCCCAGAGCCCACCTGTTCTAAATGCACAGATAGGGACTGAGATCCGGGGTGGTAGAAAGCAGTGGCACCCAGGACCAGGGTCCAGTCAGGAGGGAACTAAATGCCAGGGCTGGGAGAGGACTTGGTCAGTGAAGAGCTTGCTGAGCAAGCATGAGCATATGAGTTTGAGCCCTACAACACTTGAAAAAAACAGCTGGGCATAATGAAACACGCTTATAATCTCTCTGCTGGAGGAGGAGGAAGAGGAGGAGGGGGGAGGAGGAAAATGTGCCCCATCAATGCACACATGCACACCCACCCACACACTCACACAGACACCCTCACACACACATACACTCACCACACAAGCACACATACATGCGCACACACCTGTGCACACACTCACGCACATACCCTCACACACATACTCACACACACATGCACACACACACTCACACACATGCATATTGACCCACATACTCACACAACACACATACACACACACACACACACACACATGGCTTAAATGCAATGAGCTCATCTGTCGTCAGAATCCTGCCCTTGGCATTCTGCACACATCCAGCCCTTGAGTGAGCAGCGTGAAGCACACCCAGTGGGCTTGCCTTGGTACAGTCAGCCATGAGCCAAGGTTCCTGTGGAAAGGGTGAGGGTGTGGGCTACGCTGCCTCTCCCTCTCTAGCTCTCTGCATGCCTACCCTGTGCCCAGCAAACCTTGGTTCTTCCCACGATCTTGTGAGCCTAAGAGAGGCCCCAGGTTCTTGCTCCTTGCTGAACCCACTTCTGCTCTGTTCTAGACATTCATGGTGCTGAACAAAGGCAGGACCATCTCCAGGTTCAGTGCCACATGGGCCCTGTGGCTCTTCAGTCCCTTCAACCTGGTCAGAAGAACGGCCATCAAGGTTTCCGTCCACTCGTATCCTTTGCCCAAGGCCATGCTTTAGCCTCAGGCTCTGCCACAGTGTCTGGCACCTTTCCTAGGGGTCAGCAGCAGAGCCTTCCTCCGACTGGATCCTGGGACACTGAAGTCAGCGCGCTGCAAGCATCATTTGCGTTTTTATCTCTGAAATCTTATTTGTGTATGTGTGTGTGTGCAGATGTGTGTGCAGGGTCCTCACCTCCCAGTCCTTCCATGTATGCCCTAAGACTCCCTCCCCGCCCCCACCCTCCCCCACCCCCCAAAAAAAGAAGAAAGGAAAAGGGTCCATTTTGTGTTGTGCTCATCTTCACTGGAGCATGGCACGTTCCTAGTGGACAGACCCCACAGGGGCTGGGTCTTCCTCCACCTGCACCTGCCAGAAGCCATCATCTGTAGAGAGCTGTGTGGCTGGAGATGGGCGGGTCCAGATGGCCCACAGCAGCTGGCATGGGGCTGGGTAGAAGCACTCAAAAGTCCTTGTTATGATGTGAGTTCTACTGATGCCCAGGCATTGCCATACTGTCAAATGTGGCCTGCTTCCCCCAAGTCATAGTGGCTGGTAAGACGAGGTCAAGGCTCTTATTGGCCAGATGTGCAGGCATGACTTATGACATTTCATTGGCCATGCTGAGGGTGGTAAGAGAACACCCTTAGAGGCAGAGCTCCTTCGTCTTCTATGGGACCGCACCAACCGCAAGGCACTGACGATCTCGCCAGCTACCCTCAAACTACCAGCAGGTTAAAGACACAATCCGCCTGAGATTCCCACCACAGGGAAACGTAATTAGACACATAGGGAGCATCAGAAGCCTTCATCAGTGTTGGTTTTGTTTTGTGTCGTCATTCAACCCGAGCAGGACTCCTTAGACAAAGGAGGACTTGGGTTTGGCTTCCAGGCATCATTCAGACTGGAAATTCTCAACCTAATCCAGCCCTGGCTTCCTGGAAGCTCATGTTTAGAAGGGCCTTGCTTCGTTGTACGATAGACAGTAGCCAGCCTGTACCCACGTGCAGGTTAGTGAAAAGGGGACTCACTCTTTCCTTGGCCAACCCCAGCCACTGCAGAGCAGCCTAGGAAATTGCCCAATGGTACCTGAGCGAGAAGGTCTGGCTGAGAGCCTTCCTCACACCCCCTGTTCAGCTACACCGGCCCATTTTCTCTTGTTGCAGTTGTCTTCATGATGGCTCAGCATTTTCTGAACGGAATCTGGGATTTTGGGGTTCTTAGAAATACTTTATGATAATAGCAGCCCCCGAGTGGCTAACTGCTTCCCAAGTGCCAACACTGCCACAGCCACAGGCGCCTTGCAGAGGATTAGGAGCACCCTGTCCTACAGATAATGAAGCCAACGCTCAGAGGCATTTCAGAAATGTCCCAAGGTCACACAGCTGGCTAGGAGCGCCAGCCTCCCGCGACTCCAGGGCAGTGTCTTCAGCGAGTGAATGGGCCCAGATTTAGGCAATGATTCTCTCAGGGGCATCTCTACTCTGGCAAAATGCTGTGGTTTTTTGAAAATACATTTTAATTCAACTTCTGGGCATTGAAACAGCAAGATCCGGTTTTGTATAAATAACAAAAAAGACTCCAGTATGTTCCTCCTTTGAGGCAGTGAGTGAAAAAGTCGGGTTTTCTTCTAAAATCCACCGGCCTTTAGGACACCAGGGTTAGAGTAACTGGTCACTGCAAACATCCGCTGCTTTGCCCCATTTTATAGAATAATTTTTTTTTAAAGTTGTTTACAGGCAACGGTTTGGTGATCTGGGGTTTTCCCCCAGGATTTCTTCTGTTTAAAACTATATCAAGTTTTTCTATTATAGTCTATTTACTATAAATTATATTGTTGTACATAAAAGATATGGGTTTTATTTTTAAAATGTATTTTTAAAAAACCAGTGTCAGTGAGATTTGAGGCGTTAAATATACTTTCTCCATTCAGCTCTTTAAGAATGAACCTCTCCTCATCTGGCCTTGATGTGATAGTGTGTGCCTGGGCATATTCTAGCCATGTTTGGTTGAGGCCTGCTATTGTCTGAGGAGAGGTGGGGGGTGAATCTGAGGGAGAGGGAAGTAGGGGAGAGACTCAGGGGGAGGGGAGAGAAGGAAAACTGCATTCGGGCTATAGTATCTGAGAGAAGAACAAAACATTTTTAAAAATCATACTCTTCACCAAAACAACTTTTTATGTTTTAAAATGTGTATACAATGACACAGAGACTTCAAATAAAGAGAAACAGCCAATGCACAGAGTGTTCTCTGTGGATCCCAGAGGATTTACATGGAGATAAGTAAGGAAAGTTAATTAGAAATAAAATTTCTATCGACAGCCAAGTGAGATCGTGAGATCTGATGTGTAACCTGGTGGAGTTGGAGCTGGACAGAAAGTCTGCTGAGGGATCTCCTCCTCACAGAGTGTGTATAGATGTACTTCATCCTCACAAGTTTGGTCAGTACAGCCCCAAACAAGATTCTTCCTGGTACAGGCTCCTCAGTCTAATACTACTTCATCCAAAGTTAAAACTCCAATCATGTTTTGGTGAAGGCTTTGATAGTCATGTGACATCATACAACTTGTGGAGGTTTGCAGAACTGAAGATATAATTTTAATTTTCATTTTCATGCTTGGGTTAAGTTTCCCACTATGCGAACATATTTCCTAATTGTAAATCAGTATGAAAATGTGGTTTCATTAGTAGAATTTCCCTGTTCAGAGAGATGTTTTCCTAAGGAAGTATAAAACAAAGAAAGGTATCTGTAGAACGTTCTTCCCCTGGGCCAAAGCTTCTGTCCAGAACAGAACTTGTTCCTTTAGAAGGGACTATAGGACCTCACTCAGTCCTGAGGAGATGTCTGCCAGAGAGAGGTCTGCTCTAAGACTCTCCTCTGCCATTTTCTTACCACTGCACACTCAGCTTCCCTTCAAAAACTCCCTCCTTCTGATTATCCCTCAGCCAAACCTCCATTCCTGAGAGTCTCTCTCTGGCTAGTAACATCTCCTTCTCCTTGGAGTATCCTTCCAGAGCCTGTATTACACTTCCTGAGCCTGTTTTGGCCATCCCTACACAGAATCCATTGCTTCAGTTAGAATCCATTGGCTTAGGAAACCAATCTATCTAAACTGATTTTCATAAAAAGTGATGTCCTCCACCTGGTAACTATGGTTACCAGGCTCCACAATGCAGCATGATTCAGAAGGTTATTTAAGACTCTCCAAACTGCTTGCTCAGATCCTAAATGTAAATGACAAAAGCTGCCCAAAGGCTGACTGATGGCATTTGGCATAATTCAAACAGGGTTTGGGGATTTGGCTCAATGGTAAAGTGTTTGCCTAGTACAAGGCCTTGGGTTCAATATCCAACACTCTCATTGCTGCTGTTACAACTGCTTCTATTAGTTATAATAAAGAGAGAGTTCCTGGCATGTGCCGGGCAGTCTACAGAGCCGCAACGGCTTGACAGGACCACACAGTTGACACTATGACAGAAATGCTCGCTTATCCTTAACATGGCCGCGCAGCTGGTTCTCCATATTTATCACCATCACCATTTTGGTCAACTGTGTGTGCATGACCCAAAACGATCTTCCGGAGAAAATTGAGTGAGTACAAGCGCCGCCCTCGGCTCCTGCGCCCTCTGCCTTGTCTTCTCGTTCTCTGCAGTCTTTTCCTTTTGTTCATCGTGCCAGTGTTGGTTTCAGCATGTCTGAGTTCCGGTGCCTATTTGATTTTGCAATGGTCAGGGTTTCTCTGTGTGCCTTTCTCCTAAGGAAATGTATGATTTTGAACTTCAAGGCTGTGTAGGTTAGTGGTTATCAACCTTGACTCCACACTGGAACTTTAAGGAGGTCTTTTAAAACTCTGGTGCCAAGAGCGTCTGATTTCATTAGACTCCAATGCCCTGAGCAGGTGAGTGCTCTTAGCTACACACACACACACACACACACACACACACACACACACACACACCTCTGCTAGGCATGTGAGAATGAGGTTCTGGGAAGGCCTACACTTGAAGAGGTGGGAACAAACTAAGAAAAGGCTGTGAACGGCAGCTTTGGGAAATGAGTGAAGCTGTGTAACTTGCCCCAGCTCAGACACTTCAAAGGGACTGTAACATTTCTAGGGGTCCTGTGTCTCTGGCCGGTAGACTTAACTGCTTTCGTTTCAGAGCAGAAGCGTTTTCTAAGAGTAGATGTATCAGCACAGCCTCGAGCCGTCAGGGGTAACAACTGATCTCTGAAAAGCGTCCTCCCTTCCCACCTTTCATTCTTGCTAACTCTGATAGAAAAGATGCTCCATCTCTATGAAAATAGCCATTTTAACTGATACTGGAAACCCTGTTTGATAAAGTTCAGTTTCTGTTTATGACTTCAAAACTCTTGCAAGAGTTGGAACAACAAGAAAGTGTCCTGATCTGATGAAATTGATTATGTCTTTAAAGTGTCGTGTCCTCCAAAATGAGTGTTCATCTATCCAACTTAATTGTTAGCAAGGAACTCTCTCACTTTGAGACCAAAGGGGGAAATAAATGTCGGAGGTGTCTATTTTCATCTGTCAGTCTCTTAGAGGAGGTTCTGGCCAGTGCAGAAAGGCAAGAATAAAAAAAATAAAAGTACACGGGTAAGAAGATTACTGAACGTGTTACAACTTACAGAACATTAGGTAGAGCACGTGAATAAGCCCACATAACCTGGAGAGCATTGGTGGCTGGCTCAGCAGGGCGCTTACAAAAAACCAGAACTGAGCTCCCAGCACACACACTGGGCATGTGAGTTCACATGCGTGTGACTGCAGGTGTCCATGGAGGCCACGTCCAGGGGATCCAGCACCCTCTTCTGGCCTCCATGGACACCTGTGCTCATGTGCAGTGAACACAACAGACACACACACACACATATGCATAAATGATTAGTAAAATAGATCTTTAAAATCTAGCAGAATTAATCAGACTGTATATCAAGATAGCTGTGTGAATTAATACATATTAATCAGTTGTGTAGGTATGTAGCAGCAACAAGCTAGAAATAAAATAACTTTTGAGGTATCATTTACACTGGCATTTCAAAATATCAAGCTCCTAGAAAAAGAAAATATCAAAGCATTGAGTGAATTACAGAAACAGCCCCCCAAAAGGGAGGGATAATGTCATGTCGTTAGACTCCAAGTCTCAATATTGTAGAAACTGGGCAGATGATGAATCAATTTAGCGAGATTCACAGTGCAGTCTCAGCCAGCACTGATAGCATTATTTGACAAACTGACTCCAAAATGTATGTAGAAAAACAAAGAGTAAATTATAGCCAAGGCACTTGTTTTGGTTTGGGTTTTTTAATTTTTTTTAATTAATTACAGTTTATTCACTTTGTATCCCAACTGTAGCCCCTCCCTCATCCTCTCCCAATCTCACCCTCCCTCCCTTTTCTCTATCCATGCCCCTCCCTCAGCGCACTGATAGTGGAGGTTCCTCTTCCCCTTTCATCTGATCCTAGTCTATCAGGTCTCATCAGGACTGGCTGCATTGTCTTCCTCTGTGGCCTGGCAAGGCTGCACCCCTCTCAGGGGGAGGTGATCAAAGAACCAGCCACTGAGTTCATGTCAGGGACAGCCCCTTTCCCCTTACTAGGGTACCCACTTGGACACTGAGCTGCCATGGGCTACATCTGTGCAGGGGTTCTAGGTTATCTACATGCATGGTCCTTGCTTGTAGTATCAGTCTCAGAAAAAAACCCCTGTGGCCAGATTTTTTTCTCTCTCTCCCCTTGTGGAGCTCCTGTCCCCTCCAGGTCTTTCTATCTCCCCCTTCTTTCATAAGATTCCCTGCACTCTGCCCAAGATTTGGCTATAAGTCTCAGCCTCTGCTTTGATATCCTGCTGGGTAGAGTCTTACAGAGTCTCTCTGTGGTAAGTTCCTGTCCTGTTCCCTGTTTTCTCCCTCTTCCGATGTCCATCCCATTTGCCTTTCTGAATGAGGATTGATCATCTTACCCAGGGT